>PYHW01010334.1:4731390-4889914 GCA_013186435.1 Turdus rufiventris
AAAAGGAAATGGGGAGAAGGGTGGAAGTTGGAGGGGGACATGGTTGAGTAATTTCTTGCCCTAAACTCAAAATACTGCCTCAAAACTCATTACACTGCAAGCAGAGAAGCTAAGGCATGACAGACTGCAACATGGCTTGTGATTTTCCGCATATTCTACAGTACCCTACCCTTCCAAACTGATCTCTGCAGTCTTCTCTAATGACCTTTCCATAGAGAAAAACCACCATAAGGGCTGTGTTAATCGTCCTTAAACTTGTACGCTTGCAGCTTGTTTTAGTTCATGTATTGAACTTCCTTTAAAAAAATCAGCAGTTTGTTACACAAACAAAAGGCACACTAATTAAGGTGAAATTACTCAGACTACTTTAGTTTATACAAAGATTTAATCCTGGATTATCATGTAAAGAATCTGAACATCATATAAAGCATCAATAGTAATTGCATTTTATTTACTTTCCAGGGCTGATCCTGTATAATATTTATGAGGTATAGAAAAATATCGTACTTTTAGGAAATTAAGTTTTCAGGAATACATTGTCTAGGTTTCATGGGGTTTTTTTAATCAATTCACAGAATAAATTCATTTCACTTCATGTTTTTAACTGAAATGCTGAGAAAAATAATGAAATTTTTATTAGAGGTCAAAAGGATAAGAAGAAGATATTTTTAAAGCCTTTTTTAAACATAAAAATATTAACACCTAAAGGGAAAGAACATATATAACACTTTGAGTTTAAACGAATTTGTTTATATGAGAGTTGCATAACAGCACTGACAGAAAGGAGTGAAAGAGGAAACTCAGGATCCCTCTTTTGTTATTGGAGGACATTCTTCATTTTGATAAATACAAGTGTCAAAGATTGATATCTAGGCAGTTGTTGGACACCTGAGAAAAAAACACTAAGAAACTTCTTTCCATACTGGAAAAAACTATTCCCAACTCTGAACCTTTACTGTTTTGAGTACAGTGAAGGTCTTTGTGTTTCTTGACACTTTCCAGTCAATACTTTTCCTGAGTCAAGTCCTAAAGAAATGGAGATAAATTTATAGAAATAGCCACTCAGAAGTTCCCAAGGAAGACAGCCAATATCTGGATTCCTAAGCCCAGCACACACATTTTGCCCTTGGCAAGTGGCAGTGACAAACCCTGACAGAGAGGAAACTTCTGGGCATTTTCCCATCCCACAGGCAGTTCCTGGGGTGGAGGATGCAGGACAACCACTTGAAGCATCTCAGCCGCTGAAGCAGGAAAAGAAGCAGCAGTAATTCTGACTTGGAGACATTTATGGGACATTAAAAGGGAGAGGAAATTCCTTCAAAGACCAACTTTTGTGCCCTTTTTTGCAGTGGATTGCTTCATTTCAATGTTGTGGCACCTATTAAAGGAATTATATTAGACTCAGATTACACACAAAATACCACTACTTAAGAGGGTAGAAATTTAAAATAGAATAAGAAAAGCAGAAGAAATGATACTGTGCAAACAAATGTGCAGTCATACTTTGTCAGTAATTCATATATGCAAAATTCTTCAGGTGCAGATATCTTCCTTTCAAGGCCAGGCTAAAATTGAAAGCTCTCTGGCGATTCAGAGCTTTCACTTTCTCATCTGATGTTTGTGCCACGCAGGAAGAGAGTCCAGCCTTTCACTTCTGCCCTTAAGTACCTTAGCTAAATCCCTGCTGGGTGCAGAGAAACTCAGACCAATAACCGTATTTATCAGTACTCATGAGATCAGATGTCTCTAACCTGTCATTATAATTCCTCCTGACCACAGGTTCTAATCATCACTATGAAATTTGGAACATAACTAAACAATTTTAATCCTAGTAACATTAGTTAATTGCATATATACACCCTGGAAACTATTATAGCAATGTGTGTTTTATTTCATTTTCTCAGGATTCAAAAATAGATAAAAATACGAGGAAAGCAGAAAGTAAAAACAGAAAAAAAAATAGCAGGATGTTGCTGCTACTGATGTCTATGGCAACTGGCAGAAATCCCATGCATTTTAATGGGAGTAAGATTTTCAGTTTTTAGTACTTGTGCCCTACATATCTTTTGCCTTCAGCTCTTCTCGACAGCATTGACTACATGATATTCTGAAAAATGAACTTCCAAAATGTAGTTTTGGCCTCTTGGAAAGATTTGTTGGTGTTTTTTTTTCTCTTTTCTTTAACTTATGCTCAAATTTCAAACACGGGCATAAGGATTATATTTTTATTTTACTACATAAGGGGAGTGAACAAGACTTGATGCTGACAGAACACTTTATGTGATATTTAGCAACAAAGAAGGAAACTCTGTCAGCCCAGAATTCACAGGAGCACCAGTTGGCTAAATTCATGGCTCAGTGTGGGAAAATTACCTCAACACTGTCTACTTTTGCTGATTTTTCCTTTTGCTGACACTTCTGATGCCCTGAAAGTTGCTGTGCTCACATCCTCTGCTGCTGGTGTCAAAGAACACTCTCAGTCTTCACATGCCAAGATGAGGAAAACCTATTGCAATGCCCAAAAGACTTAACTCCTGTCAAATATATTCATTTAACACCAGCACTCTGGTCTGTGGCTCTGAAATCTAAAAGTGATGGCATGAAGCAGGAAGGGAGGGAAAAACAAGCAGTAGTCTTTAAAAGAAAATCTTCAGTTAATGGGTAGAGCCACTCCAGTTCATTTTTGTAAAAGAAAAAGACAAAAAGTATTGGACACAAAGACAGAACTAGATTTTCAGATTAGTGTTTTACACAAAGGATTATACACAATCCTACTGAAAAATAGTAACTTTAAATAAATAGTAACTGTTTATTTCTAACTGCCTCACATGAAAAACAGTCTACTTGAATATATACTTGAAGATATATGCAGTCCTTCTTATGTCCAGACTTCTCCCTGAAGACTACTTTCATCAGAGGGTCACACTGGTGTACATTTAGTATTGTTTTATGTTGTATTAAAAAAAAAAATTAAAAAATTGTTCAACTATCTGGATGCAGTATTAATTTTATTTTTTTCTACTCTTGCCAAGATTAGAGAAGCCCAGTGCATAGTGAAATTCCTTCATCCTGAGCTACAGATTCCCTAAGTTAAGCAACAATCCCTCTTTTCTTCTTTGTCCTCTCCATTTCATTATGTTTACACTTAATGAAATGGAAATATGGGAATAAAACACTTTCAGAACGGGGCCAATAGCAACCCTGTCACATCAAGCTCCTGATTCTATGAAGTTATGAGAATGTGTTGCTACACAGGTAAAGATTCCCACTGTTAGCATCCCCTTGTGTCCACAGAACAGAACAGAATATCTTGATTGGGAAGGCACCCACAAGGATCGTAGAATCCAGCCCCCTGCTCTTCACAGGACTACCAAAAACTAACTCAGAAGACCATGCAGGCCATTTGTTTGGTTTGCCACATCCACAAACTGGGTTGGTTTTGGGTTTCATGTCTGTAAGGTCCCTGCCCTACTTCTTTCATCATACTGCCACCCAAATTTACTTCACTTTGCAGTATCTACAAGCAAATGGATAGAAATTTAGGAACGACCTAAAAAAAAGACTCAAAGAATGTCATGAGGCTACATGAAAAAAACTACCAACATCTGCAAGGCAGATGAAATAACCTGTATGTGCCACCCAGGAATCTGAAGGTTTGCATGTACCTCTGAGCCCTTGTGTTGGAAAGAAGGGGATCAGCTGGAGTCAAATATAAATCATCAGGCCTGTGAGGAAAGCCCGAAGGAACTGCAACGGTTTGACCATAAACCAAAGAAAATGGAAGGAGGGATTTGAACAATGATTATGGTGTAGAAAATAATTGTATATTTGCTTAATCCATTCTAGGGGGGTGGAGGGGAGGGGAAGTAGACATAAGTTTCTGAAAGAAAAAGGGATTTTAATAAAGCACTGGACTAGCTTCCCTGTGCAGCAGTGAAATTTCACCCACTGATGGTCCTCCAGAGCAATCAGGACAGACCTGAATGATATAGGTGTGCATTAATCATACAGCGGGACCATCAGATTTGTAATTACACACACAAATGCAAAAAAAAACCTTTCACACTTATTATTTTTTAATCCTTTATTCTTGAGAAGAAACACAGAAAAGTTTTCTATGATCAGGAAGGACTGCAGGGGTGTTTGTCTCTCTCACATTCCTTCCCCTTTTGCCTTCTTACTCATTTTCTTAAATGTTATTTTCATAACTTATTCCAGAAAAGGAACCATTTATTTTCTTTGCAAAGAACTTTAAGGTTTGGGTAAAGTAAAAGCTGTGTCTGAATGACCCTTACTTTCACGTGATGAATACATGTGAAATATACACTTAATAAACAGAATTTTTGCAAAATACCCACATTTTCAGACATTTGCCCATACAAGCACATACTGAAGATTCTGATTTTTTTTCCATCCACTTCATTCTCAGAACAGTGCAGTGAAGTAGCTGGTAGCAAAGGAAACTTTCTGGGGATTGCCATTCAAACAAGGACACACTCGCAGCTTTTGTGTTTTCTTGGAGACTACCTGCACTTTCTATACAGCCAGAGAAGCAATTTTATAAACAATGGAAGCATTTCTACTGAAAAAGAAGAGATTTTTGAAAACACAACACATACTTTTTACTAATCTTCATAATAATGATAAACTTTTGAAACAAGAACATAAGATACAATGAGATATATAAGAGGAAAAGAAGACAAAATTAATAAAGATATATTTAAAATGTATTATCAACAGCAGGTAATTTTGTGAGTTCTCCAAGACTAAAGATTTGAGATTTGATTCAATTGCAAGTTATCTGTAGACCTGCTGTTAAATTTCCTATTCTTGCTCACATGAATAACTAAGATTTTCTTTAATAGGAGTTGAAGACACACAGAGAAAAAACAATAATTCTGAGGAGTTATGCTGCTGGATTTAGCCCTTCCTGCATTTCACCTGGGAAACACTAACAAGTGCAGCATTTCTTTAATATTTAACCTCTGCAAACAAAAATGGCTCATTTAATTTTAAATGTAGGATATGACCACGATCCTATTTTAGTAAGGGACTGTTTGACACTTTTCTCTAAAGTAATCACAGTATTGTACCTCAGTATGTTTGGTTTTCCTCAGATAATCTTTATAATCAATACACAAAAGCGAGTCAGTTCAGCAGAGGGAATGCAACATTTCCTGACATCACCTATTTATCTAGCACAGAACTGGAAAGATTTTGAAGGCAATGAACACATTCAGAGAGAGCAAGGTCTGGCCACTAGTTCTGCCCTGGCTATATATGTTTATTCCTTGTTTTACCAGGAATCTCATCCTGTTTCTGTGCTCAGTGTTGGATTTGAGCTGCTCTTTGCTATGTTGGGGGATTTTTCTCTTCTTGTTGTATTTGTTCTGAATACTGAAGCATTTTTTAAAATACTAAAAAGAGCATACAAACATGCAACTAAACCCAAAAAATCAAGCATGGCACAGTAGGAGAAGAAAGCTTCTGGGGAGAGAAAGCAAAACTGTGTGACAGATGGAAAAGTCTCAATGGATGAATGGTACTACTACAAATAAGTAGCAGGCAGCCAGAGGGAATCAAATAATGATTACAGAAGAAAAATGAGGGTTAAAAAATGGGGTAAAAAAAACCTTCAGCACTGGCAGAAAATTCTAGAGTAGTAATGTATAATATTTGTATAAGGGAGGTTTAATTATATGCTTTCCACAAACAGGGAAAGCAGTAAAGACAAAGAAGTCAGACAGCTGACAAGCATGCCAGTGTGGACAGTATAAAAGGCTCAACGTGTCCTTGGAGAGGAAGGAACGTACTCCAGGATTCGGTCTGGCATGCCCCCAAACCTGAACAGATTACTTTCTGACGATCAATACCTGTAACCACCAGAGGCCTGTTGGAGAGTTTAAAAAAAATAGAAAAAATAAGCTTCAAAGAGACCTGGTCCCAAGCTCACATTTTATTTTTGCCACTGGGTGCTGAGGTAAGAGCTTTGGACAAGGCTCATTTTTCATCTCTTTATGGGGCTGCAGATTGAATATGAAGTGTCGCAGCATGTTCTCAGGGCTTCGCTCCGTCGGTTTCCTGTCCCAGAGAGGAGCACTCTCAGGATGACACTCGTCCCCCTTGACCAAAGCTGGTATCAGATCTTTCACAACAGCCTGATTAATGTCTCCTTTAACATCCATGACTCTTATCCACCTATAAAGGAAAAAAATAAAATCCTTATTGTTTTCTTAGTTTAAGTCCCATTTCCTTTGGAGAGACAGAAAAACCAGAGCTTCCTCATTTTATTTGAAATATCACTGATCAGTAGTTATATCCAAATTCAGCTTAGCTATTTTAGAGAAGTATAGTAGGCTCTTTTTCACATACTATAATATACCTGAATAGAAATTAAATCTCAGATTTTTCCCAATAATGTAATTTAATAACAAGCACATGCTGAGAAATAAATGCATTTAGACATTTCTATGAGTAGGAAGCCGTAATTCACACGTTTCTGGAATCACAGAGAGTTCTGTATAGTTTGATATCTCCAACTACAATTGCACCTTTTCCTGTCTCACATTTAGCTTAATTTTCTTTTGTCTTTCCCACATTCTTTTTTCAAATACTGCAAGGCAGTGCATATTTTCCAGAAAGCACTGATACAATTTGTATTTTTGCCCATCTACCTTCGTTGCTGTAAATGACAGATCTGAATAAAGGAAAACAGAGATTAACAGAAAATCTAAGCAGCTTTTTAAGGAAACAGAAAAAAAAATTAAAAATGGAAAAATAAAGAAAGGACTGTATTATTAATAGCAAATTCCAGGATGATGGATGAAAAGAACAACAATATCCTTTAATCATAAAACACTAACATTCCAGCAGTGCTGGTAAGTGACTGGAGCAGAGAAACCATTTGAGACTTAAACAGATGGATTAGGAAAGGTTCCACTGTTGGTTCCTGGACAGATTTCAAAACAGCAGCCTGGTTAACTAATGCACAAAAAGCAAGTGATTCTTCCAATCAATAAGCTTTTATGTAAGCATATTTGAGTTATAATATTTAAACAGAGTAGACAAGTGGGGAATCAGGAATTCTTCATGCTGAGCTAGAAAGACAATAGGTTTTACTTGAATCTGGAGATCTCTTTTTTCCCAACAAATCTCAGAGATTTATAGCTGTCACCACATCTTCATCAATATATTAACAGCTCCTGATGATTTTGTGAAAATGGTGGTGAGTTCCAAGTCCAAAAGATGCTTTTTTTTTTTTACAAATATTTTTAAAAATACTTCTTTTAGGGAAAATTTAACCAAACTTTCATTGAATGAAGGAAACTACAAATAAAATTCATCATTGACTACGTTTCCACAAATAATTAGAGAAGGAGTACAATCAAAAGTCCAGGTCATAGGGGCTGATTCCCTTCAGTATGATAATATTTATCATAGGCAAGAAATGGAAATGAAAAATGGTAATGGTTTTATATGGATATTTTAAACATCTTTATTTCAAAATATCTTTTAAAGAAGGTTATAATTTTTAAGGAATTACTGGCAATGAATACTGTGTCTCTTTCTCTTCAGTGCCCAGTTGCAAATAGAAGTATGAAATTTCAAAAAGGTTTCTAAAAGTGACCTACCATAGATCTTTAAAAAAATGGTGGTGGTATTATTATTGTTATTATTACTATTATTATTATTATTATTATTAGTAGTAGTAGTAGTAGTAGTATTAGTATTGTTGTTATTATTATTATTATTATTATTATTATTATTAATGTCTGATAACTTGCAGTGTTCCAAGGATAGAAACAAGGACCACAAGGGAATATTTCAGGCATTTGTATGATACTTGGGAGTTCCTGGTCATGGTCTCTAGTACTGGGTTTATACCACAGTCAAGAGACATGCAAATTTATACTGGTCAGCAATATAGGCTTCCCCTTCCCAGCTGAGCTCTGACTACAAGTTATTTGATCTTAAATCTTACGCTTATTCAGACAGGAATTTTGTTTATTTTTCATATGTCATATCCTTTAGGAAACACTTTGATAGTGTAGTAGGTTTTCAGCAGTCCTTTTGAGACTTTTCATGGCTATCACCAAATAACATCCCCCTGTAAAATTCAGAACCAAAAGAACAATGTGGAACTGTACACTGATTATGAACCCCAATTGAGTTTCAAAAAATCCCCCACACTAATATTTGACCAAGTAAGAAAGAACTTCTCAGTTTTTCAAGACACTTCAGAATCAATTGTTTCATTTAGTTATAAATATGTCCTGCATTTTGCCAGCCTACAAAGTAATCATTACATGTGTAATATTTGTCACTGGCTTCTTACCTGCTGGAAACCAGCTTGTAATTGGACATTTTGATGTCTTTAGGAATTTGCTTTGGCCTGAAGTATCAGCCTGCTGTAGTGCTAGGACTTTCCATCAAAGAGTTTGGGCTCCATGACCTGTGGGATTTCTGGCTTTCCTGTCACCCCTTTAAATTGTCAGCCAGAACCTTTGCTTAGTACGTGTGTACATCTGAATATATGTATATATTTGCCTCAAGGTTTACAATGTAAATGTTCTTCATAAATTGAAAAAGGATAGTGAGGAGAAAAGTGGCTACAGCCCCAAATAATAAGTTTATTAGTCTGCACTATAAGAGTGTATTTCAGTCCTTCAGGTATGACCCTCACAAGATTAAATGCCATTCATTGTCAGAGTGACTAAACAATTGACAGAAGCTCGCAGTAAACCTGTAGTATTCAGTAAAATCCTCTGAAGACAACAAGAGACTTCCTTTTAATTTTCTGAATGGGGTCTTCCTATTTCTGACACTAAAATCCTCTTTTTCTTTTACAGTCTACATACAGTTGTAAGTGCAAAACCTTTTTTCTTATCTTCTCTACTAGTCTTAATTTCAGAACGAAGTAGTCCTGCTCTTGCCTTTCCTCTGGGCCAGTTTGTCTGTAGCTCAATCCCCACCATTAGCACATGCTGTGTATAGTCTTTGGAGCAATGGCAGCATAAATTCTCTCTGCTTTTTCTAGTTATTCAAATTCTCTGACATTTTGTGATGATCTGAGGGCATGTTTACAAGCAGTAAAAATATACTGATGTCATGAATAGACTAGAACCCAGATGCTATGATTCAGCTTCAGCTGCCAATTACTGCTATTTTGAATACAAACAAATCTGAAAGTAAAAACATCAAATTAAGGATATTAAATATGTTAAGCAGATTTTGAAGTATTACCCTACTTATAATTTAAGGGGAAATAAAAATTCCAAAAAAGGAATAGAGTTCTTGCCCACAATTAAATCAATAAATAGTAAATATATTCCATGTAGCTCTTAGGAGTTCGATCCCCCACTGTTATCTGTGGGATGCTTCACACTGCCACAGTAGGGCAGTTCAACATTTCAACCTCTTACTAGAAAAATTAACCTGTTTTTTCTAATACATTGTCAACTCTGTTCACAGAAACCCACATTGCATGAAATTCACAGGCCCCCACAGAGATAAAATAATTCTCCTTTTTGGTGCACCACTGAGGAATGCTAAAAATAGTTGAACATGTCAGGGAAAAAACTCTCCTTTGGGGACTGCAATGTCTTTGCCTCACTGGAAAGAAAAAAAAAATAAGCATATATGTGTACAATTACATCCAATTTCTGTATACTACACCATGAAGTAGGTTAGTCTACATTCTGGAGATTCCTGAATCTCCCACCTATCTAATCATTATACTTCTGTATTCCAAATGTAGAAGAACACTGCATTAATCCCAATAGATGAATAACTAATAGCCACTGTTGCTTCCATTTACTGTGAAAGCATCTTAAATATTAACACATGTAAGAAGCATATAATTTTGTTTAGTATATAGATATATGTGCACATATCTAAATGAAGATACACTTACATGCAGATATCTGTGTGTGAAATTGTTTGGTGTAGAAAAAAAATCCCCATTGCCATCATACCTTGTTGTCTGACTTCAGATTTATCTGGGTGGAGTCTTTCAGCACTGGCATAATGCTTACCTGGAGAGGTTGGATTGAGTTGAACCCAAGCCACTACGAGGACAAAGGTTTTTCATTAAAACCTTGCTGATTAGCCCTAAAAATGACACTGATGACCCTGGAGAGAGCACTAGTTTTCTTCACTAGAGGCATGGAAGGTACAAAACTGTTAAAGTCCTGATGTGCATATATACACTGATCTGAACACTTTGATCTGCTCTACTCTCTTCTGAGCTGTTTTTTGGAATATTTTTAAGAAAGATGTATCAGCAGTAAGACCAGTTACAGTACATTTCATCTTGCAATGTATCTCTGTTCTACAATACATGTGAAAGGCATTGAATTACACTTTTATAAACACCACTACAAACTTATCAGAAGTTGAATAAAGGATGTGTATGTTCATTACTGGCCGTGGTGAATTTCTTTTTGGATGCTATGTGTTTGAACAGCCCTTTATTTCTGTCTATATGCCTCTATATGAGTGGAAACAATTATATTAGATGTTGTGGCAGCCTTCAGACTATATTCACACAAATAAATAACATATTTCTTGGTGCTAAAACATTTGTATGGGTACTGAACAATCATCATTAAAGCAGTCAACATTAAGCATTCAGACATGGTTAACACTCCAAAGCATTTAGGTAGATATAGGTTTTTCATCATCTCAAAAAATAAAAGAGGTTTTAAAACTGGTTTTCATCTAGCTACAGATTTTTTTTCCTATTTAATGAAAGTATTCTGCTTATCATAAGACATTATCAACTCATCCTTAAAAAAAAGGGGATATGTAAGAGTGGAAATGTTGAAGTGTCCTTTAACCATTGAAATTAAATATTACCCCAAATTAAGAATAAATATAAAGGACAACCCCTGTTAGATATTACATCTATATGTAGCACACTTTTTAACATTCACTATATATGAGAGTAATCATGTTTTTATTCATGCAAATGTTCTTGTAGGAAGCACCTGTAGTGAATATGGTGTTGTAATGAGATATGTAGGTCATATAATGGAGAATGACTGTAAAATTTAGCCACTTGATGCACTTGCAGGTGTGAAACATCTCAAAGGCTCTGTTCTGATTAAATGAATTTCAAATTCTGTGACAAGAATTAACATGCCCTGTGCAGGACTGGGTGCTGAATGTGCAAAGATATTTATAAATTCCTCTTGATGCTCTTAATATTAGGGTAATCAGTTTGCTCTTTCCATTTGCAATATTTATTTCATGTAGTACAAGAGATTGCCATTTCAGACTATCTGTGTTTCCTTGGTTTCAGGAAGAGAAAAAACCTTTGGATTTTTTGGTAAATCTGTCCCCTCTTTGCTGTCTTTTACTGTTATCTCTAAATCATGAGGCTCAGGACAACACAAGGCCAAGGACAGAATTTTGCTTTGCATATTCTTTGTATAAGGTTTTGTTTTCAATAATATTTTTCTTTTCTTTTTTTTTTTTTTTTTTTTTTTTTTTAATTTTCACACCAAAGTCAACTCAGAGGGCAGGTTTCAATATCATGCCTGCCTCTGTCACCAACAGACCAGTGGCCAAGGGACATGTTAGCAGCCCTTCACCTGCTTGCAGACCTACCACTTGGACCCAGAGCAAGTCTGAAGCTACTGCATTTGTTGCAAGATGCCATCACTCTGTCTCAGTGCTCCACTTTTCCATACCTCAATCTGAATCCTATAAAGAGCCTAGAGTTACTCAAGTCTGAATGACATTCCTAATCCTGCAGCAGTTAGAGCTGAAACATGGCTCAAGGCTTTCCTTATCCCATAGTCCAAAATGAAGCTTGGTATCTCTCCCAGAAGAGCCCAGGCTTTATCTGGGCCATCAAGTCAGCCACAAAACCATGCAAGTTAATTGGAAGCATTAAACTGAGAAGGATTCTCAATCAAGCCATGACCGCTATTAGCAACTGAGTACTGGGGTAAAGGTGGATAATAATTTTTTACTATACATAATGATTGTCTTAAATTTGCACATTAGGGAAATCCTCAAACAGTGCACGAGGTCACCAGAAATCATGCTCTGAGGTTCAGCAGTTGCACAAATACACAGAGAGCTTATGTGAACCAGAGAAATGAAACCTGTCCAAGATCCTAAAAGCTCCCAAACTGACATGCAGCTTTAATGTGAGCAACTGTAAGATGATTTTTTTTTTTTCAGATCAAATACACAAAGTTCTGGATGTAATTCTGTTAAGCAGTTTTACATCTTGCCACTAGGACTGTTTTTTTTTTTTTCCTTCTGTGCTAAGCTTTAATATCCTTTAAAATGCATTAATGTGTCCCTGGAACAGACGCTTAGAGACTCCTGTATGCTTTGAATATTTCCACTTTAAAGAGGGCTTTCAATACTTACCGAGACTCTATGTACCACCTCACTGGCACCATAGCTTGTAAAACACTAAGGAAAACGTCTTCTTGCCCAAAACATGTCCAAAAGGAAAAATCTTGCTTCAGGTCACCCCACAGTTAAGGAAAAGGAAAAGGTGAGACCATATAAAGCACCTCTTGGAGTTTTATGCAAATATTTGTTTCCCATCTCAGAGGCTTACATTTGAATTTCAGGTGCAAGCAGTTCCTGTGTGCCAAAGAGAAGTCAGGGCAAAACCAGTAAACTCCAACCAGATTATTTCAAAAAGCTCTGTGTCCCCTTGCCTTCTTTTTGTCTTTAAATGCTATAAAGCAGCTCAATATAATGGTAGGAGTTCATGTATTAGAAGGGCTAATTTCAGACAAATAAGATGTGGCTTTTAGTAAAAGGTTCATTATGCAGTGTCTACATTCCATGTCTGTGAATAAGCCTGAGTTCTAACAAGACTTGCATAGCTTCATTTTTATTGCAAAGAACTTCCACATGAAATATCTAAATAAGACTGCATGTTACCACCCTATAATTATTCATATTAGACAGGTAGGGCTGAAAATAATGTCACTATAATACTATTTTGTAAAAAAACCTATTTATTTTGTAATTTGATGCTCTGGACATCTCTCAATGTTTAGTTGAGTAACTTTGGTTAGACGCCCCAGTGCTTCTCAATTGGATTTTGTCTTGAAAATACACACTGGAAGAAAGTCTTGAAAACTTGTCCTGCATGCAGCAGCAAATATCTTCTAGTGCTCTGATTGTATTGCTGTACTAGTATGCAACTACAGAATTATCCCACTCTCTGCATGGATCTCAAGTGCACTTTCAAAATGAGTTCTTTCTTTCCTATCAGCACTGAAACTACTTGGTAAATGCCTTTTACAGATCTACTGACATTCATGCTTTTTAAATAATAACTTTATGGACATTCCAGATAATGAAATGGAGTTCATAAGAAAATGTAACTGACCATCTACTTCCTTGTGGATCTGAGGAGGGCAGAGGCTGGCAAAATGAAAATGTGTGCAGGAAGGATGTGAGAATTGATTTGTTATGGAAATTTGATGAAACTCAATGCGGACTTTTGTAGTTTGATGAAAAACAAAAATTAAAGGTAATTATATCAAATAAAAAGATAGTAGTATAAATAAACTACAAAACTACCACAGCATGCATCGAGAGACATATCATCCCTTTAAGTTTAATAAACCCCTCCTGAAAAGAGGGGGGAAAAAATGTGCATGCACAGACTCAGGGTTGCGAAATCTGTTTCTTTCTAAGCGATTGGACTTTCTAAGAAGTTTTGTAAAGTGCCTCTAAATGTGCATTAGCACATGGCATGAGGAACAAAGAGAAGAAATTTGAGGTGTGCATGCAGTTGCAAGGCTAGGAACTTGCTGGGATCACATGGATGTTGTGGGATAGCTTCCACAACTGCAGTGCTGCAATAGGTGGACACCAGATCTTCAGGAGGGATGGGCTAGGATGGAAAGGAGGAAGAGTTTGACTGTATGTGAAAGCAGCAGAGATGCCTGAAGCTCTGCCTAGGAGTGAATGATGAGCCAGCTGAGACTTTGTGGATCAAGAATACTGCGCAGGCAGACACAAGCAATGTTGCAGTGACTGCCTGTTGCCATCACCACTGTGCAGTGTAGTTTGGTGAACCCCTTTACATCCATGACCAAAGAGAGATGCACAGGAATCAAGGACGTGGGACTTTGCATTCTATGCTGACCATATGAAAATGCTCAAAGTGAGGAGTCTACAAAAAAGTGTTAAAGACAAAGACTTCTACTTAATAGTTTGTGCTGTGTCAGACACAAGTCAAAGCAGCTTATGCAGTAACTAAAGATAAAGTAACTCTAGAAAGGAAGAGCAGAACTGGAAGTTTGTAGTGTATATTTCCAGTAAGTAAATGTATTAAGGAAATGTAGCTATAAATTTCCTAGAGAAAAACACACTTTTCTATTAGTTAAATTGTGCTCCATGTTTTCTGGTAACATCTATTTTAAACTACACTGTACTGTAAAGGCATGATTTTAGAATGGTCTAAATTAGTCTATGGTGATTACCCACATTGTGCAACTTACTACTGTTTTATTAATGCAAGATTAAAGATAATACTTTACTGGAAGAGATAACAGCAGAATTAACCTCTATTTACCTTGACATAATAAAGATTTAATAAAACATGGGAAAATGTCAATGAACAGCATAATTATTCTAACATGAAATTTAAATGTAACAATTCTGTATTCTGCATATTTAATGCTTTAAGATTAGTCATCATTGTTCTTTTCTCCCTCTTACAATGCATACTTAAAAATATTTCAAGCAGACTCAGACAACTTGCTTATTAAATGTATACTAATTTATTTTCAGTTTCAGAAACATTAAAACTAAAACCCTCTATCTTTTTTTCAGAAAGATATTCACCAAACCCCTGCAACCAATATATATCTCCATATCTCGCCCTTGTCCAAATTTTTTACTATCGAATCAAAGAAGACCCTTGCAGTTTTATTATATCAGACAGGCATCAAAGGGGTAGAACACATAGGATTGAAAAATAACACAGCTGCACTTTGCAATGGAGTATTCTGTATCTGGCCGTGTTTTGTTGTTCATGTAATACTTTTCAATAAACAAAGATGTCAATCAACTTTCTTTGCAGCACATCACATTTCAGATTTAAACCACTTCAGACACAGAGCTGCCCCAAGCTCACACGTTTAACAGATAAAAATACAGCTTTCTGTCAAGGCAGAATACAGTATTGATTGTAGACTGTATTTAGGCTGGTGTCTGTTGGAGCTATATTACTTTCAAACTCATACAATGTCCACTATGGAGACATAACACAAAAAATGTTTCTTTTCTAGCGTAATTTTTTAAACTTTCTACATTGATTTGTGGCAATTTCCAAATAAATGAAAAAAAAAAAAAATCCAGCCAGGGTTAGAGTCTATCCAGAAATCAGTGATGGGAGAAGTTACAAAAACACGATAGTAATCATGAAAACTTTGATCACTTGATTTGATTCTAGTGCTTTGTAAATTAGCATAATTATTCAAACATGCTTCATTAAAAATCACGACTGTACAAGTCCTTCAGTTTAATGATCCAAGAACATACAGAATGAGCTAAGCTTTAAATAAATACATCAACTTTGTACTAGATGGCCATGTCAGAGACTGGCAGGTTATTTATTTTAAATAAAATACTGAATGCTGTCTTGTTCCTTGCACAGTGTAGGAGACTGATGACTTGCTAAAAGGTGCAGCATGTTAGCTAGTATATCTTACTGTTTATCCTCACATCCACCTGTACTTCTCCTGGGATCCCATAAGGTTGGATATCATGTCACTCCTAAGCTACTGGGAGATTGGCATAAAATCCCAGTAAATCTCCAACTAATTACATTTGAACTGTAGGTGTCACAGTTGATTTTGACCTTTAAAGTTTGGCGGAAGTTTGACAGGCTTTTAAGGTGGCCCCACACACTGCAATACTTTTTCTGTCAAAATTTAAATGACTGAATAGACTGCAAAATTAAATATGCATAAAAAAGTAAACAAAATACCCTGTTTATTAATATATAATGTCCCAGAAAAATCATAGAAATACACATATCCATGGCAACCAAAATCCTTGAGAATGTGCTGACATTCTCCTAAAACTGTAGCTGATAAAACACCAGTTGGCATCATTGGAGGGTTAAGAGAAACTTAACAAATTTGACAGAGGAAAGGGAAAACAAAATCCAAGTTAAGTTGTCACTCTCTGCTTTAATCCATATATACATTTATCTTGAGATACAGCAAGGCAGCTCTTGTGAGTGACTGTGAGTCAGTTTCCTGTTAGATCGTTACTCTAAATCTGGCTGTTTAGTTTGGAACTTTGCTTTTCTAAGTATTAGATAATTGATTACCAACATTTTATTCACCCACAACAATTATCTCTGCAGTGAAGTATGATTTTACAGCCCCACTGCCACCAAAAACAAAAAAACAACCCTCCACCCTCTCCACCCCCCCAAAAAAAATCCCAAACAACAACAACAAAACCCACAGCTGGTTGCCCAGAAAAGTATTGCATTAAATCTCTTCTGCTGGCTTTCCAGCCATGATTGCAAATGCCCTAGAGTTCAGATTGTGAACATCCCAGCTGTCACCCAGGGACTTTTGAAAACTGAAACAAAGCCATGTAACAGTAATACTAGTAGCTGGCCCAGAAACCTTCATGGAACCATGGAATTGCAGAATAGTTTGGGTTGTAAAGGTACCTTGAATATCATCAACTTCCAACCCCCCTCCTGTGGGCAGGAACACCTTCAACTAGACCGGGTTGTTCAGTTCCACCACATCCAAGCTGTCCTTTTTACTTTTAAAGTTCAAACAGAAATTTGCAAGTAAGGAAATTAAGAATGTTAATGCTTTTTTACATTTAAAAAGTTGGGGTTTTATGGGTCCATAAATATTGATAAAAATGAAAACACTAAAATACTTTTGAAGGAAAAGAGAAATACTTCTGAGAGGGTTATTTCTTATAGTTGCCTGTAAATCTGTAAATCATTATGTTTCTGCAAATTCTGCATAGATGTTTTCATACAATTTTGAATTAAGCATGTCTTAATCCAGATTTCAATCTCAGGGATAGATTTTTGAGATCATATGTTTCATTCTGTCTATATGTTTTTAACTATTATTTGCAGAGAGGCAGTTTTTTGAAAATTCTTGAGCTAAATATTTTCTTTCAACATCAAGGATTTTGTAGTTTAGGGTAAAAAAGACACAGTAGATTATTGCAAACTCACAAATTATATGGGAGACAGGAGTCTACAAATAATCATGCACATTGTTTGTTGCTCCTTAGGGAAAACTTCATGATTACCAGGTCACTAATAAAAAGAATTGGAGAATAAAAGACTGAGCTAACTTTGTTTTACAAAGAGAGGGTAAAAACACTTAAGAGTTGCAAATAAGGGAAATTAATTTCAAAGGACAGGTCAAAAATAAGAAAGAACATCTCTATACTTACTTATCTGTTGAGGGTTAGCTGTGCTAATTATTTCACAATTCCAGCTACTCTGTAGCGTTGGACACAAGAATTTACTGAACAAGACGGGACTGGCATTCCCTAGAGAGATCCCAGTGCTATGTACACTCTCCTCTTTTTAAAGCAGGCTACCCAAGCACTCTCCCTCCCATTGGAATGCGCAAAATAATAAGAAATTAAAATGTTGATTACATTTATTTCCTCCTCCATACTGTAATTTCCAATCCCTTTTTTTCCTGGCCTCGAGAATGATCAAGCACTAAAACATCACATGGTAATGCAGAGGATTAGAGCATTTCCCACCACCCTGCCCCAACCCAATTAACCTCTTTTAATTAATATTTCTGCTGTGTTGCTTAATTTGCACTTCTTATTCTGGCTTTTCATGGCTTCTTTTTCTCACATTTTGAAGATGCACAGGTAAAATTTGTCAGTAACAGTCTTTGAAAACCAACACTTTTGTAATAATAATTTTTAGATTATAATGGTTACTTCACCATGAATTTAGTGTAAAGACATACAAGACATAATCAATGGAGAAATTCACAATGAAGAGCTTAAATTCAGTGGCATGCACCATACACTCAGTTTATTTAGGGAGATCCTATTGGGAACACTATCAGGGGGCTACAAAAGAAAAAAAAAAGCCACTATAAAATTTAAAAGTCCTTCTAACATAGCAATGTGAGAGGTTTTTCAGTTTCAGTCTTTGGGAAAGATATTTTTACCGTATTGCAATAATACTTTTTTTCTGGTGACCACAGGGACAACATTTTTGTTCATGAGGGAACCCCAGATCAAATGATAGCTGAGAGACTATTTTAAATTTATGTAGCCTCAATTTTCAGCCTACAGGTCATTCAAGCTCAACATTTCAGTAATGAAATGCTGTCAATATTTCCCTGATATTGCCACAGGTTGACATATGGCATTATTCCAGTGTAAGATTTTCACACATTAGTGACTGGAAAATCAAGAATATTCCCCAAGACACCTGATGTATGATTAATTCTCTAATAGTCTTTCTGTATCAGTTTGAGAGGAAGAGAGGGATCTTCCAGGGAGGAAAGAAAGTGGCAACACTAGAAAGAAGACAGCCTTGGCTTCTTGCCTGGAGCACTGACTTGGCCAGCTGCCCCACATGACAACCTTTGCCATCCTGAAGCCCAAATAAGATGCCAGCAGCAAGGCAACAGCTTGTAATGTACCTTGAGCAGAAATAGTGGCAACATTATTCCATGAAACCATCAGAGAGAAAGAGGAGTTAGTGCACAGGGTAAAATAAAAATGAACGTGTTCTATCTGGTGGGTTAGGGATGGGAGTCTGTCACCATTTTTGAAGGTTAAAGCAAAGTTAGGGAAAAAAAACGGTGCTGAAGATTTGATAGAGGAAGCAGATGCTCAGGGATGTCCTTTGCTAAGTCGAGTATTAAGGCAAACTTTCACGTGTATCAAATTAAGAAAGCTGGAGAGATTTGGCATCTGAATAGGTCCAGACCTGCTCCTCATCAGATGTGCATGGACATCTTAGAAATGGGGTTTTTAGTGAGATTGTCATTGCTGAGACACCCAAACCCTCCAGTCTAGAGTATCTAATTTTTCCTAAAGTAACTGCCTTTTAATAGAATAAACACATCAACCACACATGAATAGGCAAACTAAAGAACAATTAAACCACTTTCAGGACTGAGCTTTGCAAAAAGACCTTCACTTGTTTCCCATTTTCTCACACTGCTTTGTATTTTTGAGGCATTTGCAATCAAAGACCTAAATGGCTAAAGCAACCCAAACACTTTTTTTTTTTTTTTTTTTTTTTTTTTTTTGCTGGCTAAGCATGTATCAAGCAGCACCACCGATAAAAAGCAAGAGTTGCTTTTTAAACCCTAAAATTTGTAATGGAATTTGTACTGAACTGAAATTTGTACTGGAAATGCTGAGAAGGCCAGTAGCCTTCTCAGATTTAGCAGTTCTGCTACAACAAACATAAAGTAAAGCAGTCGTGCACACAAATTAGATTGTTTAATGTATGAAAGTCCACTGTCTCCTTCTAACATGAACTTCATTATCAGAAAGTTGGTTTAGATTGCTAAGCATAGGAATGATGAAAATGAGTGTCAAAGACAGCCTATCCAACACATTAATTTTCAGTTTCAGGGAGACAGGATGTGCACAGCAAGACAGACAGAGACAGACACAGAGAAAAGAGTCCTGGTATTATAAATATACAACATATATTTAACTCATCACATCTCTTATGCTATTTTTCAGTGGTTGTCAATGTGGTATAGGCCATGTTTTTATACCCCTGTGTATCCATATATGAGTTTCTCTTACTTCAAGTTACCCTTGCTGCAGAACAAATCTTTGTTCGTGATGGGAAGTACAGCTTTGTTCCATTCTGTAGTGTTTTTCCCATTCACTATGGGCTCAAGATTGCTGAGGCAGTGGAAGAGCAGAAACCAATGCCTTTAAGTGCAGAATACTGACAAAGAGACACAATGAAAACCCAGCTCTTTGTAAGTGGAAAATCCTGCTCTGGAAAAGGTGTGTTGTGGTTTAACCACAGTTGTCAACAAAGTCCCACACAGCCACTCACTCACTGCCACTACAGCAGGGAGGGAGAGACAATTGGAAGAATAAAAGTAAGAAAACCCTTATTTTGAGCTGAAAACAGTTTAATGGGTAAAGCAAAAGCCATGCACACAAGCAGAGCAAAAAAGGGAATTTATTGACTGCTTCCCACGGGCAGGCAGGTGTTCAACCATTCCCAGGAAATCAGGGCTCCATTATATTCAGTGGTAATGGTTTGGGATGACAAAGACCATCACTCTCAGTGTCCATCCCCTTCCTTCTTCTTCCCTCATCTTCATTTGCTGAGCAATATGCCTTATGGAGTGGAATGTCTCTTTGGTCAGTGGAGGTCAGTTGTCCCAGCTTTGTCCCCTCCCACCTCTTTGTGACTCCCTGTCTACTCACTGTTGGATTGGTGTGAGAAGCAGAAAATGCCTTGACTCCATACAAGCACCGCTCAGCAGTAATGAAAGCATCCCTGCATTAACACCACTGTTTCCAGTACAAATCCAAAACATTGTCCCTGGTCGCTGCTGTGAAGAAAATTTACACTGTCCCAGCCAAAACCAGAGCAAAGTGTCTAGGATCAGCCATTATAGACCTTAAAGTCACTCTGGTGAACATAAAAGTTCTTCTAAGTGCTTTCTGCTGGTAGTGAAGCAAACCAGAAAGAGATGCACATTAGGAGATACATACCATCTCATGGCATATAATGGATACCCCAAATTTCAGAAGTAGCTTTTGAATGAGAATTGTTGGAGAAGTTATCCCAGAGGCTCAGTTGCATATCAAGCACAAGGCCATTCTCTCCCTTCATCAATCTGCCAATGCTTGAAAAGAGGCTTGTGACATATTTCTGGCCATGTTGGGTCACAATATTTGGGGTGCATTTAAGCCAAAAACGATCAGTAAAACTTGTATTTGACTAAAATAAAACCTTGCGCTGCATATATAAATACAATTCATACCTCAACACATAATTCCTTTGAAGTTACATGAATTTTACCAATATATTTCTCAATAAGTATTTTTTCTGTGCAATGACTGAGTGGATGTGAAACATTTTGTTCTTTCCAAATGAGCACCCAGGGTATATCCTCTTCGAGGTTAGAGGCCTAGCTGTCTCATCAAAACAGCATTTTTCATGGTTTCTGCTTGCACTTTCCAGCAATGTTCTGATATAATAAAAGTATGGTTTTTTTGTTATAGCACTTATTCATCCAGATTCAATTCAGTACATACACATTGCTGATGATAACAGAGATCAGAGAAAAAGATTGCCCAACTACATTCCTATTTGTCAAAGAAGATGATCTTTCTTTTTAAAGAAAATTTAAAAACAGATTTTAATTTCTTTCTTCTCATTTTGACCACCATCAGAAATGACAACCACGATAGAAGCATAAGCTTCAAAATTCAGGTTTGGTCTGAGCCCCTATTCAAAGTTTGGAGACACTTCAGGATACTAATTTCAGGATTTTTATTTCTATCCTTGCAGAGACAGAAACCACATTTTGCAGATGTGGGAATAAGGCCAAACTACAAATCCCACAGGTCTTTTACATTCAGAGTGATTGGGCAGATCCACCAATCACAATTTTCTGTAAAATTGCTTGTGACTCCATGGCCAGTGTGATAGTGTAACCAAATAATGTTCACAACTGATGCTGCCTCATAACCAAATTGCCTTCAGCTTTTCAGGTCAACAGAAAAGTTTCAGGATCTGAGCTTTAATGAAAAGAAAAGCATCTGACCAAACTATAAAGTTCCTATTGGTCTTTAAAGCAGAAAACATCATGAGTGGGTTGTTAGATGAATTTAGCAGCAGGGAAGCCTGCAGCTCATCAGCTTTCTCTTCCTCAACAGTACTTATTGCAGTCAAGAGGAATTATTGCTGGGTTCTCCAACATGGAGATGTTTTTGTTATAGTAAAAAACTCGGAACAATGCAATTTCACCCCCTCCCAATTATCCTTTTTGTTTCTCCACTACAATGATGCACTCTATGATGTGCAAGATTTATACTTTGATTGCCAAACTACAATGAATGGAAAGATACCAACAAAATAATGGCTAGTATTGCTCACCAGATGGACAAGGCAAACCTGAGCAAGGCATACAGACTGGATGAACTGCTTTTCTTCACATATTTGCTTCTTCTCACATTCTTCATGGGAACAGCTTTCCTTATAGAAGCTTGTTCATTTACTTATGATGATCATAAAGTCTTCATCACAAACTCATATTTTGCTTTGAAAGAAAAAGGCTTTTGCAGAAAGGCTGGTCACGCTGTTATCAACAGGACCCTTCTCTTTAGCTCAGGAGTGTCTCAGCAGTTGCAATACTTTCACAAGAGTTTTCTCAATAAGCTCCAAAAGAAAGAGGCCTGAATAAAATCTGAAGCCAAAGCTTTCACAAGTCCTACCCGGCATGTGAGCATACCTAGGGGTGGATGATCTATGACCCTGTGAGGAAATGCTAATGTTTCTTTATAAAAATTGTGGATCTTTCATCAGGTTTGGAAGAAAAAATCCTAGCCTCTGCTGGGCATCTCTCTCATTCCTAGCCGATATGTGGTGTAGAAGGAGAGATTTTCACCAGTGCCTGCACATCACCAGCAGTGTTAGTGAATTGTATACAGTCAGTTTTCACCTTGGTAGTAACTATTGTCACAATCAGTCTTCCCTACACATCCAGTAGGAAATATCTGGCCATCAGCACTGCTGAGCAGCACCATAAAGTAATGAGTTGACATAATGGAAGGAAAATGGCTGTATCTATATCTATATTCATTACCAACAGAGAAACAGAAGGAAGACACTTCAAAATTAAAATATTCCTTCCTTTTTTTTCATTATTAAGTATCTGAGAAACATAGACAAGAAAAGCAACTTTAAAGTCAGATCCAAAAATGGTCATTTCAGCAGAAACAATTGACAGTACAAGAAATAATCACACTTCACCTCACTGTTGATTTGATTCTTGAATGTGCTTGGTGTGTAAAATAATTCAAGCCTATAATAACAGAAGACAGGTAAAAAGATTTCCATTTTCTGTTTTGCTACTCACTTGCTGGAAGACCAAAAAGATATTTCGACCTCTAGATAAATTTTTTATTTACAACGTACAAAACAGATACAATAGAACAGAATCAAACTGTGACATTTAATTAATATTTGTAAAGCAACAGGACATCAGTAGACAATAAGAATTATATATTTGCCAAGTATGCATTTTGTTCCCCACAAAATACATCTGTCAATATTTGAAGGAAATGCAAGATGTCTTTTATTCTGCTCTTGGAATGAACCTATTTCCCTTTATAAAATGTGTTCCATTTTATAGCAATCTTCAGAGATTGGTTCCCTCTATCTTCTTGCTGATTAATGCCTGAAAAATGCTTCTGTGTTTAAAAAAGTGGCACAAATGGGGTGAGGACTGCCCTGAAAATAATCACTTGACAGGCATGTTATTCACATGATACTGATAAAGGCCAGTATTGTTTTCCTTGAGGTAAAAGGGGCTTCTTCCCTCACCATACAAACAGCATAAAATATGCAAATGAATCTTGCATTCAACAAGTCAAATATTCTGCATGTTTAATTTACAAGTTAATAAAATTCAAACCACTTTAAAAGTTAAAAGCATACCACAAAATAGAAGACACAGCACATGGCAGAAGCTGTACTTTTGCTCATTGATAAATTATTTTCTAGAATTCACATTAACAACCACATTACTGAAGTGCTCTCTAGCCCTCCAGTGTTACAGTTCAAGGTAATATGTGACAGATTTGAACATTCTTAAGGAAGAAAATCTCCAGAGTGCGTAGATGGCAGCTTTGCTCACTGGGAGATTACAGTGGCTTTTATATCTGTTACAAACCTGCAGTTACACTGATAACTTCAAAAGTGGAATATTATATATCATGCTAAAATTCTCCACCAGCCCATTATGTCCTTTCTTTGTTTCTTCTGTGCCTGCTTTTTTTTTTTTTCTTTTTTTTTTCTTTTTTTTTTTCATTTAGCTATTGCTGGCTTGCCAGAGATCTTGAACTTGAGAAAGGTTAGACATCACAATGCTGAAGCAGTTTGTGAGCATCAGCAGATTTAGCTTGTAATTTCATTGATCTATGTGGGCTTGCTGTTTGCAAACCAGCTGCTGCACTGTTTCCCCACAGCTACTGATCTGAGTAGCATTGATTTTTTCCCTTACATTAACATAGCATTACTTCTTTAATGGGCATTAAATGACTGGATGTAAATACAAACAGGGCTTCAACAACAAAAGAGGGAAAAAAAGGATTGGTTCTTTTTATTTAAAGAACTCTCTTAATATTTTTCAGGAAAAAAAAAAAAAAAGCATGAGTTATTGATCAAGATAAATGCTATTTTTAGAGTTGTAATTTCCCCACATTTCTTTTGCCAAGAAATAATCTTTTTTCCTCGTGTTTACTCATAGTCCAAAATGTTGCATTTACAAAGACTGCCTTTTTGCCTCAGTAAAAATGGTAAAATAGATTTTTTTTTTAAGAACCATCATAGAAAGCAACACACAATATCTTCATTGTGCTTATTCTAAAACTAGATGAACCATTTCAGTTTTGAAGGTGATATCATCAGTTAACTCTCACTATTTAACTATTTAAAAAAAAAAAAAAAGAATGGACTTCAGTTTAGATAGTGGATGTGAAATCTGCAGCACACCATGAACTGAGTATCTCACATATGATATACTTTAAGGTCATAGCTTTCCCATATGCTACTTCAGTCCTTTAGTGGGTGGTGTTTTAAACAATCTTACAGAATCAAAATTCAATACAGTGTAGAAAAGACAGTAGGGAAAAAAGTAAAGCAAATGATAAAACCCTGACCAAACTCAAACCCCAACCCCCAGAGCCAATTTGCTCAGTCACTTATGAATTAACCCAATCCGGGAAGGGTTCCTGATCGTCTTTACAAGTAGGTGACAGCCAGCAGAGATATCCATACCAGAAGGAGATGCAGGACTGAATGTTGTTCCTACTGACACTTCATGAAGAAGAGACAGGATTGAGAGTGTTGGAAAGTAACAGGTAAGAACTCCCAAACAACACCAGTGATTACAACCTTCTGGGCTGGAGATGACAGCGGGCAGCAGTGGCAGTGCTGTAATTAAGAGTGCCTCAAAAACACAGACACTCCAGCAAGATCTAACAAGAATGGGATTTACTTTTAAGTATTTATGAAGGAGGATTTTTATCTTTTATGATAAACACAGCTCTTGTTCTGGCCATGCAGCCTGATTGCCCTGAGGAAAAGGTCCAGTGACCTGACAGATGGGAATTCCTCATTCTTGTAAATCTGTCTGCTCCTATACTTAGAGACAGCAAATCATTCCACATGGCTACTGCAGGGATATCTATTGCATCCTTACTCAGAGAGCAGATAAATTATTCTCAATAGAATATAATCATGTAAAATATGGTGCTGGAACTGGAAATAATCCATAAAACAAGAACCAAAATTTATACTTATCCAAGGTAAAATATATGTGTTGTCAATCTAACCAATCTCTCCTAGTCTTACAGTCTTCTTGACTTGACTAGCTAATGTTAATGCCAGTTTTAGCAGATATCATTTCCAAATCATTAAAAATAGTATTAAATAACACTGACTCCAGTGTGAACACTTAGAGCATCCTTCTATTAACCTTTAGGTAAATACACTTTATAGGAGAAGAGTTTCAGTGCAAGTTTTTCTCCATCATTTACTCAGTTTTCAGTCTGCTATGAGATTCTGCCTCTTACCTCAGTTATATTTTTCGCTTAATAGTCTCTTGTGAAGGAGCATACCAGGAATTTTTTGAAAATCCAAATAAATTATGTTCACCAGGTCACCCTTATAATCTAATGTATTAACTTTTGCAAGGCACTTTAGCAGGTTAGAGAAGTACACTTTCCCTCTACCAATGTTGTGCAGGTTTGATCCTGTTAGGTTATACTGATCCATATGCTGAAGTATTCTAGCCTTAATTAGACTCTCAACCAGTTTCCCCAGAAGCGAGGTGCAGTTCAATGGTCTTAATTCCCAAGATCTCTTTTTGGTCCTGTTTTAACAACAGACACTATATCAGAAATTTTCCAACCATCAGTGATCTACATCACATCTTTCTGCAAGTGAATCATCTATTCTAATGTCTCTTCTGCTATCTGCATTAAATTATTTTTCATTTTTACATGAGTCTACCGAATTACTCAACACTTCCCTTGAAAAAGTCTACAAATTTTGCTAGTGATGCTCTGCCTATTATGTGTGTGTATATATATATATATATATATATATCACAGTATATAATAAATAAGGTGAAATTCTGTATAACTTTTGAACTTTTTCCATGGTGAGTATGTAAATATAGTTTTAGTTTGGTATTTTTTGTTGGTTTTAATTATTTTCCCCCTACTCAGATGAGCAACTATTTCACTTCTTTCTTCAAAGACATAAAAGCAGTTTTGCAGTTTTGGGGGATTTGGGGGTTTTATTTTTTGTGGATAGACATGGAACATCAATCTCAATGGATTATTTTCTGCCTTAGCTGTGAGCATTCTTCTTGGACAAAGAGTGGAAAGGAAGGATCAAATCCTAAAACCACCATATATAACAACTGGACACACTCACCAGCTATATCCAATAGCAGGAGCTATTAAAACTGGATTTCATATGAATCCACAAATGACAGAAAAAGGTTGTGAAAAGGTATAGATTTGTATTCTGGTCTTGTAGAAGATGTTCTTGGTCTATGCTTTAGGTACACAGGTCTTAATGATCCGGAAATATTGTTGAACACGATTTTTAGTGAAAAAGCATTGAAAATTCCCACTGAAATGTGTACATGGCTAAGTAAAGGTCAGTAAGCTATTGAGTAAACCTGAAGTGCTCACATTAGAGGATTAGAAACTAAGAATTTTCAGCATTCAGTGAAGTCAGTGGATTTTCCTCTAGAATTTGAGACTTACTGTCCCCAGCAGTCAGATCTGAGTTTGAATGGATGAGAAAATTGAAAAGTAACTTTTAGTGAAAATTACGGGTTTGGTTATGAGCTAATATAAAGACAATATAAAGTCACCAAGTATCAAAGCCCAGGTTTCAAACTATGCCTTGCTTCTACAACAAAACCCAAAGCACATTATCTTCACCTGGGTTTGAATTTCATTACAAAAACATCACATTGGTCTACCTGCAATTATTAAGGCACATTACTGCTGCCTTTGTTTTCCCTTCAGATAGAAGTTTCAATTTCATCTGTGTTCAGAGATTCCATGTGCTGCACTGTTAAGCACAGATTTCTGCTTAAATTATAATTCTATCAGCTTTAACATATGAAAATAGAACACATTTTAATGTGTGTGTTGAACATTAAATCATTTTTGCTTCAGGGAAACTCTGGTAAACAGTAACTGTCAAAAATTATAATGACACAAAATTAAAATAATAGAAAAATAGTCTGTAACAACAGCTCCTCTAATCACATTAACAGAAGTTCAGCTCTGCATCTTCCAACTATTCCTTTACAGAGAGCAGGAAGGTTGAATAAGAAAAGGTGAGGTACACAATTTTACACCAGTGAA
This sequence comes from Turdus rufiventris, assembly GCA_013186435.1. NCBI lineage: Eukaryota > Metazoa > Chordata > Aves > Passeriformes > Turdidae > Turdus > Turdus rufiventris. The sequence continues at coordinate 4,759,024 of PYHW01010334.1, forward strand.
CAAGAACTGTAAATTATCTTTGCTACTATTTTTTGCTTGCTTACTGTGAAGTACACACCAATCAATGTAGGAAAAATGGGACCTAATTAATATATGTATATTTTTGTTGTTACAACAATTAGATTTTCATTCAGGAATTTTAATATGTAAATATTTTTACACAAAAATACCGGAAAATATAAGAATATAATTTAAATCCTGTAAACTGGACTAACTTCTGAAGTCTGCATTAAGTGAGAAAGAAGCTGATCTGAAGAAATTAAACTGCAGCAGAAATATTGACAGGCAGATAGATTGAATTACATGAATATGAGATACATACAGACTTGGAGCAGTTCTGCCTAGATCAATGTCAAATGAATTTCAAGATTACCTTAGTTTGGTCTTTATGGCTCGTTTTATTTTAGATTTTAATTTGAATTAGTTGTATGAAATAAAATCACTTTTTATTAACTTTCACTTACAAACAAAAAACATCTAACCAGTAAAAGCTTATCTGAAGTTAAAGCCTTCCATTTTGTGGAGGCCAGGTAACAGTAGAGTTTACCTCCATCATGACACAAATTACTCAAAAGTAAGAAGTAAAAACTTGATTCTTAAATGTTTCCCCCTATTAATGCGGCATATAACTGATGTACAGAGGCTGTATGCGTATGGTGAGGTTGTATTGCCCCCTATAGTCACTCTGTGTCATCTAGGAGGGGAGTAGGAAGAGAAATATAAAAGGGGAAGAAATTGCCAAAACTACTACACCCTTGGTTTGGATTCATACTTTAGAAAGGGTGTGGTGGGGAAACAGTGGACAAACCTTAACACTGCCCTGCAATTCAAGAATTTGAATGCACTATTCTCCAAGCAAGGACAAATGAAATGTACTCTCAAATTCAGCTTAGAAGACCTCTGCAGCACCTGTGGTCTGGCTGTGGTTTGGGTGCATTTGTTGGATGCTAGTATCTGCACCCTGGCAATGCACCAGGTGCCAGTGTACCTTCCCTGTGGACTCAGATGCAGGAGGTGATTGACTTTGGCTCACCAGGAAAGGCAGGAGGTCCCACAGGTGATATCCCTTTTCCTCTCAATGGGCACATCTTTGATGACTGAGCATAACAGGGCCATTTAACTCCAAGGCACAAAGAAATCTAAAGTTATGCCTAAATTTTGAATAAATTGTGGTGTACACAGACTGCCTGCCCTTTGAAGCAGCTTCAGCACAGGGAACAGAAAGAGAGAGAAAATACTCAAATAAAGGTTCCTCTTCAGCCGTGGGAGCAAATGCAAGGAGCACAGACAGTTTGTTCATGCTGGCCATGAACACTGAGGTTGCTGCTCTTTTAGGTCTGTGAGCCTGGGTGGAACAGAATATTTCCCAAATCTCTTTAGAACAGCATGTTACTCTTGAGCACAAGGACAAAACTGCATTACTGGTCTTAGATTTTTCCAGTCAAGCATATCTTTCTTAACTTTGCTGTCAACTAAAAATTGTTACCTCTCCATAAAATTAATTAAATCTCAGCTGCTATCCTACTACTGTTCTCTTATGAACATAATTATGCACAGTATTCAGTATATCTTTTAATAGGCACAGACACAATATAACAAAAAGCAATAAATTATTGTCTTAAAAATATCTAATCAACTACTGATGCTAGTGGGCCAAATTTATAGAAATGGCAAATGTTCAATAAGCTCAAGATCCATAAAATTCTTCATTGAGTGCAATACACTGTTGTCATTATTTTTCTTATTTCTGGGCACAGCTTTTCTACTACCACAATTCCAGGCACAACTTCAGCTCGAAAAAGTTAGTGCTGCTCCTAAGAGATGATAGTTCTCATTTTTGAGTCTCTTACCTCTTTCCCTCTGTTGGCGCAACCCTGTTCATAGTGACACAAGGTACTGATTGAAGAACTTATGGAGCTGAAATCCTATGTTTTTTTCTTGCTATATTATTTTTACTTTGGGTCAGTTGTTGAAGCTCACCATGTAGCAGCACAAGGACTTGCACAAGGGATAGAAGGAAAAGAAATAGTAACAGAAGTTTATGGTATCAGCCTAATTTTATGGAAGTGGTATCTTGTGCCAGTTGGAGGGGATTTTTTTTGTATCTATGCTGTCAAGAATACGACTTGTCCTAAAAACATCTTTATATTTTCATTTGGTCTGAGAGAAAAATATTAGGAGTGTTCCCATCCAAGCACCTTAACAAATATTCTCTGTCTAGATAGAAACTATAGTCCTGCAAAGTAGAACTGAACAACTTGTTTAGCTTTTGTGAATATATGCCCAGACATAGTCCCATATTAAATCTTTATTTTACTATGATGACTAGACACTCAATAATGACTAAGCTACTGATGAGATGTGATTGCTGCTTACCCAGCAGATCAATACTGTCTCACTGCCTCCTGATGTGGAGGGGTGTATTCTGATAGTATTCAAATCTTTGATTACCTTACTGTTAACTGAAAGCTCTCTGAAGCAGGATCAGTTTTTATTTTCTATTAACCCTGTAGCCAGCATGAATTCTGTAGCTCATGAAGGTATGAAGAAGAAATATCTCCAAAAATATGCCCCCTAAAATTGTACAGTATTCACCAGAGGTATCTCATCTTCTAGTTTTGTCACCTAGACCTTTTTCTTGTATTTTTAGTCTCATTTTACTTTTCTTCCATTCTTATCTATACCGAAGTACTGTTGCTTACTAGATATCATGGTCTAGTAATTCAGCTAACACAAACTTCTAACAGTCAGGAATTCAGGCTATGTTATTATCTTTGCCTTCTCTTTTCTCTCAGACATCATTCTACACAAACACATACATAAACTCATTGAGCTATTTCACTGATTAGTGGAAAATTTTGTAAGAGTAATTGTTGCTCATCCATTATTGTTTTCTTTCTGTCTCAATTGCATCAAACATTTTTCTTCAACTGACTGTATCCAAAGGACATACAAGCAATAAGTCCTGCTACTAGAGAAAATGGGACACTTTCATGGTGCTAGCAGCATTCTATGCCTTCATACTGAAGAACCAGAAATTACCGTGTGACATGAGTCTGGCCCCATAAATGTGTAACCAGCTTTCAGCTGCAGTGCACTACCTAACTGGTGCAGAAAACAACAAGACATTTGGGGAAGCAACATTTCTAAATGCCAAACATACAGAGATGAGCCACTAAATCTTATGAATTATCCATGCAGAGCAGACAGAACATTTGTTTTCAAGGTCAAATGAGAAAGATCCCCTGACCTGTGTGGCAAACTGCACGTTAATACATTTATCCATCTTTGGAATGTAAGGGACAAAGTCAACACAGAGAGAAATGAAGCAGTGGGGTAAGTCTGTCAAGCTACCAAAATCATTATGCCATCTGCTTTACTGGCATTTTTTATGTCTGTGTAGGGCATACTCAATGAAAAATAGACCTCTTATTCAAATTTGAGTTTCTCCCAAGCTAGAATGCAGCATCAAATATATTTAGATTCTTTGGATAGCTCTTAATTGATTTTGTTTTATGTACAGCTTTTCTCATATTCATTTGGTCACCTCAGTCACCTCATAACTAATGCAACAAAAAGTAAAACAAATGAATACTAAATTTCTTAAAGGGAAATTGCAATAGCATCCCTTAAATTCTTCTGCACTTTTCCCCAGCCTTCACCAGGCAGGATACTGAAACTAGCACGATCCTATCAAAACAGTCTGGTTTTTATGGATGTCAAGACTAGCATTTAAAGGATAACAATTCAGCAAAGAAGCAAGGTCGTCATTGGATTCCTCCTGAATACTTGGGACAAACACCCAAGTTTGGTTACTATCCTGATGGTCTGCTGAAATACCGCTCTTTGATGGTCCAAGAGAAGGCAATTGTACTACCAGGGAGCAGTCTAGAGAATGAATACTGACCGGAAATGTCAAGTTTAAACTCTCTAATAGTGCAAAGTATCTCAAAAGTTAATGCAAATCCATTCTAAAGCCCTTTACATTAGCAGAATAGGGCAAAAAGGTCTTATTGGGACTCAGAGAATCACAGCTTCTCTTGCTTTACTCTTGCCTTGCCAGGAAGAATAAACGACTTGGCTCCTTTACAGGGAGCCTTTCCTGCCTGCATTTTATCAGCCCCATCACAGTAAAGTCTGAATTCCTGACTATTCCTACTAGCCATTTTTCTCCCTCCTGCAGTCCCAGTATGAGACGCAAATTCACCTCTTCCATTCCTCCCACTACAGTATTTCAAAATCTGAGCTGGAGCATGCACTCCTGTTAGAGGATTCTACCCAGCAGTATAAAAACTATGACATACGGTATATGCAATGTAGAGGTCTATATACATTACAGTTTTTCTTAATCACTGGGATAAGATTAGATAAAAATAATTTTGAACATTTGCCTCTCTGATGACTGTAGAGTGGTAGGATCTTGCAACAAATATTTCAGAGTATTCATCACTGTGCTTTTCTGTACTCTAAATAGGCAGTTAGTTTAATTTCTTATATATCCATGTCATTTTTCTTTCATATTAATATTCCCATATGACAAGTACATTACTTAAAACTGCTGAATTGATTTTCAAGAGGAATCTTAGTTTACATAAATCGTCACATTTCACAAAATTTAAAATAAAAAAAAAACCCAAACTGATTCAGTTCCTTCACTTGTAAGAAGCATTGAGAAGTATACTAAAGAAGGAAAAAATATATAAGCTAGCAGAACCAATCATTTTGTTTTTACAAGCAGCTGCAAAAAGTTAGTCACTAAACAGACTGATCAAGAAAAAAAATCCAATAGCTTAATAAATTTTCTCCTCTGGATGGTTCAAGTTTAGAAATTGAGCACACCCTTTAGAGAAATTCAAACTAAGATAACTTCAGTTGTTTTACCACAGGTATAGCATCTCTAGAACCAGTGAAAGATGTCAGTGGTGTGTCTGTCCTAGAGACATTTTCATTCTGGTGACACACATCAGAGAAAGAGAAACACAAAGTACAACACAACCAATCCAAATTTGTCTAAACTGTGGTATCTACTGAGAGTTTTAGATATACTCGGCCCTTTATTGTGCCTGCAACCAGACTCTACTCATGCAACAGGTTCTGACCAGTTCATTCTGTTACATGACTGCAGTAAAATATTTCCCTTTTTTTTTCCTATATTGTCCTAGCTGAATGTCCCCTAATCTTTACTTCATTGTGAAATCAGTTTTTGTTTTATTTTGCCTTTAAATATTTGGCTTCACCCTGATCTCTCCTTTGTTCTTGTTGCCCTTCCCTTCCCTTCCCTTCCCTTCCCTTCCCTTCCCTTCCCTTTCCTTCCCACTGTCCTATGTCTAACTGCAATAAAGTATATACTTTAATTTCATTAAGAAATGAATACAGAAATATCCTAATATTCCACCACTTATGTATAGCACTGGGACATCAGCACATGGCTGTATTATACAATGGGCCCGTGCCCTATAAAGCAGTCCAGTTGCTCTTTATTGTGTAGTTCAGTTCTCTTATCTGTTGTGTTTTGTCAGTCTGATATGATAGTGCAGAATAATAAGAGCATTAAAATTGCATGATTGCAGTATTGGAAAAATACCACTGCTGTTGGTCAAGTACTAATGAAAAATGAATGCAATTCCTCACCAAATTTGGACGGCCATTTTAAAAGCAGTCATCTAAAACCAGGCAGTGTTTAGAAATGCATGACTACAATGTTTACCCATGAAGAAAACAGTGTTTCTTTAAAATTCCAGAGAACCATATGTCTCCTTTAGTGGATCATACCAGTTTCTTTTGTGGAGGCTAGTAAGGGTCATTAAACACCAATGGGTCTCTGAGTCCTTCTTCAGAGTCAATGGCAGTGTAGGCTTCACCAGGGATCTCATTTTACTTCTGTACAAGATCTTCAGGGCAAAGGAGGCAAATGAACTATGAAAAACATAATCACTTCTTTTACTGTTGCTTTTCTTCATAAAAATTCCATTTATTTAAATTCCATTAAAAAACACATTTGCCTCCTGAAAGCATAAATATACATTTTTGTCGTAATTTTTCATTTTATAAAAGAGTTTTATCATTGTTTTGGGGGAAAAATAAAAAATCTTCCTAGCAAATATTACACAAAGTCATTATACAAAGCTTGGGACAAACCAAGTAATTAACAAAGTAAATTCCTCCAGAACATTTTCTCAGAGGTGACAGGAAAATATTTCTCAAGAACCTGAGGGAATTAGCAGTCTAACATTCTTTTTGAGAAGTGACTTCAGCACCAAGGTTCTGCTTTTAAAAAGTACCTCGGCCTTCAACTCACATTTTAATTTAAGAGAGTTAGACACTCAAAACCTATGAGGATCTAGAATTCAGGATGAAAAGACTTACAGAAAGTCAAGGGGATTTGAGTTATCAAAGGCCAGATTTTTTTAAAAAGTATTTGAGGAACTACGAGGTAGAGATAGGTGCTGAGCTGATTTTTTTTTTTCAAAGTAGAGTGAAGAAGGGTTAAGTCCCTAACACTCCCTGAGATTAGTGTGGTCTTAGAAAGTGCTAACTACACCTTTGGATCTAAATAGCTTTTTAAAAAGTTTTCTTGAACTGGTTTTGAAAGTGGTTTTATCAACTGAATGCAAAGATTTATCCTATGCTTAATTCCTGACCTCACAAGGATTGATATAGACCCGCTTTACACAGCTAATTTTGTGTCATAATCTCGATGGAAATGGACAGAATTGGAAAACAAAATCTTATTTGAACCAAATTTAGCTGGCATTTGGATCCAGAAGTTCATAAGTTTTGAGAGCTGAAAATAACAGGCAGTTCTGCTCCACTGTGATCATACTTGGAAGAGCTGTTAGACCCTGAGCATGTTCAGCATCAAGAATTCATCCTGTATATGCTAAGCAGCCCACAGCACCAGCATGTCTGTATGAAGTCATACTGTCAGCAGTGCCACAGTCTGACAATATGAATGACTAACTTGCTCTCACCATGTTTGCCACAGCTGGGAAGAAAATGAGGACTACAATGTACAAGGAATTTGAATACAATGCAAATCTGGCAAGATGCAGTTTCAGATTTTGATTTCTGAGGAAGCATAAATTTTTTCTGGTTGCATAATACCATGGTTGTCTGCAGCTCTATTTTTTTAGCTCCTGCCAATTTATTTCTTGCTTTTATAATTTACTCATATAATTATCTAAATATAAATTTCCCTGTAACAGTTCTCAGTATTCACCCTTTAAAATGAATCCACTCTTCAGTGTTGAAGACGTTAGTTCCTTCCTGAGTGATGTCTGATTTTTTTCCTGTACTGACTGGCTTCTGAACACAGAGCCTGATGGTAAGCTTTGTCAAGAGATGCTGAGATATAAAGAACAACAGGTTACCTCATAATCTCTTCTTGTTAATGCTTGTTCTGGAGAGCACCTGCTGTCTTTAAAAGGGATTTGAGTGACCCAAGATTAAGAAGTCTCCCTACAACAATTACTGTTCTTATCACTGAAGAATACTCATACCAATGTGACATCTTCCTGATGGTTTCAAATTCACAGACTGAGGGAGAGATAAGAGTCAAAGAACCATACAGTGTGCAATTATAAGAAGACATCAAACCAGTCCAGTACAATTCCATTTTGGAGAAGAAGAGCGCTATTAGACTAATTGATTTCTGCCTGGAAAATAGCTATTAGGAAAAAAGCACCCTCTGATTTCATTTAAAGAAATTTTAAAATGCAGTGGTGCCTAGAGTGTTTCTAATCCCCTTTCTGGATCAGCCTTACTGGGCAAATAGCATAAGGGGCACAGGGACACTAAATGGATCACACAATCTAACATCAGCAGTGATTCAGAGAAGATATTAAATCTTGAGAGTACCACAGACTATTCCTTGATACCTCTTTGGTTTGAAACATACAAAAGTATGGACTTCTGTTCTACTGAAATCAAATTTGTGGGATAAATAAAGGATAACCTGCCATGGCACCCATCATAGTATTTCCCTTACTCCTCAAAACACTTTTCCAAGCCTGTTGAACCACTGAGCTCCTATCACCATCACTTGCATTGACAGTATTAGTTAAAGCTGTTTTTTTGAAACATTATCCAAAGTCATCAATATTTTGAAAATTAATGTGGAAGGATGACACTTGCAAGAAGATCCACTCATCTTTGCTTTTTTCAAGAATCCACCCAGCTTTTCTTCTTTCCAACACTCTAGGCACAAAAAAGTTCATGAACTATAATTCTGCTCATTCTCCTCTTCCTCCCTCAACTCAGGATCCTACAGATGATGTCGTTAAAAAATACAGAAAAAAAATCTAAACTACATATCAAAAAATACTCTTTCATATTGAGAAAGTGAACTTGCTGGGAGCCCTCCTTTCTCCAAACTGAGGACATGTTGAGGTCTCCAGATGATCAGGCTTCTAGGTTAGAGCAGTAATGTCTACACCATCTAATTCATTTATATGTTATATGAAGCGAAATGGAATTGACCTAATTTTATTTCCAAGGGGAAAAAAAAAAAAAAAAAAAAAAAAAAAAAAAAAAAAAAAAAAAAAAGAGCTAGCAAAACTCACAGACTGGTTAGAAACAGAAATTAATTATTTCAAATCAGATGCAAATGATAGGTTTGCCAGAAGAAATAAGTAACACAAGGCAACAGTGAGAAAGGGTAATTGAAGATTGGCATCCAGATTCTCTGTGATGGAAAGCCAAGATAGCAGTCTGGTACAGCTGAAGAAAGTTTTGGCTGTCCCAAGTCAAGAAAGCAAAACTATCTGACATTTGATTTACTTTTGTTTGGCTCTGTTTAGGATACCTCCAATGGAAAAGAATGCAGTTCACTGCTTATAAGATCTCTATTTTAAAATGCATTAGAATATTTTTGCTAATAATATTTTTGCTATTTTCATGCTAATAATGGAACTTAAAGGATAATCTCAATATAACTTCAGAGTACATTTTCACAGCTGTCTTCCTGACTATGGAACACCTGATATCCATTGATTATATCCACAGTGGTAAGAAAAAAAACACAAACAGCAACCAAATTAATTAGTAAGCTGCAGCATAAGCAGGAATGGCTAAACGTTAACTTTATTGGGGTCTGTGCATCTACCATGTCAATGAATATTATGTTTCAAACACTGCAGAAATTATGTCAGCTACATTGAAATCCCTGGGGATATATGGTGATCTACTGAAACAGAAAGAGACAGGAAGGTAGACTTCTGTTTGTCTGGATTGGATGCAGAAATCCAGACTCTTCCAGTGATCCACAGGCCAGTCATTATACATCAAACCCCACTGTCTCCTTCACAGCTTGCTCAGCTGTTGTGCCACTGTGTAGTTAAGAAGCCTTTAATCTTCAGGCTGACATAGGCGCAATGAGTCTACAGACTAAAATTTCATACACAATTTGGTTGAAAGCTAATTACTGCCTGTTATTCCAGCTACTTTCCTCTGAGTAGAAGAGCGGGGGGACAAAATCAAATGCACTGCTTTTACTGCCTCATGCTTTGTGCTGTGAACTGCAAGTGTGAAAACATTAGTACAAAAATACAGCCATTTATATGTTTCAAGAATATGAAAGATTGCCAGATAGTCATAAAATGCTGCTGGTCAAGATGTATCCTTCAAGATATAGGCTTAATTTACTCCAGATTAAAATTCTGTTCACCAGGTTCCAGTTGAGGAAATATTTTTACAGTCATTTCCAGGGAAATGCGAATTTTCAGATCTAAGCAACAATCCCTAAAATGGGGCTTTGTGATATGGGAAATGAGTCCACTAAAGGCAATTAGGACACAAAGCTTTATGCTCTTGTGTGTAACTCTTGAACTTCAGTGGGACTGTTCAGATTGTGCAAAGTGCGAAACATGAATCAGCCTTTGCAGGATGAGGGATTTAGCATAACATCACTAATACCATCACAATATGCTATTTAAAATCAAAACAAGCATAAAGACTATTATAAGTGAAAACTGTTGTTCATTAAGTATAACAGATCAAACAGAATGAAGCAAATATGACAAGGAAATCAGAAAAAAACAGCAGCAAAATCAAAGCATGCAGACATGTATATAGCATAGTGTACCAAAGGTAAAAGAAAATACAAATAAGGAAGGAGATAATGTGTTTCAAAATTCAATAATCACCAAAAAAAAAAAGGATTAATAAGGAAAATTATATCTTCAAAAAGTAATATTTGTGATGTACAAGATGTTTAAGCCAGATTCATACATATATTTTTTTAAATGGCAAATCACAGCTGTCAACAACAAAAAGGTTTTTCATAATCAGAGAATGCATAAGAAATGTTCTTAATGAAACGGTAGCACTGTCTTCTGTCACAATATCCTTTGATGAAAAATTGTGCTTCAAAGCGAGAGCCAAGTTAGTTCAGATTCTTATTCTGAATTCCCGCATAGGAATCCATACCTTTCTCTTTCTTCTGATTGTAGATAGACCCTGAGGAGTTAGGAGCCCATGAATAAAGCCCACCCTTTCCAACTTCTTTCCCATGTAATACTTTTCTGTATAATGCAGCTATTTATTGGACACTGATTTAAGTATTGCCATAAATTAATTTATTTCAGTTTGGAAAAGGGCAACTATTTTGGCACATTTTTTCAAATAAACTGTGGGTTTCAGTATTTCCCATGATGCATTCATATTCACCACCATTTCTTTAAAAAAAAAGAAAAAAAATAAACTATAGCTTTTGCAGGAGATTTCATTTATTTCTAGATAATCCATTAATAGTTTTTTCCACACTGTACACTTGAAAACTGTTTTGCATCTGTATGGTATTTCCTCCCCAGTTTTTGTTCTCACTGTCTCACTAAATCAACTGAATTCACTCCAAACAATTTGCTAAAGGATGTTGAATTATAAAATAAATTCATTTATGCATCATAGGCAACTTATCCTATGAGAGCCTCCTTTACACATCAGCCTCACCCTTTCCAATCTTAAAAAATATCTTTGGAGTTGAACTTGCAGTTATATGAGTTGCATATACTTTTGATATTCAACTAGTTACAGTTGTGCTGCCTATCTCACCATAGTTTTTAGCTATTTATTTACAAATTTCAGAAAGGTCAGATTCACTAGAAAGCAAGCAGGTAAGAAGACAAGAGCATAATCATGATGCTCTATAAGTCCATTGTGTGGCAATATCATTAAAGTTATCTGCAATTCTCACTGCCTTCTCTCAGGAAGAACATGAGTGACAGTATTGAGAAGACACTACATTCTGAGCACTGTTTCTGAGCTAGGGTCACTTTGGAATAGCTCTGATTTTCAGAGGAGAATGCCAGAGTGCTGGCAGAGACACACTGTTGAGTTAGCAGAACCCTTGGTCTGACTCAGCACAGCAGCTCCCATGTGTTTTAATAATGAAGCTGAAATGACCAGAAATGACCAGAAGAAACTTCCTATTCATTTATCACATTGCTTCCTCACATGCATTCAGCTTCATTTTTGAGGCAGTGGCCAGCTATGGCTGACAGGGCCCCTGGCTATTCTAAATTATAGCAGGGCTAAGAACACTGTAAATCAGGCGGGAAATTTTAAAGCCACCTTTGGCCACAATGACCATCAATCCTTTATCCCTATTAGTCTCAACTGGAATCCAGCCCACACGTCTGCATCTTAAGCAAGATAACATCTCTTCTGAGATGAGTCTGAGTTTCCCTCAGACTTAAACTAGTCCAGTGACAAAACAGCTTTCCTCCCCCACAACCTATGGAGGTGAGAAAAAACAGGGAGAAATAGGATGTTTTCCATAAAAGAGAATTTATATGCAAAAAAACTGTGCTCCTGCTACAACCAGCAGTCTACAGTAGAATATTTTTAGGATACAGATAATTCTGGCTTAGTTCCACAAAATAAATGGTAGAGCTGCCTCAATTTAATTACCACCCCATGAAGAAATCTGACAGCCCCAATGCAGTGCTTAGTAAGCATTTTACCTCAGACAGCTTGAAGATGTATTGTAGAACTGAAATTACAATACATACCATGACTTGTTCTGTCATCTTACTTTGGGAAAGCAGCATGCATGTCTCTATAATGAGCTGTCTGATATTCACCCACTTCACCTGTAGCAAACAGGAGTAAAATGTAAGTAACTTTAAGTTGGCATATTAGTTGAATGCAAACTAAAATATTCACTTTTGGCAGACGGTTTCAGATTATTTTAACTAGCTATACAAGTTCAATACATAATTTACTTATATTTACATTTTGAAAACATTTTGATATTACTAAATTATTATTTATTTCAATCTGGGAAAAAAAAAAAAACAGACCAAAACCAAACAACCCATAAACTCTCTTCTCTTCTCCTTCTTACATTTCTGCTTACAAAACTCCTGGAAAGTATTTTAGGGACATAATTCCTACTATGTCTAGCACATGATAAAATATGTATAACTTAAGAACACCTAAGTGCTTCCTATTAAGAAAATTAACTCTGCAAGAAAAACTTTTCTCTGCTACAATCAGAAATAAAGGAAGAAAAACAATATATTAAAACCAAAAAGTAAAAAGACATTTTTTAAAGCTTACACCAATGCTGTTCTGCCTTATTTTGTAACTAAAAGTATTTATGCTTAAAAGTATATTCCAGTCTGCACTTCTGGAGCATCATGAAATTATGTACTTTTATTAAAAATCCAAACAAGGGATTAATCTTTTCTTCTAGCAGAAGAAAGACTGAAATTTATTTATTCATATGAAGTCTCACAGAGAAAATTGAGAAACTTTATTTTCTTTTTAATTATGCCATTACATCACAACTGGACTGTGCCACCCTTTCTTTGGCTAAGTAATTTTTAGGAAGTGTGTGGAAAAGCAGTTAAGCCCAGGTTAAATATTAAAACCCCCACCTCAAGGAACTATTCATATTTATAAGAAGGTCCACCTAAAGCATCCAAAAATCAATGATTCTTCATTGAATTAATCACTGACTTAACACCACTCTGAGTTAAGTGTCATACAATGAGCAATGCTTAATGCCATCCCAGAAGCCAGGAACTGTGGAATAGAACTGAGATGATTCTTCTGTTTCCTGCTTGGATTCTCAGAAACGTCATTGCAGTAAACACAGGTGCAAAAAGAAGTTTCAGATTATATCAGAAAACCTGGAGTTCAGATCATGCTAGTATGAAATGCTACAGTACCTGCAATACAATCAGTGCTCATGAGTTTAGGAAATTATTTGGAAAATAATTTAGAATTTAGGATTGAAATATCTTTATAAGCAGCAAAATACCAACAATTTTTTATATGATATGTTAATTTTTGCTTGGTCTTTCTTTTTCTGTTTATTGCACCTATGTTTGTTTAAGTCAGCACTCCTTTCCCTGAGATTGCCTCCAAACAAATCATCAGATACTCAAAAGTACAGTAATTTCACAACTATAAGGCACACCCTTTTGACTAAAATGTTGATTGGAACCTGGAAGTGCGCCTTATAATCCGGTGCATCTTATATATGGACAAAGTTCGGAAATTTGCCGACAACCTGGAAGTGCGAGCCACGAGCTGAGCTGAGCCGAGACAAGCTGAGCCGCACAGAGCCGCACCAGCCAGAAGTAGGCAGGAGTGCTAGGGCCCACGGCACAGGGAGGGCGCCTGGGGTTGCATGTAAAGGCTACGCCGATCTGTGAAAAATGTTTGCAAATTGAGCACCTGCCAGTAAACCCCACAATTGTGCGATTCTGTTATGAATTTGTTACTTCGTTGCGCATGGATCCTTGCTGCAAAAAAATGTGCACCTTATAGTCCAGTGCACATTATATATAGACAAAATTCGGAAATTTGCCGACACTCGGAAGTGTGCCTTATAATCCAGTGTGCCTTATAGTCATGAAATTACTGTAATTGTGCAGGTCATACACCAGAAGAAATTTTTAGCATTGTATACATAGCTGTTTCTGAAGGCTAACCCCTCTCTAAGACAGCTCAAGTTAAGAATCTAAAAGTTAAAGAGTCAAAAATCCTAAAATATTGAGCTGAAACAAGACAAGCTAGATTACACAATAATACCTGATACATAAAGGTTAGAAGATAAGATAATCCAATCCATTTAAAAGTTCAAATATACTTGAGAAAATCACTTGCTATACGATTTTGTTTAATTTTTAAAAAAACATTTGCAAGATAAAATATAGTTTTGATTTGCCAATGTTGGCTTCCTTACAAACCTTATGTACAATTAATTGGATTTTTATCTTACCCATTATTTTGTGTATGAACTATTTTTCAAACTTTATTTTCTTTCTCTTACACAATTTATCGCTCTTTCAACAATATAAATGTTCCATCACCTTTCTTCAGCTGACAGGGTACAGAAGTACCTCAGGATTCTGAAAGCACTTCCCAGTCACTATTACTTGAAAGCAAGAGTTTTAACTCTCAAAGATGTCCAAAAAGAAACAATACTCTGAAAAAAGATGAAAAATTGTAGATTACTCTCACAGGCTCTTATTCTACAATGGAGAAAATATCCACATTCTATCCAGGCTTCTTTGAAAAGAATATTTTCCTTTTATACAGAGATAAAAAGCAAAGCTTTCAGGTCAGAGGCTATAGGGGAAAAAGCTAATGTCTCCTTGCTTTGATGTTACAAGTAGTGCCTCATTACAGAAGTGTATTAGAGCTACCAGTAAACTGAGCCAGCATATTTAATAACCACTTTCAGTATGGGTGGCATATGGATCATTCTGTACATAACACAGCAAGCAGTCATGTGCATTACCAACAATACACAGACTTTTATTTTAACATGTTTACATTGTTTTAAAATATGGCATAGTTAAAGGTTCTGTAGGAAGACTTCTAGTAAGTGCATGTGTAACTACTATGGACAGCAAACCAGGATTAAGAGTTCCTCTCTGAACATGTAACACATATAATGGGGTTTGTACTGGTGTGTTATATCTGGAAACAACTCTTTTCAGTCTGTGAGTATGCAACACAATAGTGATTAATGGTATTTGGTGCATCATTGGCTTTTGAAGCTGAAGGACTACAGGCTGGAGGAACCAGCACAGAACAGCACGGTCTGCTGCGCTTGTCTTCCACAAATTCCTGGGAGCTGAAGGACCAAATGCACCAGTGTGTATTGATCCTAATGCACCGATGCCTCTAACTTTTAGAATGGCTTATCTCAAAACTCAGAATATGCTAGAGGGACATCAATAAATATTACCTTAAAAATCAAGCAAAATTATTAATTAAACTGTTTGTGTTATGTAGCATCAAGCTGTATAACAGTAAGAAATACCCTTAGGGGAAAAAAGAAACAAAACCAAACCCCAATTATTTTTTACTTACAGTAATTCCATGACTATAAGCCGCACCATTTTGACTAAAATTTTGCTCCCACCCTGGAAATGCAGCTTACACTCAGGGGCGGTTAATATGTGAATAATTTTCTGACATTTCCAACCCCAGAAGTGCAAACCAAGGTGTCAAACCGAGCACCTGCCAGTAAAACCCAGGTTTACATGATTGTTACAAATTGGTTACTCTGTTTCGCGGCAGGTGGAGCCGGGCTCGGTGCCACCAGCGCGGGAGAGGGAGGGAGGCAGGGGGCTCCCTCCTTCAGGCAGCGCAGCCCGGGGGGAGAGACAGGGGGCTCTGTGCTGCCATCCCCGCGGCTCAGGGGGGAGATGGGGGGCTTCCATCCCCACCTGCCTTCCCCTCCTGCCACCACCACTGCAGGTGCCAGCGGGCTCCGTCCCTGCTTGCCACCGCCATGGGTGCCGGTGGGCTTCGTGCCCCCCTGCCACTGCGGGGCAGCGCCGGGCCGGGGCGAGCGAGCCCAGCGGCAGTAGCGGCGGCAGCCGATCCGGAGCGGCCCCGCCAAGCAGCAGTGCCGAGCTGGGCTACCTGGCCCCATCGGCAGCCCCGAGCGGGCCAAGCCATCACAGCCTGAGCCGAGACAGTAAACCCCGCCATCCCACAATTCTGTTACTAATTGGCAACTTTGTTGCACGCGGGTCCTCGCTGTGAACGACAGAGCGGCTTATAATCAGGTGCGGCTTGTGTATGGACAAAGAACGAAATGTTGCCGACACCTGGAGATGCGGTTTATAGTCAGTGAGGCTTGTAATCGTGAAATTACTGTACTTTTTTTGTACCCTTGTAAATTGAAACTCAGTAGGACTACTAATCCTCAAATTAACAAAAGTAATATTTATTCTCTTAAGTATTTTATATCCTCCAACAGATCAGTACATACCATAAAGAATAATTTCTGATTGAGTTTTCTATAATTAGGAAAATTATGTTTGTTTGGATATTATTAGTGAAATACTAATTGCTGGGTGAGACTACTGATTATGCAAATACGAAAATTATATTAATATTATTTATATACCCTGTAGTTTGGGCATTGCTTAGTAGACAAAAAGATTGTTCACCAAAATCTCTCACAGATCTCAGGGAATCAGAAATCTGAAATGCAATCACCCCACATTTGAACCACAGGTAGATAAACCCTGGCAACTTTTCTTGTGCATACAGGAACTTCTGTAACAGGTCTAGATTTAAGCCAGAAGTGAGCCACTGCAAAGAGGATAACAGGGATTTGTGAAGGAATTTCAGTCGCTGCAGGAAAGATGGAAAGGATTCAAAAGAAATGGAAAACCAGTAAAAATTCTGGGGATGGGAAAATAAAAATGAACACGACTTCAGGGGAAAACTAAGAAAAAAGGGAATAAAAAAAGCTAGATATATGAGAAGTATGGATAAAGAAAGAAAATTGCAAAACATAAAAAATGGGGAACCTTAAATAGAGAGGAACAAGGGAAATAGCAGCTTCACTAAATGTTTCCTGGTACAGCAGCAAAGAAACAAATCACTTTCCCTATAGGTTCAGGTACCTGTCACAAAAAGTCCAGGAGGAGTTTTTGAGCCTGATTATTCTTAACAGATTTCCAAATTACATTTTTAGCTTTGTAAGTTTTATTTATAAATATATTTAAGATGAATGATTCACTGGAAACATTGGAGAGCACAATGTCCTAAGTAACCACAGCTTTTCTAGACTTGGTTTCCACACCGGTAAAACAGGTTTTAACTGATGATACGGGCTCCAGAATGCCATGAAATCACACTTCCCTTCTGCTGGAAGATACACCTCCAAAAGCACAGGTGGCTGAAGGGAGCTCATCCTCCTGGTCCCACCCACTGTAAACCCACTGTACCTTCTGAGGTCATATCAACTCTTCACCATGTAGACATAAACATGTGCTGTATGGAAAAGAGGTGCAGCAGAAAAGCCTCACAAGCCTCACTACTGTCAGGAGCAGAGAGTTGTAAACTGGCACCCAAATCCACAGCAGCTATATTCATCTCCTGAGGGGCCTCAGAGCTCTTAACAAGGAAAACAACAAAAAATGCAGATCTACAGTAATTTCACGACCATAAGGCGCACCAGACTATAAGGCGCACCCCCCAGGAGTCGAAAAATTTCGCAACTTTGTAGATCATATAAGGCGCACCGGACTATAAGGTGCACTTTTTTTTGCAGCGAGGAGCCGTGCTGGCATGTGCTCAACTTGCAAACATTTTTAAAAGATCAGTGTATCCTTTAAACGCAGCCCCAAGTGTCCTCCCCATGCGCGTGGCCTTGGCACTCTCGCCCACCCCTGGCTGGTGAGGCGGGGCTCGGGCCACCCTTGGCTTGGGACCGCCCTGGGTTCGGGCCGCCTTCCGCTCGGGGACGGCATGGAGCGGGGCCGCCCTCAGCTCGGGGCCGCCCTGGGCTCAGGCCTCCCTCAGCTTGGGGGCAGCACAGGGAGGGGCCACCCACTCCCTCCCACCCTGCGCGGCTCCTGCTGGCTGGGGGCTGCCCGGTCCCGCCCCGCCTCGTGGCTCGGCTCACAGCTCACATTTCCGGGTAGGCAAATTTCCAAACTTTGTACACTTTATAAAGTGCACCGGACTATAAGGCGCGCTTCCAGGTTCGAGGGAAAATTTTAGTCAAACGGGTGCACCTTATAGTTGTGAAATTACTGTACTTTTTCAGTGGAAGGTATGACACACAAAGATTATATTTTGTTTTTCTCAAATATTGGAAGTGATGATGTTGTGATGGACCATGTCTCTTTTACTGTTTCAACATCTGCTTTGGAAATCTCCAGATTTTCCAGGTGTTTATAGGCTACCTCCTTAGTAACACAATTATGAAACTCCTTAAAATCTCTCTGCTGTGATCTGCCAGTTTTTCATTCTTCTTCCACACCAATTTCTGCCTTAGTGCTGAAGTATCTGTAATGGCAGATGGGTTCCCTAATCCCTTTTTCTTTTTATATGTCAGTGTAACTCTACTCCATCTTGATCAGAATACTTTTTAGATTCATTATCTCCCCTTTCTTTTGGAGAGCTCCCATTCTAGCTCCCATAGCAGGACCAGAAGGAGCAGGTGATAGTTTCCAGGTGGGAAGTAAGGTGATTTTTGTGGGCAAGTAGTAACAAGGTAGGTTGCAGTCATAGGGGTCCCTATCAGGTTGGTGTGCTTCCTTCCCCAGAACACTTCCTTTTTGCCCTTGTTTGTTCTTCAATAATGAGTCACTGGGAACAAAGACCATCCAGTGCATGTGCTTGAGGAAAAGAAAAAATAAACAAATGAAAAATGTCTACTGCTACCAAGAAATAGTGATGAGGCTTTTCTTTAGAAAGCTATGTGACTTATAAACAATATAGGACTGCCATGTGCTAAAAAGGAACAAGGTCTCTAGTGAGAAAGAAACGAAGTGCTATTCTTAAAAGACAAAGTCAGGAGATACAAAAGGGCATACATCATTTCCCTCTGAAATTGTATGATAAAATGACAGCAAAAATCAGCTTAGAAGCAATATGTGAACTAGCCTTCTGTGCCTCCTGCTCTCTTCCTTCCAAGACTAAATGGATCTGTGTCTCTCTTTTGTCACATTGTTGTAACTTTCATTCAGTCTCCCCACTTCACCTTGACCACATCTGAACAGTGACAATATGTTTCTTGTTCTTCACACTTTTCCCAGCAAGGATCACTGACAGCCTCTTACTTTGTATTTTCTCGGCTTTTCAGGCAGGGATTTTTTTCTTTTTCCTTCTTTTTCCCCCAGCCATCATCATTGCTATTTGGAGAGAATTTGGTTCAATTTCCATTTTTAACATGAAATGTTTGAATTAGCTCATAATGTCTCCTAGCTTGCAGAGCAAAGCGCTGGTTTTTTAAAAAGAAAAAATAAAGTTTCATTTTTCACAAAATAAAAAATGAAAAGCTGCAGAATAATCTTATATCATTTTATACTGCACATAGAACTTCAAAATAATGAGAGCTCTTCAATTTGGAAATGATTGGGGTTCTAGGCATATGAATCAGAGAGAGCTGTAAAATTATTAGAACACGGCAACATCTTTCATAAGCACTTCAATTCAGAGGTGATCAAAGATTCTGGACTTGCAGAGCAATTTACTTGGCATTTGCAGGAAAGCCTCACTCCTTCAAACTGAAGCACTCTTAACACTATGAAGAACTTCAATAATTTTAAATTGGCGTGTACCATACATGCCTAGAAATCCAATTCAGGTTTTAAATAAAAACACTGTAACTTCAGAAGTATGAAGAGCCCACCCACAATAGAACAGCCTTCTATCCTTTCCAACTCGGCCTAGCTGTTATTTCTCCCATGTTAGGTTTTCTGGCATGAGGAGTTGCTGAAAACAGAGGTGAGTGAGGTTTTTTTTGTTTTGATCCTTGCCTCCTGATTACCCATGAATATTTTCCTAAATTCAGTAAACATCTGGACAGCCTTAGTTTGCAAGCTGATTTTAAAGGTGTGAATGCTAGTTTTAAAAATGTTTCAGTTTTAAATGTTTTAAATTAAAAACAGAAGATAATGTCTAAGCCAAATCAAAGATGTAATATGTTTCCAACCAAAACTTTAATTATGGTGAGTTTAAGTTTTCAAATTATATATTTATATAAAATTCAGCTGAGTTTAGGTATGCAAATAGCTTAGGTTTGCAAATAGCTGTTCTTAAGGGAAACACAGAGTACTCTGAGTTCTGAAGCAATATTGATAGAACAGGAAAATAAAATTAAGTCTAAATTTTTAGAATTAAGTTTTAAAATGTAATTTTTAAGTCCACTGACCAAGACAGGTCTTGTGTTGACCCAGCAGATCCTTTGATTCCATGAAAAATGTCCTCCTATGTAAAACAGACTCCTGTCACCAGCAAACTTGTGAGGCCTCTCAGTTTTGCATAGCAAAATTGATTGCCAATCACACTGGCCAAACCAGAAACCCTTCCTTGCGGGTGGTCACACAAGAGCCACAGTCTATAGAAACTCAAAGGTTTTCTCCTTATTGATACAGAGGCAGAGCAACATGAGACATATATGAGGCAGCCAGTGATATTTCAGGAAGGATGAGGTTTCAACATTCAGTTCTGAAAGTATTCTATTCAGTTCTAACCAGGTGCTAGAAAGACATCAACACAAGTTTGAATAGACCTTGATAATGATGGGGACAACTGGTGCACCAGAAACAAGTAGGTGGAGGGAATCAATTGGATTAGGTGACCCCAAATGTCTCCCTCAGGCTTTAAAATCACACAGAAATTGCTTTGGTTTCATGCAGGTGATGCAGTGATGGATGGAAAAGCCCCAGACAGCATAACCAACTTCTGTCACAAATGCCATTATCTTAGATTTTATCACCTATAAGTAGCTTCTCTAATGTACAGCATACCAAAATAATTTTATTTGGGGAGGAACTTCTGGAAGTAATCTGTTTCAACCTCTAATGCAACAGAGAACCAGCACAGATCAGTTGCTCAGGATTGTGTACAGTCAATATCTAAATATCTCCAAGGATATGGTTTTATAAATCTGTAATACTTCTTCATGTTCTTCCTCTGTTAAATTACAGTATCCTAAAATTAGGAAATTTTACATTTTCTACCTGAGACATTGATAGTCAGATCTGTTTCTAGGGATAGGACATATGTATGAAATATTAATGTGATATAAACCAATGCAGAGGCCCTTGAATGTTTTTAGTTCTACCAGAGTTCATATGATCTACGATAAGAATTCTGTTCTGCTTCCCAAGGGTTATAGCTTAGCCTCAAGACTTCGTGGATGTGTGACTTCGTGTGAATTTAGTGGAGACTATGATGTTTATAAACCCTTACAAAATCTCACACACACACAAAAAAAAGGTATTAGTAGGTTTCTACCTCAAACTATGGCAGGCTCGCTGTCAGACAGCAAAAGTGCTTACAAATATCCATCATAATGTTCTCAGGCTTATAAAACTAATTTAGCCCCTTGTGGTGCAGACTGACAGGAGCTAGTACTGAATGCATTTTAAAGAATGCTTCCTCTTTTGTCAAAAATATAAAAGGACATTAAATGTCTTCAGAATCTTTTAAATAATGAAACCTGGAGTATCTGTAACTGGACAAATGTCTGACAAAGCTTGAGGACCAAACCATAACTGATGGACACAAAATCGTATGTTGCAGATGAATCTTAATTATTTCCTACCAGATTTGACTTTTCTTTCTTACATACACTATGTGTAAAGTTTGAAATCAAACTTGTTTTGCAAAAATTAGAACTGCAGTCATGGCTTCAAGTGAGAAACTATCTAAGTGTTCACTATTACATCTAGATCCAGTCAGAAAAAGATGAGACCAATAAGTACATACTTTCCAATGCCTAAATTCTTCATAATTTTACCTTCAGACTTAAATGACATTTTTAAATGTTTTATTTTATGTCAGGAAAAAACCTTTTTTATTAGCTTACAATAGCATTTAACTTTTAAATACCTGTTGAAATTATCTATTGAAATAAACCATATGAGAGAGGAATGTGTTCCTACCTTCCATGAAGCTGATGCTTGGCACTGTTCTGTAAGACAAGGTAGTTTAAAAAAAAGAGAAGATTAGTTAATTCTACTACAACTATTTTGTGTAATAGCAAGATGACTTCTATAATTTTTGAGCCAAAATCTCAAAATATTCATGACATGACAAAAATCTAGAACTTTTAGCCTGTAGATAATATTTCACTCTCCTCAGTGTTGAGGATTGTTGTTATGTCTTGAGCAGTTTAACCTGGTAATTCCCCTTTAGGATTTACCTCAACCTCTTAATATGTTTTAAAAAACAGTCTGCCTGATGTCCTAATATTTAAAAATGTGGTAACAAATTTTTTTAAATATCATTTTTCAATACTAATTTCAGAAGACTTTGAACTAGGAAGAATGGTTTTCCAAGTCAAAGCCAGCAGCTCTTATTCGGTTTTGCTGTAGTTTTTTCAAAAAAAAAGCACNAAAAAAAAAAAAAAAAAAAAAAAAGAAAAAAAAAAGTCTTAAAAGTGTGAAAAAAACCTAAAACAAGGCTGCAGATTTTCACAATTAATTAATTAGATGAGTTTTTCCCCCATAAATAAAACAATGACAATTGTTTTCCTTTCTAAGTGGAGAATGTATTCCTGTATTTACCAGATCCACCCATCAGATAACAACAGAATTTGAAAAAGGAAGGACTATGGTTTGGTGGGACCACATGGAGAGAACAGTTCAGAATGGGACATGAGCTGGAAAAGGTTTTCCATATGTCCATATATCCCCTTGGTGCAGAGGCTATTGAATGCTTCCACTGCTCTCATACACCAGAGCTACAATGGAAAACTGCTGCCAGTGGGATATCCCACTTTGCATAAAGGCATCAGCATAAACCAAGGCTTAGACTTTGTGCGTCTCTAACGACTAAATTCCTCTTGAGTGTAGAATAATTCTTCATTCATGACAAAGACTAAGCAAAATTACTTTAGATTTAAAAGAATCAAATTTTGTTGAACCTCTTCTTGGTACATGTTTGCACAACTTAGTCCAAGTTGGAGGATCTTAAACTAGAAAAAAAGCATATATTTCTTCTTACTAATAGATGATTTGCTCAAAGAAGTCACTAAGTCAGATAACAAACTGGATACTAAATGGAATGATGGGCAGTGTAAAATCTCTTCTCACATTTCCAGCATATGATCTTAAGATACTCTGGGATCTTGGAGGGTATAATGCTGCTATTTGACTTAATTTTTTCCTCCACCAAACCCTCCACCTCATACAAATGTGGAAAGAAATATTCCAGGGATGGGAAAAAAAATACAGAAGACCTTGTGTCCTGAAATGCCTGCTCTCTGGACTAATGGGTGATGTGAGGTCAGCACTCCACCTGTACAGCAGTTCATTAACTTGCACGGGGTGGGGCACCTGGGCAGACAGGAGCCCTCTCTACTACACCAACAGCTCCTGGGACCACACTGGCACATTCAAACTGTGGGAACTGATCCAAGGCAAGCAGCACTCCATTGTTCGGTTTTGAAGGTTATCATAGACTCAAGAATAACCCAGTTTGTGACTTTTCTGCTGCAACCAGCAGACCTCCACAGCATGGGAAATAAGGAGTGAGAAATGCTGGTGGGAGTTGCTCCAGAGACCCAAGCTGAGGACTTTCTAAGTTCTTCCAATTGTTCTTATAAGAGAACCAGCAGAACCATTTTGAGTAAGTTTCACCAAGTCAGTAACACATTTCAAAAAATATTTATTTTTTCCCTGACGAAACAAGCAATAAAACTTCAAGGTTCACATTAAAGGTGGGGGTTTGTCTGGTAGAGTTTTGGGGTTTTTTTCATTTGTATCACTACAAGACACATGTAGGTAGGCATATAAAAACACAGAGAACCTGAAAGGCACATTTTCCAAGGGCTCCCACTCTCTCTGCTATTGTGTTTCATTGCCCTTCTCTTATCACAGAATTATACAATTACAGAGCCACAGAATTGTTTGGTTTGGAAGGGATCTTAGAGATCACCTAAGTCCAAGCCCCCTGCCATGTAAATCTCCTAATTAGACCAGGTTGCTCAGAGCTCCATCCAAGCGGGCCTGGAACATTCCCAGCAACAGAGCATCCACAGCTTCTCTGGGCAACCTGTTCCAATGTCTCATCACTCTCACAGTAAAGCATTTCTGCCTAATGTTTAATCCAAATCCCCCTTCTTTCAGTTTAAAGCCATTACCCCTTGTCTTGCCCTCTCCAGCTCCCTCGCAGCTCCCCCCTCGTATTCCCCCTTTAGGCGCTGGAAGGTGCTGCGAGGTCTCTCAGAGAAGGCCCGGGGGCAGAGATGCGGCCCCGTTCCGGCTGCACACTGTGATGTGTGGCCGGAGATGTGTAATGTGTGGCCAGATATATGTAATGTGTGGCCGGAGATGTTCGTCCCGCTGCTGTGCCGGGGCAGGCGGTGGCCGGGCGAAGGCGGCCGGGCGGTCCCAGCCGCTCCCCCGGGAGCGCGGCCTGAGGGAGTCGCCGGGCCGCCCTCTCCTCCCTCCCTTCCCTCCTCGCTCCCTGTGCCGCTGCCCCCCCGGCTCCCTCTCCCCCCGCTCCCACGGGAAGCGGCGGCGCTGACAGCATGCCCGTGTGGCCGCGGGTCCGGCTGTCACTCTGCCTCGGGCCGCTATTGAGGGCCGAGAGCGGGGCAGCCCCGCCCGGCGCGGCCGCCGATCGCTATCGCGGGGCCGCGGCTGCCCCTGCCGTGAACCTGGGAGCGGGAGGGGGCCGGCCAGCGGAGAGACGCTGATACAGTTTGGTTTCTTTTCTTATTTCCCTCTCCTTTCTCCGGCGCTCAGTCTTTTGTGTCAGCTTTCAGAAATGCTCTGTTTGACTGGCAGCCTGTCACAGATCAGTTACCACCTAAAGCCGCTTGGCAGGGAGAGGTGACGGCCCAGGAAGGGATCTAAGTGGGTTTATCAGTGCTTCTTTACGCCTCGTGAGCTCCTTGACACAAAAGGAAAGGGTATTAAAGATCTAAAGCGAGCCCAAAAGCGTGAAAGCTCCTTATAGGCTGCGAGATGTGGATGTGACTAAATTTTTAAATATTTTGAGTTGATGCTATTCATTTTGCCAATAGAGTAGAAAGAATTTTTGTTACAGAAATGAGTGTATGTTCCACTTGAGTGAGATTTGGAAAAGGGAGGAAGTCCCTAAATATGTGCTTGGAATATTACAACAACCCTGTATTTACAACCATGCATCTGTTTTAAATATATCTATGTATATGTATAAAATCTGGGTTTTTATGGCCTTTTTTAATAAAAAAGAAACAAACCCTCAGTCATTTAGCACGTAGAGCATTCAATTCATGCTACTATTGCTGAATTAATTCAGGGGGGTTGTGTTTGTTTGTTTGTTAAACTTTAAACATTATAACATATTAAGATGGGTTGGCAATTTTCAAATCCTATAAATGGTAAGCATGGAAAAGGTCCAGAATTCATTCGGTATATGCCATATCTCCTTTCAGGCTCTTTTATGCATGGATTATTGTTAAAGTAGTGTATTTTTAGCATGCCAATGGCTTCTCACAGCACATTACTACAACCATAATGGTTAGACTATAGGCTGCTGAGCACAAAGCCTTTTCTTTTGTTCCTAATTTAGCAGATCTCAAACTCTTTTATTGTCTGATTTGAATTAAAACACAAACATTTCTATGGGAGACAACATCAGCAAGGTGTCTGATTTGGGGGTGACGAAATACAGGAAAATCCAACCTACATCCTGTTGGTCAAAATAAACAGGCTTTTTAATCATCTGTGTTAGGGAAAATTTATGTATTCTAAACCTCACATAATCAGAGGGTCATATTCCAGTCTTGGTGAATGTTAATGAGAGTTATGCAGGGATCAAGAATCGTCATGTTCAAGATTACCTTTTTTTCAGTTACTCAGAAAATGGGGCATGCTTATTTATTAATTTTGTTTTTCATACTTTTATTCGTTTTGTTTTGAAAGGAAGTTTTTAAAGTGTTTGGGATCATAATAACATGGAAAGGGAGGGGGGTTCAAATACAAAAAAGTAAGTCTCAATTCTTCTCCTGATTGTGTATAGTCACCCAACTTGTTTTCCACATCATTATAGCCCCTCCTAGCCTTCACATCTGTTGTCTACCATTTTCATTGCTTATAAGCAGCAGGTGAATGGCCCAAATGAAAGATTTAACAAGCCCTCAGTGGAACTGCTGCCCTGAAATTTCACTCCCCTACACAATGCTCTTTCCCTCTCTTTGTCTGAAATAAAAAGGGTTTTTCTCAGACCATTGTCTTGACTTTGGCTAATATTGTCATCCTCTATAAAGTTCTGTACATGGCTACTGAGCTGAAAGTGAGTACTGTTAAAATATTTTCATGCTATTTCTTCAAATTTGTAAGGCAGACTACTTAAATCATTCTTTTCACCCGGTTGTGATTAGAAACCTGCAGAAACTCGAGGAGCCCTGTTGACTGGTGGAAATATTAAGCCAGCAAATTAAGTGCAATATGTGCACTTGCAGTTCTCATGCATTTCTTTTCCAAGTGCACAAAAAATTAGGTGCCTACTAGACTCATGAAAATTGAAAATTTGATTTTTGAGCAGTTCTGATTAAATCCTGTAGCAAACAAAGTTTGAGAAAAAATACATCTGAAAAAACAAAAATGCAGGGAAATAAAATATACTTAGTCGTTCGACCCACACCTAAGATTTAAACTTGTCTTATTAGTTTTCCTCTGTGAAAATAATTTGACTTTCACTTCATTGCCAAATAACATTTGCAAGTACAGCAGCACATCTCATCTCCACCAGATCACTCAGCAAGGACCATCACTTCTCAAGCTGCATCTACAGTGAAGTTGATACTTCCTTTGCAGCGTTAACTAGAAAAACTACTAACAAGATAAAACTGTTGCCTTTGAGGTGGATTGAGGTAAACAGAAAATCCAAATTCATCACAATATTAACTGGGGTAGAATATCATCAAAATGAAGCTTTTAACACACTAAACTGAGATTTGAAGTTAAGAACTTGCAAATCTAAAGTCTAAACTTTAGATGGCATCTGATTTCATCCCAGGATAATTATGGGACAATGAGCTCAAAGTCCTTAAATAAGCTTCAGACTAAAGTTAGCCTAAATTTATCAAATCAAAGAATGAGAGAAGGTGAAAGACTTGTCAGAAGTGCACACAGTAGTGGCAGACACTCAGTGTTGAAGCTGGGGTTCTTTGGGAGAACTGGAAATGTAGTCCCCTGCAAACACAGAGAGGTTGTTTAGGGTGCCTTCAGGAGAAGTTCTTAAGTACTGGTCGTAATATTTTCTTCAAAGTATTAAAAAAAAAAAAATTATATAGGTACATAAGCTTTCTCAGATTATCCGGAACGTCTAAAGCAAAGATCTACTTTAACTGTAGGGGTGATTTGTTCTCTGCTTCCTGAAAACCTGGCACATTTCGGGGAGAGAGGGGGTGTAATTCTTGTTTTTATTTGTATTTATGAGCAAACTAAGGCATTGGCTGTGCTAGAGTCTGATGGCAGCTGGGGACTTCTGTGGTAAAACTGACAAGTTGCTGGTGCTTAGGGAACAAGGCAATGAAGCTAAGCACCACACCCATTTCTTTACAAATGTTACAAGGAAGGATCCTTTAAACCATTGCATCTGAAAAGCTACTTTTTGCACTCACTTTAGTATTCTTCCAGGTTGTTAGAGTGGTGTCCATACAGAATGCACTTCAGTATGAGTAAGGATGTGGTTGTGGTGCTAAACAAGGGAAAATGGAAGAAAATGCTGTATTTCATTATTTTATTTTCTATGGTCCTTGGCCTTATCTGTCAGGGTTCTTGCAACATTTTTTTCCCTCTTCACATATGAGGTTTTGCCTAAAAAGACAAAACACCAGCACATGTAAAACTCCCACAAGGGTTTGTCTCCTTAACCAGTCACTCTTCCTCACTTTTCCCTGGACAAACTGCAGTGGAAAGCAGTCTTGCTTAGCCAGTGCTCAGTGCCACAGCTGGGCTGCAGTAGGCCACAATTCCTTGCCTTCCATCAGAGAGGGAAAGAAATTTCAGCTTCCCAGTACCCAAGACACACTCAGGGACATCTGATTAAAAGAAGCCTGTTCAGCTTGGTCACATCAAAGAGGAGTCTGCAGAGAAGGGAGGGAGGGAAGGAGATGGAAATGAGAAACTAGGCAGCAAAGGTGCTGATTTTAAACTCTTCCCCATAAACACCATCACTTCTTGAGCCACAACATTTTAGCCTTTTGGCCACTTTGCATTTGCTGCTTTTTCTGAAGGCTGCATTTTAAAATGAGCTTTTTAGTCAGATGCTTGCTAAAGCAGCAAGGGGCAAGAGAGCTGAAACTCACAGCCTGCCCTTCACTGGCCACAAGCCGTGGCAGGTGGTCAGTGGCAGGAGCTCACTGCAGGGACTTGTGGCTACAGCATCCAGCTCTTCAAGGAGGGCAGGCAGGAGAACCCTGGTACTGGCAAACTAGCTCTCAGTCACTCCAGCTATGAAAGAGATGGGGCAAAGAAAAGACAAATGACATTATTTCCATCTGTTGCAATACAGAAGCTTACACCATGGTAAATTAAGCAATCCACTTGATGTAACAGGGCATGCTGGTAGAAACCTAACCAACCATTCTTACTCCAAACCTTCACCGTGAAGGCCAATATCAGTTTTGGAGCTTTAAGTTTCTGACAAGGTGAAACAGAGTATTGTGCAAAAACATGTAGACCTTTCTGTTGTCAAAAATGAGATTTTCAAAGACACAGGATGTATTAAAATCCTGTGGTTTGGCAACAGTGAGAACTACCAGTGTTCAAATGTGAAGAAATCAGAACCCTTCTAATCCGAAAGTCCTATTTTTTTTACCTTGGCATATCTGAACATTAATTTTAAAGGCACAAGCTATGTGATAGGCATAAAGGATAAATATAAACACAGTAATATCATGCTCACCAGTAATTTTCTTAGACATTATTAAAACAGCTGGTGTCTACCACACAAAGGCAGTTGTATAACACAGGCAGAAAACCTTAATCCGTCTGCGAGGTCTTTAAAGTTTCCACTAGGATGAAGGGTGCTATAAAAATACTTTTAAGCCTGTAACTAGCAAAAATGACTTCATTATGATCTCATGTGCTGCCAGAGCACCAATTAAATTGACTTGATAATGTTATGATTAGGCAGTACTTTTCATCAGTTACAAAGCTCTTGATTGAAGAAGAGATTTGCAACATTGAAAGAAATGACCTTGTGATGTGG
The DNA here is from genome assembly GCA_013186435.1 of Turdus rufiventris. Lineage (NCBI taxonomy): Eukaryota > Metazoa > Chordata > Aves > Passeriformes > Turdidae > Turdus > Turdus rufiventris. Next base: position 4,788,172 of record PYHW01010334.1, read on the forward strand.
ATTTTTATCAATGACTTTTTACCTTGCTGGTTTCCAATTACATGACAAATAAATAATAGTACTTGCAGCTTCTATTATACTTCTAAGGATCCCAAAGTACTCTGCTGATTAATTAGCTTCACAAGAGCTGTGAGAGTTAGATACATGTTATCCCATTCTCATTAACAATTCAGAATTCAAATGTGATATCTTTGCCCCATTCAAATAAATAGCAAAAATCCTCTTGATTTTAGTAGGGGTAGGATTTCACTCAGACAATTTAAGCAGTTTGACCAAGGTCAGAAAATATGTTGGCAACAGAGCTGGGACATTTTTTCTTTTTCACTATAAACCAGCTCAGGAAAAATGTACCCAAGGAATTACACTCTATCTTGCACGTCCATTGTCAAAAAGTCACCTTTAAAAGCCATTACATACCTCTATGAATTTAATTTTAAAATAATTAAAGCAAAATCGTTTATTTGGTAGAGAACAGGAGAGTATATGTTTCACAAAGCATTCTTTCAAGTCCTTTTCAGTCTATAATAGAGAAGTGTGAGAACAATTGCATTTAGTATTTATATGAGCATATACATTGAATAAATGTGTATTTGTATTAAATATGTTCTAATATTTGTCTCAGCAGGAATTCATAGAAGCACAATACAGCAGCAGTCTACTTGGAGTTTCTCAGCACATGCTAAGGCAAAGTCAAAATTAAGCAATTACATCATAATAAAGAATAATTTAGAAAAAAAGCATTTGTATTCCTTGATGCTCTAAAATGTGTACTTTGTGGTTACTGTTCTTTCTCAGAGCTAATTGCTGTTTAGCATGCAGTGCTGTGGGTGTTCTACACATTGCACTGCAGACTCTTTTGAAGAATTATAGAAAAGGAGAGACAGAAAATTTGTTTTTCACTTTTCAATTATGGAACAGAGTTGAGACAAAAAAAAAAAAAAAAGAGTCTTCCTGGGCTCAGTTCAAAAAAATGCAGTACTATAGCAGCAACAGCTGCACTGTGTTGCTTGATGTCCACCAGCCACCAGGCTGGCTGGCTCCCTGTCAGAGGAGAAATGGAATCTGAGCTACCTTCTTATATTTGTATAGAATATGTCACCAAGTAATCCTCTGCTGAAAGAAAAAGCATCCAAAATTTTCTCCTTTTCAGGGATTACAGGCAAACTCAATGCCTGTTCCCCAGTTTGAGCTGAAAGAACTGTGATAGCAACTCTAGCTCATTGCTTCTTTCTTCTTCAAAAGATATTCCAAGGATCTTGCTGTGAATGTGAAAGACGCATCATTGATTATTAAATGTGGACAGAGTGGTAAAATGTAATTCCTGAACTGGTTCTTCTCTTATAGTCTTAGCGGAAGCAGCAGAGATCCTGAAAAGGGAAAATGAACTAGTGCAAAAGATGCATCTGTGTGGAGAATGGGAAGGTGACACTTTCAGATGTTTGTAGAGACTATGGAAGATGAGACACTTTTGGCAAAAAAAAAAAAAAAAAAAAAGAAAAACACCAAAAACACCAAGCAAACACACAAAAGAAACCCCACCAAACAACTAAAAAAACCCACTAAAAACCACAAAAAAACCTGAGATATGACCCTTAGTACTGACTGCACATTAACCAGTGTGCCAGAAAAACCAAAGCTGAGGACTGCTATAACAACTACAAGTAAAAGCAGTTAATTAGGTAGTGTGAATCAGACCTGGTTAGTCTGCAGAGTACAATAAACGTTATGTGGTTAGACTAGCCCAACTGTGCCCTCCATGGGGATTACAAGATTTCTAATGCTATGACTATTTCACAATTGATCCATTCTTTTAAAACATCTTTACTCTTGCAATGCCTTTTTATTATAATAAATTTACATTGTAAGTTTTGAATTTTTAATATAATATAAATATATTATAATAAGTTATGTTATAAAGGTACCTCTATTATTACAACCATGTAATTTCATTTGGCCAGGATGCAGTAAGTGCAATAGTAGGGAGAGGGAAAGAACTTTACAATCAACATTTAATCTGGCTGTCAGCTAAATAACAGAAAAAAAAAATTAAGCAAGTTTTCATGTATCCACAAAGGCTCTAGGCAATGTCAACCTTGGATCTTAAATTAATGCTTAGAGACAAAGCAAAGCATAAGCCATTTTACAGTTGTACACAGGTGGCTTTATTGCTTTTGACCCATAAATGCCAAATTTCACATAAACCGTGGTTTAACATAAAAGTTTCTTTCAAATCACCTTTTGCAGCCAGCTCAAAAGTCATGTATTGTTCTCCACAGGGTTTCAAATCCTGGAATCATAGAGTGGTTTGGATTAGATGGGACCTGAAAGATCATCTTCTTCAAAACTCCCTGCATGGGCAGGGATGCCACCCACAGGTTGCTCGAAGTCCTGTCATGGCCTTGAACACTTCCAGGGATAGGGCATTCACACATTGTCTGTGTAATATCTTTCAGTGTCTTGCAAACCTCAGAGTAAAGAATTTCTTCCTAAAATCGAACCTACATATCTCCATTTAAAACTGTTCCCCCTTTTCCTATCACTATCTGTCCATGTAAAAAGTCCCTCTCTCTCTTTTTTATAAGTCCCCTGTAAGTGCTAAAAGGCTGCAGTGAGGTGTCCCTGGAAGAGAGAAAAGATTCTCTTCTCAATGCTGAACAATCCCAGCTCTCTCAGCCTGTCCTCACAGGAGAGGTGCTCCTGACCTCTGATCATCTTTTGGGCTTCCTCTGGACCCGCTCTAATATGTCCATGTGTTTCTTATGTGGAGACATCAGAGTTGGATGCAGCACCCCAGGGTGGGGTATCATGAGGGCAAAGAAGAGGGAGAGAATCACCTCCTTCACCCTGCTGGACACCCCCTCTTTTGATACAGCCCAGGCTACAGCTGGCTCCCTTCCCACGAGCGCACATTCATGTTCACCAGAACCCCCAAGGCCTCCTCTGCAGGGCTGCCCTCCATAAGTTCTTCTCCCCGTCTGTGCTCATGTCTTGGATTGTCCCAACCCAGGTGCAGCACCTTTTACTTGGTTCTCATGAGCCCACTTCTCAAGTTTGTCCAGGTCCCCCTGAATGGCCTCCCATCCTTCAGGTGTGTCTACTACTGCTCAGATATGTGTCATCTGCAAATTTGCTGAGGGTGCACTCAATCTCACTCTCTCTGTCACTGATGAAGTTATTAAAGAACACCAGTCCGAAGACAGAGCCCTGAGGGTCACCACTCATTACTGGGCTGCATCTGGACACAAAGTCATTGACCCCAACTCTCTGTCTGTGTCCATCGATTCAGATCCTAGGTAGAAAATCACTGCTCTTCACCATCCAAGAATTACTGTTAGGCAAATCAAGCTCTCTGTAGTGTGGCATTCCCCAAATCCACATACATTGTATTTTAGTGAGTTCTGGCATACTACCAAACTATTACAAGCAATGTAGACTGGTTATGACACAAAAAACTACCTGTCCACACAAGCAGGCATAAAATTGTTAGCATGGTTCAATTACATTCTTTTTTTATGGACATGAAAATGAAGATAAAATCTTGGAAGACTCTGTGCTGACAATTCACAATTAGGCTTTAAGCGGTGATACTTTTATGACAGATCTAAAAATAAAACAAAAGTCCCCATAGGATTTTCAAAATTTTTTATTTATGTTCACAGAGCCTGGAAAAATTCTGAAGATATACCTGTAGGAAGACATATTACTACCAACTGGGATATTAGCAATAAGATTTATCGCCTCCTTCCGAAGACCCCCAGCAAGAAACTGTGTCCCGCTGAGTTTGGCAAAAATAGATAAAAGGGTTGACCTCCAGTCTCTAATAACAGCAGTGGACACCAAACTAGATCATCTGGCTGGCAGGGTGAATTAGCCTGACCACTAAGTGGGTGTGATTAAAATCAGGAATGGACAGACTTTCTAGTAGACAATAAGAAAAGAACAACATGGATGACTCCATTTCATGTGTCTTCTGGCATGCCATGATTCACTTTTGGAAAAATATCTTGCAAGGCTGGACAAATAAATCATAAGATCTAGTTGTCTGCTAAGGCTGCAGCTGATGAAGGAAAAAACAGATTGTGTATGATTCTATTAAGACCAAAAATGGGTACTTGGTTTATTTTTTTTTCCCCACAGAAAACTGCTACACTGAAAAACACAGAAAATACTAAAAAAGAAGCAAGTAATTCACATGTGGCGCATATATATATATATATATATATCTTTTTTTTTTTTTCTTGGATTATTTCTGTCTCTTTTCCCTTCACCTGTACTTTTCTCTTTTATTGAATCCAATCTCCAAGAAACTTAAATCAAATATACAAAGTCACTAAGTTCAAGCAGATTTGAAATTAGGTGAAGAAAGTTCACTCAAACTTACAGACTGTACTTTTGGCTTCAGCAATTCTGAAAACAAAGATAGGGGAAGATCCTGAAGCAATCCCTGAAATGTAGATAGTATTTTCAAATGCAATTGATTTTAATAAACTTCTCTTAAAATGTCCTTTGACTTCTTATTGGTTGATAGGTGGAATGGGAAAAAAAAAACAAACCTCAGAAATTATTATCTCAAATATTTTTATATTTGTATTTTTACAATCATAATTTCATTAATATTCAAGATTTACCATCAAGACTATGATTTATGAATATGCTAGGTAGAAGGCTCTGGTAGTTCATAAGAAATACTCTTTCTGTACTATTTTTTTCCTGTTAATTCTTACCACCACTTCTTTTAACCATCTACATCCCAGCTCAGATGCTGTTTCTCTTTATTTCCTGCAAAGGATTGCCTCTTTTATTTAGCCAAAATAATCTGATAATCCACTTTTTACTTCTAATATGAATCTGGGGCATTGTCTGCATGTTTAAAACTTAAAAAAATAGGTTAAAATGTGTTTTAAGTAAGGATCATATGATGGGTAGCATTCAAACAAATATGTGCAAGTGGTGTTGCTATGCTTGCCATTAACATAGCATTGCAAAGGATCATAAAATAAGCTGAAGCAGTCAAGAACTTAATACTGAGGTGAATACACAGACGTTGTAAACCTTGGCAGTTCATACAAATGCAAAAAAGAAGTGGCATTAAGATATATAAGGTGAGACTTCATAATCCATCCAAATACTGAAAAATATTTTGCGTAATTCATATTCTGATACTGAGTAATTTTAAACTAAATCATTTTACAATTACAAAAAGGAAAGCCTCCTAATTTAAAGATCCTCTCCCTAGAAAAATGGTAATTGGCCCTTAACTATGTTGTTGTTTCCAACATATATGTGAATATACATGCTGAAACTTCACCATCATTAGTAAAGGAAAAGGGAAAAGAATATGTGCACAAGGTAGTACTAAGAGTTAAATAAAAACCTCCATGACATGAGGGACTAGAAAGAAGAAAGTCAAATTAAGAAATGATGGGGAAGTATGCTGGTGAAAAAACCCTCTGGGGACTATAGGAGAAGAAAAGCCCTTTGAGCTCACACATCAGCCCTAAGTGTAACCTGCTCTTAAGCACAGAAGAGAAATAAAAGCTGAACAAACCAATGATGTTTATAAAATATGTAAATAGTTTTCTATGGATATAAGATGGAATTTTGGACAAAACAGATTTACAAGTGAATACTTATATGTATGTGTGAGCACAAAGTTACCAAATTTAACTCTGGGATTTCAGGTGCAAAAATCAGATATCGAGGGTAAAGGAACTGAAGTCTTATTTAGCCTCACAATTCTCTGGTGCAAAGAGCCAGAACTTAAGTAGTTCACACTGCAGTTTTTGCAGCCCAAACTAAGCATGAACCAGCACTATTTTATAAAATCAATATAGAAATGTCATCTGCAAAATCCCTGCTCACCCTGCCTATCCTTATACCAGGCCATGTGCATGATAACAAAACGAACTGCAGCTGATTCACATTGCTCCTGCGAGGGGGAGTATTTTTACATCCAAACCTTCACCCTTGCCCTTTTTGTTGTCGTTGTTGTTGTGGTTAGTGCAGAGAGAATTCCTTCTGCTTTATCAAATGGTTCATTAACAACCAGTGCTGATGAGTTTCTAATGACATTGCCCCAGTTGTCTGCAGCCTCCCTTCATTTCAGGCCTGGAGGCAATAACAGTCAGAAAAGTCTTTGGAGTTTCATCACCATCACCTCCAGCAGAGACACACTGGCTGTAGTGACAAGAATCATCAGGCTGTGCTAAACTAGCAAGAGAAGGGACAAAGGAAGAAATCATCATGGTCAAAAGTTCTAAAAAAGACAATTCCTGACACTCCCGAGTCCTTGACCATGTTGCTGTTAGATTTTACTTAGCATAAATAAAAGTAAACACTCACTCATAATCATGGCATGTTTCTAGCAATCCTCATTATTTCCAGCATGAAATGAAAGCTATATATTAGGTACTAACAGCTAAAAATATTTATTTGAGCTTTAATTATTATTTGAACTTTAAAACCAAGTTTTTTCTTCTTGTTTTTTTTCCCTAAGAATTTATTACATTAGCTATGCTATATAGAGAAAAAGAAACATTTTTTCCATCAAAACAACTGCAAAGATCTATGACAACATGGAAGATCATCTCACAGATACTAACCTCATACTAATCCACTACTTCATAGTCTTATGCAGTCTGCAGAGTATTAGAGATCCTTGTAAAAGCAATAAGTGACAGCTTCAGATTTTTCTTATCGTTTTGTGAAATAAACCTGCAGTAGATAAAGCCAAATCAAAGCTCATGTTTTAACAAACAACACTCAAAGATGCAAATGGGTTTATCCCTTTCCATATGTTTTGTCCATTGTTTTTGGTTTGCTTTGAATTTAAATTTGGATGTTTTTATTGAAGTATCATGAGAATACATACATAAGAGTTTATGGGGAAAACTTCAAAATACAACATGTATCAACCTGAGCCCAAGCACTGGAAGAAACAAAATTATTTTTGAAAAGCATGCAGATTGAAAAGGAATGTAATGGATGAAAGAGACGTCACTGTACTGGAGAAAATGGTATGTAATGGGGTGTTCCCATGATGGGCACTACCTAGCAAATCCTATCCCTATTTTCAGACCAAAGAACCTCCACTGAAAGAATTCAGTCCTGTCTTTGAAGTGTTGTCCTGACTTTTTTCCCATGAGACCACACATCAGGGCTCACAACAGCCCCACCCCAAAGGCGCTCACCCTCCGTTAGATTTGGAGAGAATGTCCACATCCTAAAGGTCATTTTGATGCTGTACATTGCTGGAATGTGTAAATAACAGCCTGTGCCCTGTTTTAGGTTACTCAGAAATTTCACCTTCATGATTTAACATCAGGTGTTTCTATTCTCTCCAACTGACAACTCCAAGTAGAAGAGTTTGAAATAATCCAACACAGTGATGAACAACCATTGAACACCTATGGCAACCTTTATACCTGGCAGGAGAAGGTGCAGTCTTCAGCACTGTCTACAGTAGCAGGAAGTTTCCTTTCTATTTACTTATCTAGGACTAGAAGACTCAGTTGAGCACTTTGACAAGCAAATATCCTCTTTAGAGAAGCTATAATCATTCCTTTAGTTCCTGGAAATATTTTACTTCCATCACTTTCATCACGCCCAGGAGAAGTCTAAGAGTCTGTTCTTCATTGAGTAAATGTCAGACACAGGGACACATTGCTGATGCCATTGTCTCTTCCTGATGAGAAGAAAGAGAGTCCAATGTGTCTGTGCACTGAAAATTATAGCTGCTGATAAAGTCACTGTATGTTCCAGCACATGTTCCAAACACACATTTACCAGAGGCAAGAGGGGACAAAGCTCTGTTTCAAGTGTCTGTACTCTTTGTAAAGAATAACAGATGGCTCTGCTCCTGGAAAAGGACAGACCTGCAGTACTGCAGTTCAAGGGCTGTATGGAGGCTATTCCCAACACAGAATTCTGGACTACACTTAGCACAGTTATCAGGAATGCTGGGATATTCTAAAGATTCTTACATTGTTTAGTGATTTCCTTCTGAGCAATACTCTCATCTAGGTGGTATAAAGGAATTTGTGATAGTTTTTAAATACAAAGGCTCTATTTGCATGTGCATGACAGTTTTTTCTTTTTTAAAGTGGCTATTACATACTTTGTTTTTAATTATTGTTTTAAACTTTTATTTTCTAATAAAATTATTATCCTATGGCAAATAGAAACACAGTTGACTGTTCAGGTTTCAGACCCAGCTATTTGACAAAGATGGCAAATTTTGAAAATATGAGTATCATACATCAATTTTTTACCTACAGCAGCTCATTCTAAATGTGAGGCAGGCAAAAACTTTTTGCTTACTAAAACTTCCTTAAAACTAGCTGGGTAAGAATACTATGTATGGAGATACAAATAATTTTATGAATGCCATGAGTCCTCCTTCATAAATTACAGACATGAAATGATAAATAATCTGGAAGAAATCCCCAAAAAATAAACCCATATTCAGGTAATAATTAAACTGTTAATTTAGAAATATAAATTCCTTCTTCATTAATAATTAGTTTAGAATTATGATTTGGTAATTGTTTCAGGATCCAAACTCCTTTTCTTGCAAGAATGTGTGGGGACAGAAGAACTTCTGAGGTTAGGAATTAGCCACTGTAAATATTAATTACAATACCTCAGTAGAATTAGTTCTATACTTATTATTAGTCACTAAAACATTATATTCCTCATTAGAATTAAGCTGTATAATTAACTTTTTTATTCTTAATACTATGGTTAAAAAAATCTTGACAGGATGGAGCATATTATGTATTTTACAAATAATTAATTCAGTAATTGGATTGTTCTGAAATTTCTTTTCCTCCAGTTTAAAAATTAGTATTTTTAATCACAAATCTTGATAAATATGAAAATACAGAAGTCTAAGTCTAGGCAGAGCGCTTTTAGTTCTGTTCCTTTTTTTCCCCTTCACTCTTCTGCATCTAAGTGTGCTTTCCTTGAGACAGAAAGAGGGATGCAGGATGAATGCTGAACCCAATCTTGCAAATGTTTTCTGGTTTTGTTTCCTCTCATTTTCTTTGCCAGAATCCTAATGCAACACCTCCCTGCACTACCACATGTTAATGCCCCAGCTCCTGAACTGTTGTATTTGGACAGCTATAAAGCAGCTTTCTGCATAAGAAATCCTCCTCCTCTTCTTCCTCACAGAATTCTTAGCTCTCATTCTCTAATGTTAGCTGAGCAAGACGGTGTTTCTTTATACACACGGTGCAACCGCCAAGAAATCAATTCTGTGTGTTTTCCTCCCTTCAACACTTTTACAGGACTGTGATCAGTTTTTGTCTCTGCTTCTTTTGCACACCCTTTCCTAGCTTTAAAGTGGTGCTTGAGTCTTTCCCCTGGAAAAAGAAAAAAAAAGGAAAAGGCAAAACAAAACAGGTAGAATTCCTCTGTTGCTATTAACACCTAAAATATGATCATGAAACAAAAGCTTTGCTCCTCTGTCCAATTTGATGTCTTTTTCATGCTGCCTCAGTGATGGCCAAATAATTGGTTGTTCACTTGTGTCCTTGTCTCCCCCGACAGTTCCACAGATGCCCTGAACAATGCTCCAAAGACTGCTTTCAGTAGGGGCAAATCCTCATTAATCATTCCTGGCTGACAGCACAAGGGAACACCTGCATCTGGCGCAGGGACCAAGCAGTGGCTTCTGGGAGCGCGCATTAAAAGACCAACCAATTCAAGTTGTGAGAGTAGGCTTCTAATAGCCATGTGAAAAATCCCTCTCTCGCTGGATTTTCCTTTCATTAAATAGCTAAAATTAGACCTGTGGCTCCTGTTGAGATTAAAATATCAATGTATTCTAAGCAAATCAGGAAATGAACAGTACTGTATGTTATGATAAATGGCTGCTAAATTCTTTATGTCTAGATCAAGCAATGTTAGCATTAAATACTGATGAACTGTCACATAATTTTCATTTAGAAATGACTGCACTTTGGGCTTCATGTCCTGTGGTGCTCATAAATATTTCCTCCTGCTATATTTCACAAATAGACTACACTGACTATACAGATATTTTTAGCATGTAGTCCTAAGATCATACTGTGTACAAACTGTTTTCTATGCAAACATATCAACCTTTCCATGCAAAGTATTATCAGAAAATGCTCATAGTGCTAAAAGGTGCTGTAGCTACCCCAGTGCTATAAAGCCACATTCCAGCTTTCTATTAAACACTTTCTTAACAGAACAGTTGTCAGGTGGGGGTTATTGAATTGTTTACATTGCATTTAAAGTACAGGTCAGGCGTTTCCTCCTGAGGCAAATGAGAAAGGAGTGGGGAAAGAAAAAAATAAGTTGCTTTTCATTTGTTTGTTTAGTTTTCATAGAAATGAGTCAGCTGTTTTATCTAAGCATGTAGGGCCATTAAAACCTCTGGTAGGATTCCAGTTGATCTCAATGGGCTTTGGGTCAGGCCCTTAGGCCCTGCATCTGCTCTGTGATTAAAAAGCACATCTCTTCTCACACATAAACTGAGAGAGAACCACCATGGGCTAGGGATTACAGACCACTAACAATGTATTTTTTGCACATATGACTGAGCACAACCAGGCTTTGAGTCTGTCTATAAAATGTGTTCACATCTCAAACAAGCGACACTCAGTTGATATAAAAAGTGTCTTTTAGAAAGCAGTCAATTATCACCTATACACCATGGTGAAGATTTTAGCAAAGGTCAGAAGGGTAAGATGGGGGAGCAAAGGGAAAAAGCGAGGTAGAAAAAAAAAAAGCCCTGCAGTACTCTGAGCATTAAAATGCCAGTAGTGCTGAGATATGTACAGTGTAAAAGAGCATAAAACACATCTGGGCTATGAATTGAATATTTAACTTGAAAATACTTTCCTGCAACCTGATACTGAGGGAATTGATTTGGGGTGAAAAAACACCCTGAAACAGAATTTTAGAGTGGTTTTTTTTTTTTTTTTTCTTTAACAAGAAGGAAAAGTTTGCATATTCATTTGCAGAGTAAAAGCACATTCTGTACAAGCAAAAATAAAGCTTGCATGCAGTAGATTAAGAAAAAAAAAAGGGGAAAAAAACGAAACCCAAACACTGGTGACCAAAAGAAAAGCTATGAACTGCCACATTTGGGAAAGCAATGATTAAGTACTGATGTATATGTTGTTTACAGACCTTTTCATAATTTCTTTCCATATGTTTAATTCTGGTTTTTTGAAGTTATTGAACAAAACTTTTAAGACTTCTTTTGCACTTCATTGTCTGTTAGAAACAGTGACATGATAGAGAAATTCTTTCTACAGAATGCAGTACCATCATCTGCACAGTATGAGAAATGATGCCATCTAAATGCTGTGGGTTAAAGAGATAAATAAGAGCAGCTAGCACAATACAGACACATACCTGGCCAATTCTCTGAAAGCTACCAACACATGAAATCACTCTTTTCTCTACTGCTTTCTGCTGGCTTTCCTAGCAGCAACAAAAGCATCTGTTCATACAAATTTCATGCAGATGTGGTGGAAATTTGGGTTATAACAGATTAGTTTAATTTAAGAATAATATTTTCATAAGCTCTTTAAAAATCTCAGATCTTTAAAGTTCCTGTCAGGACATTATGCAAATATGTACAGAAGCCAGGTAAATGAGTGACTGTAGATGTGATGTAATTATGTTCCCATCTGTTTGTGGGGGTGGGAAATATGCTGACACATAGAGCGAGCATTTGTATATCTCCTTAGTAATATACCTCAGTTATATATAAAAACTACTGAAGGTAGAAAATCCCCTTCCAATTTTTTTAACTGAGATACTTAGTAACTTGTCACACAAGCAGAAAGCTGGAATGCAAATTCTAACTGCCCTCAGGCCAGTTTCATTAGGCTTTCCAAAATCTTTTAAAATTTGCTGTGTAAATAATTTCACATATAACTTGACTATATCTCCTGTTCAAAAGTGACAAGTTTCATGTAGACTTCAAACATATGGGGTGGGGAGTTCTTCAAAGATACATAGTTAAGGCAAAAAAACATGTAAAACATTATCTTGGTTATTACTAGAAGCTCTGATTATTCTCTCATATTAAAGTTTAAAAAAAAACCTTTGAAAATCTATTACTTTTATCACAAGTATCATTCACTTCTCTTAGGCTGGACTTGCAGGAGTCACACCTGCTCCCACCCTCACCAATTTAAAAACTAAGAGCCAAAATTTTGTAAAAAGTTAAAGTTTTAACCCAATTTTTTTTAAAACCCAAATAAACAGAACAAAAACAAACAAACAAAAACTAAACCAAAAACAAACTAATAAAACCATCTGCACCTTACTTGCAGTTAAATTTTAAAATTTCTTTAGACTGCACCAATTTATAATAATTTTGAAAATCTCATTTTATCTTGTCTCCCACTTCTTTTAAATTTGTAATTAGTTGGTTCTCAGAGGTAAACTAAAACTTTCCATATGCAGTTTTTCAAGTCAACTCTTGTACCAGTGCCGATGCTGGGGAAAATGTAGACTCCTCATTCCCATGAGGAATAGGAACAGAAAGCCAAAAGCCAAAATCCTGTCTTCCACCCAGTCTTTCTCTGTCAGCCCATCCAAACTGTGTGCATAGATCATACATTGCCAGGGATAAAGCATCAAGATAACCACATAATACTCATACTAGAAATGGAGTGTCCAAAGTCAAGATGCAACAGCTTTTTAGCATTTGTCTCTATCCTAGTAACTACAGGTTGAGGATGGTGTGTATAACAGACTAAATTTGTTACCATCCTCCCAAGTAAAGGTAGCTTCCAAAGATTGTGTCTTCCTTTTTTACTTCATCCTTATTCCCTAGCCCCTGTAAGAATCATCTGGAGACCAATTTTTGTGGGGTGTGTGTGAAAGGAATGAGGGGCTGCTTGGCTTAAATAATATTAGAGCAATTAGTGTGTCAGAGAAGTTGTTCTTGCTTTTTGCCTTTCCTAAAATCCCTAAAGTATAAGGAATAATTAACTGAAATCCAATTAATGTTGATTTAGAACACCTGTTTCCAAAATCCTTTGAATAACTTTTTCTTTCTTTTTTTTTCTTCCTCTTCAGTCTTTGTTTTAAGATGAAATACATATCCCTATTCAGTTGCTGTTAAGAGCCTAGAGATTTGCATTTTCTAGACATGAAGAGAACCTGTTGTAAGAGAGCTGTGAAGATTTAAAAGACCAAAAGAGGCTGGTATGTATATTACAGCAGCAGTAATTTTAACTCTTCCTTTTCCGAACTTCATTCATTTCTTCAAAAAAACAAGTTTAGCTATGCCTTCCTCCACACCTCCAATTTTGTTTTGCTCTAGACCTTTGCCACAATGATGGAGCAATGCAATGATTTCTGGCTGAACACTCTTGCCACAGCCACCCTGTCAGGATAGGTGCTGAAGGCAGCACATCCTGTATGACAGAACACCACTACCCCTGAAAAAGGATTTTCCTGTGCTGCTCCCTGCAGGTCTGAGCACCTTCCCTCCCCATTAGCTAATCCTGACCATGTGTTCTGCAAGTCCACTGGAGGACGTGATGCCCTTTCTTTCCTTTCAACTACTTCCATGTGAAATAAAACAAGACCTGGGCTGAAGAAGGACTGCTTTCTAAAGCACATAAATGCTCACCAGCACCATGGAGAGGTTTAACAGGATTTGTATTTATATATTGATTAGGCACCTGTAAAAATCCCCACCCTGACAGTTTAGACACAGTGAAGACAATGATTTAGTGAGACAATTATTACCACAGACCTGTTTTGAGACTAGACATAGTAATTAATTATAAGCTGTGATTGTTGAAGTATGACCTATTAAACACATTTTGAAATCAAAATGTTTTTACATTTTAGGTATGGTGCCATAATCTTCTGATGCTCAACTGAATGAAAGAATCCTTTCTACTCAGTATTCAGAAATCTTTTTGCAATATAGCTGTGTCTTAAACTATCCTATTTTGAAGAGAGCAGAGAAACATAAGTGAGGACCTCTTACCCCTCTTCTTCCTTAAAAGTGTTAGATTTCTTAGCTGAAAAATTAGACATCAGCAAATATTACTCAATCTTAATTTCTTATGTACTAAGCAATTTCTTATGAATCATGTAATGCATTCAAGGGATCAACTTGTGTGGATACTGATTAACTATATCAGAGGGGCTGTCTCATTATATATCTTGAGCCTTTTTCATTAGAGAAAATCTGCAAACAAACCTTGAGTGTTTAGATTATTTTGCATTGTGCTGTATTTCTAGCCATAGATACAGAAGATGCCTACTATTTTTAACAGGATTATAGAAAACATGAAAGGGTACTTCCTTAAATATTGACAGTTGAGGGAAAAAGAAAAGATTTTTTATTACAGAATCTGAAAGAAGTGGCAGGAAGAAACCTTTTGCCCCTTAGGAGAGCAGCTGCATATTAAACATCTATATTTTTGAAGCACCTTTAAAAAATTATCCTTAGCATTAGCATTACAGTTTTTTATGAGAAGTCCATGAAATTCAGAAATAGTTATAAAAGAAGGAAAGAATGAACAAGAAATAAATAGCATTACGAATAACTAAGTTACAAATCAGTCTTGAATGATACAAGCTGTTATAGAGATCAGCCAGAGGTGGGTAGAGAGGAGGGTTATATATTTCAAAGATTATCAATTCGTTTAATGAAAAACCCTTGTGTCTTTACAAAGCTTTTTAGCATCCCTGATGGTACCTTAAGGTTACTATGAATTGAATTAATAGATTGTGTGCAGTGGATAAAGGTTTCCTACAGTGCATATTTACTGCTGTGATGTCTCTTACCCTTCTGTCTTTTGCTGTCTCTTTCTCACCACATGATTGGTACACAGTTTTTAGGGTGCTCATCATGCTAATGTTAAAAATGCGTGTGCTGCTGTCAGTACTGGAGGGAGATCCTGGAGAGATTTATGACAACTCCTTCCATGCCTTTATCTCCACACATGAGCAGGACTAGTGGAGGGCTCCAGGCATACAAAACACAGACTTCACAGACCACAAAAAGGCCACCACATCCATTTGTGAACTGCACATCCATGAATGACAGATCCAGGCTGAGCACGTTGAAAAGGCTCTACACACTGATGTTCATCTGCTTGAAAGCTACTGCACCAAGGCAGATTTCTAGGAGTACAACAAGAGGCATATCACAGGTCTTTACAAGACTATGTATTGATGACAGACTGCAATTTGAAAAGCTAAAAAGCACCCTCTCATAAGAGAGGATGTGCTGATACTCCATGGATTGAAGCAAAGAAGGGAATATCCAATGGTAAAAATATTTGAAAAAAAACCCCAAAGAATAAGGGTTATGCAATTTAACAAAATTAAAGCATTATTCAAATAAACATGGGGGATGTTTGAGACTTAAAATGTATATAGCCAAGACTTAGGTACAGAATTTTTGATGAAAAAGTCTTTAAACTGGTTTTCTTTCTCTGTTTCCCACAGGATTTAAGCTCTTGCAAGTGAAAAGAAGCAAAAGATCTGCCTGGGCATGCTGGTTTGATTCCCTGAGTCAAGTGTATTCTGACTATGAAAAAAATTAATATGGAAGAAGGGCAATTTATTTTTCATTTATTAGAGAGGGAAGAATTTAAGACACATAGCTCCATCTCACATAAACCAGCCTGAGTATACAAGACTCTGAAAAAAAATCTTTTTGTTTTACAAGTCCTAAACAAATTCCCATTTCCATGGCTCTGTGGTACAATGGGTTAGAACCTTTCACCTTTGGAGATGCCTGTAGATACATATGCATACCCTTAAAACTGAAGGAAAAGGTGATTTCCAGCTGCAATTTACCTCGTGCATGGGACATAGGAACAGAGAGGCAGACAAAGAGGGGACTTCTCATCTCTTCACAGTTACCTTTATGGTTCTGTGGTCCTCACGGAGAGGAGAGGAGAGGAGAGGAGAGGAGAGGAGAGGAGTCATATCACTATGTTCTCATTAAATATTAAAGGTACACTAGCCAATGAATGAGGTAAAACTGAAATATTTTATAAAAGCTTTCTAACAATGAAACACACCAGGCAACACAAGATATGTCTAATAATCAGGGTGCCAATAGATTAGGGAGTTAATTAGAGAAGGAGATCCTCTTGGGAAGAGCCTGGATAAAAAGGATTCTATTGTTTTAATATTGACAACGAAGGAGGGGAAGTTAATGGTAACGGAGTCAATTTTATTTAATGTTCTTCTTAAATGTTACTATTTCAGTGCCTGCTATCCAAGTAAAAAATTCTGTATGAATTCAGTCCCAATTCAGCACTTGCAGGTGCAAACCCCAAATAAATTACTGGGGAAGGGGCAGATGCTGACAGGATTGCAGTCTAGACTCCTCACTCTAAATCCATTTAGTGCTATTAACCATGACTGGGTGTAATAGCTTTGTGTACATTAGCACCAGGATAATTTTCCCTATTTTTCTAAATATCAAATGTGTGTATTCATACACAGTATATAAAGAAAACATCAAAGGAGAACAAAACAAAATTACTAGCAATCCTCTTTGCAATATAGTCTATATTTTCAAATGTTGACTAAGGAAAAATAAAGTAGGCTGGGTTTCTTAAAATAAAGCAATATTATTCATGGACTAATTGGTGCCACCAGACAAAGTATTTCCTTTTAATATAAACAGATTTTACACACAAAGAGTACACGATTTAAAAAAAAATGTTAAGAAATATACACTTCCACTGCATGCAAACAGTAACAGAAACCTGACACAATCAAAAGATAATCTCGTTTAAGTGAATATGTTTACTGTGTAACAACCCATATTTTATTAAGTTGCCCAACACTTTTGAACCCTGATAAGGCAATGGACCTGTTCTGAGAGCAACATAGATATTTGCTACAGAGATTATTCCTGTTACATATATCTCCCCTTGTTTAAATGCAATGTAGAAAGGCAATACGTAAACACAGAGAGGAAACAGAGGCAATGCTGAAAGTGATATTGAACTAGAGAGCCCTTCTTTGTGAGAGGAAATAAAGAACAAGATTATCTGGAAAGAAGAGAAAGTAGTACCAAAATGTAGTGAGACCCAGGAGGTGCAAGGGAGGGACAGACAGAGAACAAAGTGGGTGTATGGTGGCTGAGAGAGTCAGGTTGCACTCAGAGGAGGCAAAGAGATCTGAGGGTAAAAAGCCAATTAATGGATTAAAGGGTAAGTATCCAAGTTCTGAAACAGAGGGGTGATAATATAGGGAGAGGATTAGAATAAAGAAGTGATAACAGTATTCAGCTGAGAGGGAAGGCTGTCGAGAACTGAATGGGAAAAGAAGGTAAGACAATGAAAACAAAAAGCTGTCATTTAATCAAGGGCTGTGATGGTAAGAGCCCAGACACCAACAAAAAAGAAGAAGAACGAAAAAAAAAAAACACCCCACAGTTTGGTTTCAGCTTGAGGTGTCCTGAAATCATTGTAAGAGTACAGAGACAGATGGAAGACTTGGCCATGACTGTATAAAATCAAGTGGGTAACAATGAATTCAGAGCAATTACCAGATTCGGTTTCTCAGTGCTGTTTCTCTGAACTATTTACCACTAGGCAGATGCTTGTCCCAAGTGTATACAGCTGAGGATTTGCAATAAAAATACAGTGTGCATTTATGGACTTGGATAAGGAAAGGTGAATTATGCATCTCTTGTATGGGGTTTCACAGTACCAAAGGATAAAACACTACTTTAAGAATTAATAATTTCCCAGGTATTAATTGTCTTTCGGGGCAGCCTTAGCTTCCACAGCATCTCTAACACTGTCTCAAATGTACTTTGAACTTTTGATTAAAATGTTACAGAGGGTTACTAGAGAGGGGGGACTGATTTCTTTGGGATTTTTACTTTCAGTCCTCTTTGCCTCTTTTTCAGTCTGCTTATTATTTACACTTCACTGACCTGGCAGTATCTTATTGTCTTCTTCTGTGTAATTTATTAATATTGTACTGTATTCTATATATTAAATGTTCTAAATCTATGGTGATAATTTAGAGATAAATAATAGCTGTCATGTCCTGTTTCTTCCAAGAAAGCGTTTAAGAGGACTTCAGAGTTGTAGAAGTTTAGCAATACTCTCAAGTGACAGCAGGATGATTTTAATACAATCTGAATCAGACAAAACTTCGTCTTTTTACTGGAAACATATTTAAGCAATTAGAGCAATCTATGAGAAAATTTTAACTGAATCCTTTTGATAAAGGAAAAAATATTTAATAAACAGAAATTCTCCCCTTGGCTTTGAAATTTTAGATCACTATAATGCTTCAACCAGTCTTAAAATCCATCTTTTCATGTCTCCCATACTTTTCTCAGTGAACAGGGAAAGTTTTTTCTTAGTAAGATTTATATAACCAATCACAGAATGATTAAAAATGGTGAATGACCATAAAGTTCCTGACATCTATCTTCTACTGATGTCACTGATCCAGGGTCAAAATGAAGCCATAACTTCTCAGGATTACAGCATAGTAACCTAAAGACCATAACTCTATTGCTCTGCTTAACAAGTCTAGTCTTTACCTATTAGAATTTATGGAAACTAAATTAAAATCTTCCCCTTCTAAAATTTCTTCCATTTCATATCAGTACTGTCTGACCAGTTTTACTGTCACTCAAAATATAAACTGGTAGACATCATCACGGATCATTGTCCATTCTCAACCTCTTACAGACACAGGATACTTCTCACTACATTTCAGGTTCTTTCTCTGCCTGTTGATCCTACTACAGTACTCAGGAAATACTTTGAATTGGGCAGGATTTCCTATTCCTCAGTTTGGGACCACAAGCGAGACTGGATTTTGAATGCTAGCATGCTTTCAAATGTGTTTTTGCTAAAGGACTGAATTTGATACATAAATTTCCATTTAAAAAAATTCAAAACACACACTCACCCACCCATCACATGTACCCTTCACTAACCAGAAGCTAGGAACAGGTGAGAGAAATTTTTGATACACAAAGGTTGATTCTCTGCCTGGATTCTTGCATAGCATGTAGTCCTAGCAGTGAGGAGCAAACATCCATTGCACCTCCACATCCCCAGTCTTTCCCTCACCTTGGAAAAGTTACAAGATTCTGAACAATTTCTGTGTAATCTACTTTACTTCCTCAAGCAAGAACCTACTGCTTTTATAATTTTTAAGAATTCTGCTCAAGTGTAACCTATGCCTAACATCAGCCACCATCTGGGCATGAAAAGTCTATTATAGGAAAATTTGCTAAATTAAAATGGCTAGGTACAACATTTTTATGAGTTTTACCTAAATTCCAGAGTAGATGATAAAATAGTTTTTTCCCAGTCTGACAAAATATTTGCTTCCCAGTTTGAAATTTGATATGTGGTTTTCTGGAAAACTTCATGCTAAAAAGAATCTAAGAACAGCTTAGCTGAAATTTTCTCTAGAATAAGATGTGTTAACAATGACAGCATGGGGTGATTTTCTATCTCATATTCAGAACAATTTGTAAGAAACTTAATTTAAATGCAGAGATTAATCAGAGATTTAATCAAAGATTTTTTTTCTCCTTTAAAGTAGAAACAGTTTCCTCAGTCTCAAAGTGATCTGAAAAATCTAAAATTGTTTAAAAGTTAAGTGAAACATAAGGAAAACTGTGTTTAATTTTTATTGTTTGCTATATCTATGCTAAATGTGATTGTAACATTTAAAGTATTTTTATATATTACGCTTTTGTGAAGAACATAAATAAATACACACTTTCCTAAAAACAATATTTTGATCATATATGGGGGAGGGAGGGAAGTAATAGTAAAGTTATTTCTTGTCGATTGGACATATCTCTTGGCAATATCATTTTCCAAAAATAAAAAGTAAAAACCACAATTTTTAAAATTTTATATATTAAAAACTTCTATAACAAAACAAAAATTAACCAAAAAAAAAAAAAGAAAAAAAAAAAAGAAAAGAAACAAAAAGAAATCAATAATGATTGAAATGCCATGTTTGGGACATTCCAGGTGTGACAACTGAAGTGAGTTCATCTATAGTTGAGAGTTTCAAGAGTCTTTGCAGTGACATGTGATATGAACAATTAAATAATAATGATTTATCAAAACTGAAGTTCTGAATTCATATGACAAGAATTATCCCAACAAACTTAGGCCTGTGAATTATATTTAATATAAGACAGTTTTCAGGGTTGCCATACAGTCAACAGCAATTCCCCAAAGCAATATCATCCAGGCTTAAGCTAATGAGTTGAACAATCGTCTCTCAATTATTATTTTACCCTAAATTTCAAGAATTTTAGGGCCTAAACCTACAGAATCTGAGTCCCTTTCAACCATTTACAGGAAATGGCCATTAATATTATCTAATGTTAATATTAAAAATCCAAACTATCCACATTCCTTGTGATTGATCACTGATAGATGGCTTACAGGTGTATTATGAAGGCAAAATGCCATAGAACATTCCAGGAGACTACGAAAAGCATCTGGAACTGATAAATCAGGAGCTGAGTTTGTGGTAGAAAATCAGTCTTTCAAAGGCCACTGAGAAATCTCATATGACCAAGTTTATATAAATTCACTATAGCAGGCTGCCGTCTTCACAGACCCATAATTCCTTGAAGACTGAAATCATGTGCCACAGACATTTCTTTTCTGTCCATTGCCTGCAAGGCATCAAGATTGACTAGACTTCTAACTTTGACATTCCAGTGAGGTCTATGAGGTTGGGATACCCCCTATACTTACACTGTAAAAGAATCATGTAAGAAACCTGAAAATACTTAGGTCACAGCTGGGACTGTTTCCCCCTCCACCTCCCCCCTCATGTTTAAGGTAACCTCTATATTGCACAAGGATCAGAAGAAATTTTTTAAATTGAATATAGAATAAAAACTAGCTACCAAGGGTAGCTAATGCAGTCTCAAACTGACAGCTATCTTTGTTAAGATACCTGATTTTTCAGGACAAAAAAGAAAAAGAGTAGCTCTCTCTTATCCAGACAAGAGAAGGAACTGGCAGAGTGCCACAGCAAATTACTAGAGAAGTTGAAGATGGGAATTAGAAGGAAAGCTGTACAGGGGGGAGGGAACTAATTATACAAGACAGAAGCAGGTTACAGTTACAGATTTATCCCTTGTCTGGGACTGCTAAAATTTTTCATGGCTCATTCTTGAGGCCCACCTTGTTTAATCAGAAAAGAAATCAGAACTGCTTGATGAAATATGCAGATGACAATGTTGAAGATATTTTTCAATACAAAGAATTATAATATCATGCAAGAAAAAAAATAGATATCTAGGACTGGAATAATGGAAATGAGTGACATTTAACTGTACAGAGTGCAAGGTCAATCACTAACAGTGTAGTAAGAATTTTGCATTAAATTTGGAGCTCATCAGATGGAAACAGCATAGGAAAAAATAAATTTTCATCTTTTGAACAATTAATATATTAATGAGGAGCATTACAATATGTAACATGTCTAAGAAAAAAAAAAACAAACAAAAAACAAAAAAAACACCCAAGTAAACAAAAAAATCCCCACAATATAACCACAAAAAACCAAACCAAATAACTCGAAAAACAAAACCAAAACACTACCCTGATATCCAAAAGGCAGTGTTGTGTTAACTGGACTGTGTTCTCAAACAGAGCATTTGTTTCTTGATATGTTTATTAAAGCAAGAGGGAACTATTTACAGAGTTGCTGAGAAGAGGTATTATGTTGATCAGAAGAGCATGGATCTTATAAGAGAAAACTACAAGACTGACTTTTTTAAAGTAGCAAAATGGAGTCTGAAGGGCAATAACTGGTCTTATTTAGAAAGGAATTCACCTGGGAAGACAAAGCAGCACCTAAGATGAAGTTACAAGAGCAAAGGAAAATACTATGGCTGTAAGGTCGAGTTGGAAGCTGGGGAAACAATCTCATGTTCAATGGTGTTCTGTCAGCAATTTCTCAGTAAGACCAGTCTTTCTAAAGTCCCAGAAGGGATTCAGTATCCTCATTGTTCTTAAGAGCAGAAGTATGGATTATGATTCCAGAAGTCCCTTTGATTAGGAGAAGCCTTCTGAAAGCCAAGAAAGCCAAAGATCTATCAGCTTGCTGTTTGTGCAGATAATGTTTAGACAACTTATTTAACACTAAGAGGTACTTAGAGACATATGTAGTCTGCATGCACGTGGCTGAAAGTACAAACACCTAATTCTTAAGTCCCAGCATTACCACGTAAGTGAACCTGCTTTCCCCTCTGCGTATGGTACCTGAGGAATAAAGGAGTGGGGTGTCTCTGTTTCTTTCAGTTAAAATAATAGCAGGACTCAAATGAAGTGGGCAAGGGGAGTAGGTTTGTGCTGTATCTTGGGGCAGTATATCCCAAAGTACATCCAATTATTGTGAAGCACAACTGATTGCATATAACAACATTAAGTGCAACCAAATGAGAACTTGCCTCAAAGAGGCTGTTCAGATAATCTTTGTGAGCTTGACCAAGCCACAGCAGGTGTTTTGTATCTTGGCTCTAACAAAACCAGGTCCTAATACAAAAATTTGTCTCATAAGATTATTCCAGAGTAAAGATCCAGACATAGATTGGCTTTGGAAGGTAACATTTCTCAAGGTATGCTGCACCTTTTTATCCCTTCTGCCCCACCAACTTGCAAAAACAATACTGAATGACCTAATACTGCAGAAAATAATTTCAATAATGTGGTCCTGGGTTTCCCAGTCATGATCTAAATTGGCTGAAATGGTTTAAGCTATCCATTGGATTGGATTGTCTAGCAGGTAAAATATTTATAAACTAATTTAGTGCCAGTCACAGCCATTTCTGAAGATTCACTTTCTCATGATGCAAGATGGGCAAGAAGTAAATTAAGACATAAGGCCTGGAGGAGCTTCTATTCTTTCGCTTTTGTTGTTTTTCTAGCTTTCATAAAACCTTTTTCCTCCCAAAACATGGAGAGGTTTCTCTGACCCTCAAAAGCAAAAGCAAAGCCACTTCATGATGCAGCAGATACTTATGACAGTATTACGTTTCCCTGGTTAAGATGGTGAGAAGTCAGCAATTTAAAAGCCTCAGGGCACAGAATATCCAGAATCCTGACAATGTCTCATTTGCTTTGCTAAACAACTCCCACATTTAGGCAGAGGACAGAGTCAGTAAAGACAGAGTCACAGGTTTTGGCACACCTTCAGAGGTACTTATTAGAGTTGCACCATTTCATTTGCACAATGACTATACTTTCAGTCTGGCCGTTTAAGATTCAGAGCAGGAACAGAACCTGACAAGCCAAAAAGAACCCTGAAGTGTTGCTTCAAAATTTGGAGGGACCTGTTTTATTCTGCAAAGAGCAACTGAAGATGTCAAATGATGTGTCTTTAGAGAGACTGGCTGCTTTGTGACCTGAACATGTATGGATAAGCATCCTGCCTGCTGGACCAAAATATGAAGGAGGAAGAACAGCAGTCTGTGCCACTCATCTTCTTACCAATCAAAGAAAAATTGCAATTTGTGTGAGCTCTGATACATCATTTACCAGCAGCTAGTTAAGTTGCCTAAGTAGCTGAAGGAATAAATTTCAAGTGAAAAAAAGGAAAACTACCTAATAGGACACCAGGAAAGAGGTGAAATGTAGACTTACACATCTTAACAGAAATAATAAAGGTGTGGGCAAAGCTGTCAGAGTAACTTCTCACCACCAGCTATCTGTGACTGAGGGCACTGATAAAATTGGAGGCAAATCAGAAGAAACATCTGGGCTTCGTGCAACATAAGCAGTTCCTAACATGAAGCAAAGGATATTCTAGAAATTGAAGACAACGCAACACAAAAAATCTGTATTTTGAAAATTCAAAGCAGCTAAACATTTATTTGGTGAAGTAAAAATACCCAGGCTTTTCTTGTCCTCTGTCTTCTCATCACAGAAGGAAATTCAAAAGCAGGTTTCATGAGACTCTGTACTTCTCATCCCCTTGAGGATGGAAGTTCAAAGAATGCAAAGAATAGCATGACATCAGAGAAACAGTTTTTGCAAGGCTGTGCACAGGGGCTTGATCTCTTAACATAGTCATTGAGTTGTAAGACACCCTTTTTCTGGCGGGAAGAAAAGGCTGGGTTGGACACCATCCAGATGCTCAAAGCCACTCAGAGCTGAGATAGATCTCACAGATTTACCTCTTCTGCCTCTCTTAACAGAATTTAGATCCCCAAGCATCTTCTGAGAGGCTTCTCTCTTCTTCTTCTAGTATGACCGTTTGACAAAGGTGTAACTTGCCACCATTTATGAAGCAGTTTAAGAAATCCACCAAGGAAACCATAAACAGGATAAAAAGTTTAAAAATAATAACAAAAGAATCATAGACAAAAGAAGATTTAAAACAATCCAGAAAAAGCTTTACAGAATAAATGCAAGACTAGGAAGGAATAGGACATAGTTTAAACCCAAGGTGCATTTACCATGTATCCTTATTTTGCCACATGTTCTGTCCATTGCACAGGCATGGACACAGATGCACCAGATGGGTAATGCCAAAGCAAACAGGCTTATTCACACCCACCACAGGAAAATACATATGGAAAATCACCCACAGGAAAGGCAATCATTTGAATGTCAATGCAATCATATGTACAGTTATATAAAAAGCAATTTTTTTTTTAACCTGTAAATATAGCTAACAAATCCTGTGCTGGATGGTAGTAGTGTTTGGACAAAAGTGGTGTAATTCCTATCACCTACAGGAATGATATGTGAGTTTATAAAGCACCTTATACTCAGCAGGAGACAATTTTTTCTAATTCAGAAACCAACTTAAGAAATCAGAAATAATACATGCTGCTCAAATAAAGAATGAATCCTTTAAGTTCCCTCATTTGGAAAGTGAGAACAGTCAATAAATAGTACAACAAATTAGAGGGAGATTTTAAAGCTGAGAGATATGTCAATACAAGAGAAAATGAGCAGAAAGGGTCTTTCTGCAATTATGGATAATATTTTGTGCTGTTAAACTAAACTGCATATGTTCAAGGCCAAAGAAAACAGGACCAAATGACCAAAATCTGAATTAAAAGAAAAAAGTTATAGTTTTCACTACCAGTATCTCTTCTCATAACTAAGCAGACACTAAATTAATCTTCAAAGTCACTCTTGGTTCACAGAACTAAAGGCGTTAGTGCTCTTTGTAGACACAAAATATTTTATTCTTTTTTAATATCTGTGGTGGAAGTTTGCAGTTAGTGAACTTTACAGTCTGTTAATATAAAAGAAAAGCATGGAAGGAATTTCAGCATTTGTCTCTCAATAAATTCCAATTAGTTTAAAACCTTCCACATATGCTGGAAAAGGCAACTATATGACTATCTTTTACCTTGTGTCAAAATAATTTTCCATAATTACTACTTAGGAAGCCTTGGGTCAAATTTTTCTTTCACTTACACCAGTGAAATGAGACTTGAGCTAAGTTTCTTTGCTGTCTCCAAGACAAGAATTTTGCTCCCGGTCTTTCATTAAGTGCTGTGTTTAAAATAAAAGACAGCGTGTCAGATCACATAAACGTAGCTATGTCTGACAGTGCTGTAGTCGTTACACAAAATCAGAATCTAGCTTGCTATCACAGATGATTGTGAATTTTTAAATAATATGATCAGAAAGGAATAAATTCACTTCCACCATTACTTCTATCATCACTAGCAGAATACCGGGTTTTCCTCCCATCTTTCTACTGTAACTTTAAATATTCTTTTCTGCTACATATGAGGTATTAGTTCTCTTAGCAATTAGTTCTCCCTGCAAATGTCACAGGATAATGCAGGGGCTGAGAGTCCTATGTAAAATTTAGTGCTCTTATTGCCTTATTTCTTTTAAATGGAAAGGAAATACTTGAATGCAAGATATAGTTTATTTATATAAAAAATATATATAAATCCACATGCTATTCACACATGTACTTGTGGGCACACATTTCAACAAGAACTTTACCCTCAGTTAGAATTTAGCCTCTTTAGTACCAAAACACACTCTTTTATCTGCATCATCATTTAAATTTCTACATGTAAATTCTCTGCACACATTGGATGGACCTATGCGTATTCATTATAAGGAATACAAATGCGTTGTTTCCATTTGATCTTTTAAGCTTTCATAACCATATACATATACTCGATACAAAAATGCTTTATTTCTTCTTTAGAAAATCCCCCTAATTCCATTGTCATTCTCCATTGTTGTGACAAAATCTCCTTATCCTATTCAGCCACAGCTCAAAATTGCATGCACATATTCATACAGATACAGAAACACAGTTAGGCATAAGATGGCTTTGGCAATCAGTGCATAAGGCATCTCAAGGCGAGCAAAGCCAAGCAGGTTGTCCATGAAGTTTCACAGTGATGACACTGAAAAAGCTTCAGGAGCTACACTGGAGCATCCAGTGACTCCTCAAAAGCCTTGTCCCCAAGCCAGAGGTAAGTTCCCAGCTCAGTCTTTTTCTGTCTGGTGCCATCTCTTTGCTATCCTCTTCCTTGCACTGTTCTGCTGCCCATGGCTTTAGCCTGTGTAGAGGCTTCTGTGGACTGGCTCTCATTGACCATTGCCTCCAGAAGTAACAGTGAGCTGCAATCATCTCAACAGAGATGTTCAGGTTGAGTCTCTCTTCTCTACTTAGCCAACTGTTTCCACAAAACTTGCAGGGCCCTCAAACTTTTAAGGTTTCCAGATTTCCATCAGAATGTCCAGTGGCTGGACAAACTATTTACCAGCAGCTAAGAGAAAGCATCCTTCAGAAACAAAGCTAAAACCAGCAATACCCACATACTCCAGGAACTGTGTGCATTTCAGGTAGTAATATTATTCCTATTTATACTCTTCCTATCTTTCCCTTCACCAGTGGAGAGTTAATGAGCTAAAATTAGTGCTGCTGCAGCATGACAAAGAAAAGCACTTAATTACAGCTACAGATCTCAGCTGATCCTTCGCAACTACAAGTCATCATCTTGTTGCCTAGTTCTGCATTTTCCCTACCCCAATCTTTTCTCTTCCCTCCAGACCCTCAAAGCTGCATGTCTCACATTATCTCTCTTCTGGTACAAACCTCCCCACACAACTGAAGACCCTGCAGAAAGCACCTCATCTTTCTCAGCTGTGTGGCAGTGCAAACAAAAGAGCAGCTGTCCACCTCAGACACTCACCACTCGTAACAGTGCCATTTCCCAGGAGGTCGTTAAAAACCAAATATTTAGGTTAATACCCCACCGAGAATAAAAGGAAAATCTACTCAGGCTAGCCCTCAGATGTAGAATGAATAGTTGTTTAGCACTTGATACACCAAGCATCTGTACTGAGAAAGACACTACATACATATAGCATAGAAAACTGCAACATAACACCTTTCCTCTGCATCATGAAAATGCAGGCACTTATTCTCATTTTTCTGTACACCCAGCTGTGGGAATGGGCAGAAAGAGGTGGAATGGGTGAGAAGTGTCTTTTCCTTATTTTAAATTCTGCCATGCATAAAGGCAAAAAAAGAGTATCTGAAAAATCTGCAGGTTTAGCAATTGTCAGGACTAAAGCATGTTCAGCTTTGCAGAGCATTGAAAATTATGCTCTGTAAGGTTCACACATTACCACTAACCTTAGTTTAAAGATAATAAAAGGTTTGATAGGAGGTAGAGATGAGGGGCTTTTCCCTCCTAGCTAGGAAACAAAGCAAAAACCAAACACGATGGTTGCAAAAAAACTGTATTCCACAACAAGTCCTTAAGACTCCCATGTGCTACATCAGCAGCAGTACATCCTCGATTTTTATTGTAATCTTGTGGCTTTTTATTTGTAACTTATATGAAAAGAATCACATTGATTGGGGCAGATTTAACTCAGTAAAACCTATTCTACTGAGATTGTCTGTGCTAGGTGATTTTATCAAGTTCTCTTTTGGTTTCATTTTCTTCCTCATCCCTATCCCCAGGGGAGATTGCAGCCCAGCTTGCAGAGCAAATTGCCCTAAATTGAGTTCTTTCTCTGCCATATACAGGTCTGCCTTTGGCTCCTCAGCTTGAAAACTTTATGCATTCTTATTTTTCTCCATCTTCCTTAACACCCTCCTTCTCTTTCCAATTAAAATGGAGAAGTTTGCACCGATACCTGCTCCCAATTAAATGAATACTGCATTACCAGCCACACACTCCAGATCTCCTTTACCCTCCCTTCATTAGTCCTATTCCTCTGAGGTTTCCTGGCTGTCTGCCAGGGACTTATGGCAAGAATTCAAAATCTTGTACACTTTATCCCCTCGAAATCATTCTTGAATTTAAGCAGCCTGCTCCTTGGGCCCAGCATGAGAAATGCTGCTAACAGATTCAGAGGGGAGGGGAGAAAAGAAAGAAAATGATTTATTTAAAAGGTTAAAAAGCTCCCATAAAAGAAGCTAAGCTAAAAGAGGTTAAACTTCCGGGCTAATTGGCTTCCATTTCCTTTTAAAAATTCTTTCTGGAAGACAACAAATGTCAGGAAGGTGTTCCTGTTTTATTTAAGCGTATTCATGCCTACAGAAAATGCATCATTCTCTTAACACCTCAGGCATGTTCACTACTGCTCACTCAAATTATACACCCAGCACAGAATAAAAACCTAAGCAGTCAGAGGCTTAAGCAGCTGGGTTGTTGAGGGGTTGTAGGCCTTTTTTTAAAAAAAACCCCACCATCTAATTTTCCAACAAATGTGAGCACTGCAGTACCATGGCATCAGCCACTCTCATCTGACACTTTAAATAACTAACATCATGTCAAGCTGTCAGTAATGATAGCCACATTGGCAAGTCTGAAAAAGCAGAGGGAAGTAGGGTATCCTCACAACACTACTTAAAACTATATAAACTCTCCTCATAGACCATGCAACTTTACTGCCTTTATTGAACACTAATTTTTCAAATGCGTGATGTAGTGGCTGAAGGTCCTTGTGTGAAACTGTGGTTTTCTCATGACTGGATTTAAAGTAGTCATTCAAAGCCTTTAATGCAAAATTCTGATATCAATAATCTGATGCTCAGTGGCTGCTTGTCTCAAAATCACACTCACAAGGTCTCCTTCCCTCTACACTCTAGAAGAAGCTTTCACCTTTTAAAATGTTACCATATTTTCACAAGAGAGAGTTTTAGCAACCTATAAATTGATTTACCCTTTCTCGTAAAGCCAGGTAAAACATGGGATTTGCAGCATGAATTCTTGCCTTCTCTTAGCTGATCATTTTCACAAGCCACTGCTCCCAGGTAATACTGAATTTGTGAGATAGTCTGTAGGTGTTAAGGTGTGCATGTGTGTGTAGGTGTGTGGTGGTTAAAAGTCTGCTTTGAAGGATTTCTGTGACTTGGAGGCTTTTAATTTTCTCCATCTCTTCATTTCTCAGCCAATATTTCTTGATGCAGGATGATTCCTGCCTAAAAGAAGCAATCACGTTCAAATTTTTTTTTAAATTGAAGGAGAAAAAATATCTATTATTTGTTAAAGCCACTTCTGATCTTGTCTTTTTCCTTTTATTAAAGGCCTCTTTACTAATTACTCCTTCTCATTCCCATTTACAGATGGGAACAGAAAAGGGTATTATAACTGAGATCTGGTTGTAAAAATACCACATTGAAAATAATACAACATTTAGGTGTTACAAATTTTTCTGTAATATCCTATGGCATTTACTCAAGCCATGTCCACAAGCAAGTGACAACATTCCCCCCTTTCCTTGCAGACAGGTAACAAACAGCAAACTGTGCAGGATCAGAACCAACACACATCATTTTTAGAGCCAACAAAAAGAAAAAGAAAAGTAGCAACTGTGCAAAAATACACAGTGCATATATAGCACTCCAAAAAACTTAAGCAATATCTTCTATCAAGTTAATGGAATACACTCTGAGAATTCACACAGTGTATTAAAACACCATAAAATAACAATTATTAACTGAAATAAAATAAACTCACTATATCTAAAATTCTCAGAAAGGAGCAACCAATATCCAAGTGCTAGAATGCTGTCAGGCTACATT
Source organism: Turdus rufiventris (assembly GCA_013186435.1). Classification (NCBI taxonomy): domain Eukaryota; kingdom Metazoa; phylum Chordata; class Aves; order Passeriformes; family Turdidae; genus Turdus; species Turdus rufiventris. Next base: position 4,818,208 of record PYHW01010334.1, read on the forward strand.
CAATATTACTAATAGCCTCTGCTCAGGAAAGGACATAGATAATACAAGCCAAGAATGACTGTACTAAAGAGCTGCAGATTAAATAATCCATGGATAAGTAGCATGGGTACCTTGTACTACAGCACTTTTTGGATATTTGTGTGACCTGAAAGCATCACCAAGCTATGGACATTATGTAAAGCATTGTACAAACAAAACAGTAATGTTGTATTCAACAACCATGCTAATTTAAAGGTGGTCCTTCAAAAATATTCAGGTCAGGATTTAAATCTTGGGGTCTTTGTTGCTCCTTTTCAGCAGATTCTGTCGCTATCCAAGAAAAAAATATAATACTTCCAAAATATCTGTCACTCTGGCATTTTTAAGTTTGATACCATCCATCAGCAAGCAACAAGACCATGACCAGGAGGAAATGTCAGTGCTTAATAGTTAGCTGCCAAACTGAGATAATTCTTATGTTTCTGATTCTTGGAGTGAAATAAAAAATCTCTTATTTAGTTCCCAGTTTCCTTGAGTTGTACATGGGGAAAATGGGCTATTTTAGAAACCAGTGAGGTCCTGAGCTGTGAGCTGCCTAAACTTATTATATTCCACAAGCAATCACCTACAATGCATTTAGGGAGAAAAGACTAGACCTTTACCTATATTCTCAACCCTCCTAACTAAGGCACAAAGGCAGTACCTCTGTCTGTAAGACACCAGAACCTTGAACTTTATTGCTGTGCTCTCACTCCTCAGACTGGAGGTGTCTGTCTTTGACACAGCAAATCTCAGTTTTGGCAGTTCCAAGAGTGAGTGGAAAGCCCAATTTCCATCCAGAGTAGCCTTACATCTACCAGTGTAAAAGACAGACTTTGAACAGTGTAAACTTGAATCTGCCCAAATAAAGAAAGGAACTAAGCCCAAGTTTAAAGATTAAACAATTTTTTTAAAAAACATATCATTCTATAAAATAGTAAATTGTTCTTCTATTGACTTTTAGGAGTTTGATACTGATTCAAAAGCCACATTTTGACAGGAGTATACAGGAGTTACTATGCATGAGGTACATTTTCACACTGCCAAGTGATTGAGTTTCTTAGAATTATAAACGGAACCCAATTGTTCCTGAACATCACCTGGCTTGCATCTGGTGTAGACTCTCAGTTTCCACATGGTCAATATTGGGATGGTCCTGAAAAAGCTCAATAGTTCAATTCCATGTAGCCAGGGCATTTTTACTTAAATCTTCCCACTTAATCCAGTGGTTAGATGTCAGCTAAGTGTGGATTTTCAGTTTTAGATTTAGGTATTTAAATTCACTTCAGACCTGGGTATCTAAATACCTTCTGTCTTTTTCGAATCTGCACTGGTTTTACTAGAAGTTTTTCAGTTTCTAGATAAGATCACACTACAGCTGAAATCTAAGTTTTCCAGATCAAAATCTTTGTCATACCTGTTAGCTTCTCATGTTAGTTTATATTTTTATGAACAAAGCACTTCCTGCAGCATACTAAAAACTGAATTTAAAAAGTTAGATTGAGGGAAGACAGACCACTGACCTGCCTTGCCATTGTTTATTCAGAAAAAATGTTACTTAAATTATTTTCCTTGAATTAAATAAATCCATTTTTCGTTACTCTCGGAAAATCATCATCCTAGATCTTCCATGCCCCATAAAATATGGATATCTGCAACCATGTTAAAAAGATACCATAAAAAAAAGTAAAAGCATTTTCATCCCAACTCAGAGATCTCTGACTTTCTATTTTGAGACATATTTACCTTCAATGGCTAGATGAACATACTTACAGTGCTCTTTTAAGGAACAACAGAACTAGAATTTCTATGAATTTCAACTCTGACACATTTTTCCCAATATTAATTGCATGCTATGTTTGGTTTGTTACTTGTCTCAGTCTGCAAAAGGCCCTGAATATGCTCTTAGAGATATCTCTCAAATGTTAAACAATTAAATTATGCTTAATAGTTCTAGATTTTGTTGGCAACTTCAAAGGGAACAATGAATCATATCCACCCTATCAACAGACCCTATCTACAGCAGAAAGGAATAATTATTTGTTGATTATGACAGTAATTATCCAGCACTGTGGAAGCATTTCATCCAACACTCCTGAAAAATCTCCCTTCCTCTCCACATGCTCCCTTTTTACAGCTACAGAAAGATCAGCTAGAATATGTGAGGCCATGAAAAAATTTGAAATCGTTACAATACATTAGAACTATTAAGAAAAAAGTAATAAAAAGAAAATATCTGCTACAGAATTGAGACTACAGGGGCAAGTACTTCAACAGTTTAATCTTTAAAAAGCATAGCAACTTCCTCTGTATCACAAAGTTCTATTTAGAAAATATTAATTATAATCCAGCATTCCAATTATTTTTTTGTGCTAGAATACCTTTTCCTCAACACTGTTTCCCAATACAATTACTATTTGAAGGAGGATCTAGAGAGAGGAAACCTTTGAGAGACAGGAGGATCTAGAGAAAGGACCCTTTGACACGGACCTCCACATCATCCTTCTCTCTAAATTGGTTACAGATGGATTTTATGAGTGAACTGTCATATGGATAAGAAAGTGGTTGGGCAGTCACATTCATAGGGTTGTGATCAGTGCTTCAGAGACCAATGGAAGCAGTGAGAAGTGGTGTCCCTCAAGGGTCCATATTGGCACCAGTGATATTTAATATCTTCATTAATGACATAGAAGGATCAAGTGCTCTCTCAACAAATTTGTAGATGACAGCAATTCAGTGGTGTGTCTGACACACATGAAGGGTGGGATGCAATCCAGAGGGACCTGGACAAAGTCAAGAAACAGGTCCATGTGAATCTCATGGGGTTTAACAAGACCAAGCACAAAGGTCAGGGCAACCCAGGATACCAGCCCAGGCTGGCGGATGAACAGATGGAGAGCAGCCCTGGTGAGAAGGACTTGGGGATGAGAGGCTGGACATGATTTGAAAATGTGCACTCACAGCCTGGAATGTCAAACATGTCCTGGGCTGCATCCAGAGCAGTACAGCCAGCAGGGAGAGGGAGGGGATTCTGCTCTGCTCTGCTCTTTGTGACCCCACCTGCAGTGCTGCATCCAGCTCAGCAAGGAAATCAACCTGTTGGAGTGAGTCCAAAGGAGAGCCATGATGTTGATTAGAGGGATGGAGCACCTCTCCTATGTGGAAAGGCTGAGAGAATGGGATCTGTTCATCTGCCTGGAAAAGAGAAAGCTTTGAAGCGACCTCATGGCAGCCTTCCAGTACCTGAAAGGAGCCCACAAGAAAAATGGAGATGGACATTTTACAAGAACATGTAGTGACAGGACAAGGGAGAATGGCTTCACACTGAAAAAGAGTAGGTCTATATTAGATATTAGGAAAAAATATTCTCTGTCAGAGTCATGAGGCACTGGAAGAGGGTTCCCAAAGAAGTTGTGGATACCCCATCTCTGGAAGTGTTCAAGGATGGGGTGGATGGAGCTTTGAGAAACCTGGTCCACTGAAAGGTGTCTGTTTAAGGGTGGAGTTTGGAACTGGACGATCTTTAAGGTCCCTTCCAACCCAAACCATCCCATGATTCTATGATTCTTCTTACAGTAGTCTGTGACTGTGACTACCTTCAAGCATATCAGGTTTTCTAGTAAAGCTTCTTTATTTCACATGCTAGCCAATAGCTAATGTCTCTTTGATGACTCCGAGAAATGCAATTACAGACCTTTGTCTAATATAAATTAGTGAAAATGGATGCAGTTCTGTAAGACATTTCTGTATGTGTTGAGTTCATATGAACTTCCTTAGAAGCCTGAAGGTGCTTTCCATTTCCTGGTTTGATAATTAATCATTATTATGACTATTCTTAACATCCCTGGGGGAAAAACACACTTCACAGTACTAAAAAGTATGACATTTCTGCTACAACTTTTATGTTTCTTTCAGAAAGGAAAACTGAGGCATACAGTGAATAAGTTGTTCATGGTCATACGCCAAGCCTGCAGCACTGACAGGATTGAAATTCCAGGTTTTTGAAGCTCTGTACCTTGGCAACCAGTTTCCTTCTTATGATATATTTTGTGTCATAGAAGATATTGAGAATACTCAGATATGCTATTAAGTGCTGAAACATATAAAAAACAAGGAACAACAAAGTTGCACCACATGAATACATAATAAACTATGTTATTTTGTAATATTAAAAGCATTTATACTTCTCTGATTCTCATAATTCCATCACCAGGTGTAAAATTCATGGTGCTATTCTTGAACCTGAACCACTGGACAGTTAAACCACACACTATCTCCTGGTTCTACGTGTGCACTGTGTTCTGAAGTGAAGGGCTGCACAAATAAGACCCATCATGCAGCCTGGGCAAAGAAACTCTGCCCGCTTAGGAAAAGCCAGCCCAGGTGCCAAAACCACCTTTTTAGAAATAACAATGCCAGGACATACAATGCAGCCAGGTGCTTATTAGCTTGGCCTTTTAATTATCTGAAAAGGGTGAGAGCAAAAGTGAGAAATCAGTGGCAGACCTGTGGCCCTACCAAGGTGCAAGTGGATTGCAAGTGTTTCTGAACAAAATGTGAAGGTCTGGGCTCACTGGGCAGAGATAAGGGCATGTTCTCTGGCTACTAAAAGTCTGGGATCACTGCTTTTACTTGTCAACTGTCACTCCACTTACCTACTTATTATTAAAAATTATGTATTTAAAACAAGGATTCAGGAAAACAGCTTAAATCTGTATTTATGGCTAAAGAGTAAGGTGCTAATATAATAGAGAGGCAAGTCAGTTGATCAGCGGTACTTCTGTTCTAAGAGAGACAAAAACCTCAGTTTTGCTGATATCTTCTCACCACCAGACATCAGCAAGTTATTACCAGCCAAAACTCACCAGAAGTTGTCACTTCACAGACAGCAAACCAAGTTTCTCTGCATAGGGCAGCATATTCCAGTATCATCTCCTGCTGAACTGGGAAGCATTTTTTCACAGAAGTAAGAGAGCACCACCGATCATTATCTGACTACTGGACCTCTTGGGGAACACTAACATAAGTAAAACTACACAAAAACTTGAGTGTTCTCTCCAGTGTTAGTAAATTGAATTGCCTCAATTAAAAGTTCAGCAAGCACCAGTGCTTTCAACAACAAAAGGAGACAGAGGCTACCTTGCCACAAGTAAAAGCTGCGGAATCGGAGGAAGGAAATTCTGCTACTATGAGCTTTTAGCCTCACTTAGCTGCTTGCAGAAGTGCATCCAATGGCTTGCACATCTCTTGCTTGTCTCACATTGTTGTTTGGCTTCCTTCAGATTTCATAAAAGTTGTTTCATGTGTACGTCTTCAGTAATCAACACAAGTTAAGGGGTACACGTTAAGTTTTAGTGGCTCCATTGGATAATTCCCTTGAAAATGTTATGGACCTTAAGTATGCTCAGTGCTGTTAACAACAGCACATTCTTCTAAATGAGAATGTTAGTTCTACATGCAATTTAATGCCTTTTTTTCCCCTTTTTTTCTTGGTTTTTGTTTGTTTGTTTTGTTTGTTGTTTTGTTTGTTTGTTTTGGTGGGGTTTTTTTTCCTTTTTTTTTTTTTACTACTGGAAATCTAAAATACCTAGGTACTCCCTTTTCAATTGAACCAGTATAAGCCTGGAGAAATTCCACTGAAACTAGTGAATTAGTGAATTTTATCAGTATAGAAACTGGAGGCAGTTACGTAATGAATTGAAAATATGTTTTATGTGTGAAATTTCATTATGATAAGTAAACCTGAATTCAAAATAAGAACTTATCATGAAAATAATTCATGGTAGGTTTTCATATTCTCTGGTGTGTTCCTAGTGTTCCATTTACTATTTTAATCACATATACAGGTATTCTAATCAAACAAGCTTTGAATTGAAGAAATACATAGCTCCAGAATCAGCACTAGTCTAGATCTTTCACTATCATTAAAATAATTTGAATAATTTCCTAACTTTTCTAGAAGACAGACACTATTTTTAAAAAAGGGTATGAACAATGTTGATCTATCGTAAGGCAACTTTGGGATATAATCATCTTTAATAATTTTTCAATGATTTACTAACCATAAAAGATGAGTCACAGTGGTCTCTGAGGTTTCATACAGCTTTAAAAGGCTGGCAGGATCACGTAAAATGTCAAGGAAGAGGACATGGGTATGTCAGCACAATTGTTTTTCCTTAAGTGTTTCTTCATTATACTAGTCTGAACTGCTTGAAGATTACATGACTTGTTCATTGGTGGAGAAAAGAGCTCAGGGCTAACCACAGTTTATCAAACCACCTCCGCGAACATCTCTAAACAGAAGAGCTGTTCCAAGTCAAAACGCACAGCACAAATTTATTTCTTTTGACATGACTTTAGACTATGGCAGTGCAGCAGGAACAAAATTTAAAACTTTTGCATAACACCCTGCAGAGCTCATTTCTGAGATGCAGGATGTCATTTCAAAAACTTATCCAAATTCAGAAGATGGGAAGCCTTTACTTGATCAGCTTTCACCATATCACCAGTTGTTGCTGCAGCACTGGCAAAAGCAACAGGATCACAGCATGTAAGATAATTTAGCTACCAACGAAAAGTTCAGACATCTATATATACTATAGAAAAATCAATTGTCCATAAGAGAAAACCCAGAAAGCAATCAATTGTCCATAAGAGAAAACCCAGAAAGCAATTTATTATAAAACAGAGTAATTGACTAGACTATTTTTGTTATTTCACAATATGTCATTTGCAGTTTAAAAAGAGGTGAAAAGCAATAAAATATTTTTTAAAAAGAGGTGAAAAGCAATTATGTATAAATCACATAGCAATAATCACATATGAAACTCTTATCAACTACATGTCCTAACTTCTGCTCCCCAGATAGCAATACAACTTTATTTGCTTTGAAAACACCACATGCATGGTGGCTAGGAGTGATGAATCACTCATATCCTCCATACTTCAGTGAACTGACCAACCCTCTCCAGGGAAGTGAAATTATGGTCACACATCTCTAGATCATGCCTCAATAACAATTATATTCTAATGCATTTCTTGACACTTCTGCTATAATAAAGGGGGACTGTGCTTCAGGGTTTTTGTTTGTGTTTTTTTAACAAGTGCTTCCTCACATAGGTGAATTAAAACTTCCAAAAAACAAGTCATCAAGTGACTAACACAACATAAATTTTCATAGGTTGCTGTGACCAGGTAACAGACAGAATAAACAAGAACATTAGCTTCCCCCAGTCTTTAATGTGACATGTCAAAAAAGTATTAGAAAACAGTGTAGTTATTTAGATTTTTTTACTGAAGAAAATGTGCTGTAAGGAATAAATTGTCCCACTCTACAAAATGAAATCAATATAGATTTGCCTATCAATATAGAAATGCCTGTGTGGAACTCTAAACAATGTTTAGCCAGCATATCAATGACTATGCAATCTTGACATCTAAATGTCTGAAACAAAGCTAATCCCAAAGGAAACGCCAAGGATGTTGATGAGTCTGTAAAATCTTCTGTTTGATGTCTTTCCTTAGAGGTAGCAAGACCTGCTTGAGCTAAATAATACTCATCTTGGTTTGGGATGGTGAATTCAAATGGCATTATTAGCTAGAGTGCTTAAAATAATTCCCCTCAGGAAATGCCTGCCTCACTCTGCTGGCAATAGACTGAACTTAGGAAAGCTAGGCTCCTAGCCTAGAAATATCCAAGTACTCTGTATTTACAGATTTTCAAATTAAAGCAAATTTGGTTCAGTATAACATTTCACTTCTCAAATGTAACTGCTGAAAGAGAACTCACAGAAGAAATATCTCTGTTAAATCAATTTTTCCTATTTTATTTTGTAAGGAATTAAAATTGATGATCCATTTGCAGTTCAGATGCAGTGATGTGGAAAGCTTCCATTTTTTTCCCAGCCTGCCTGAACTGAAATACGACTTAATGATACTCAATAACCTCCTCATTATTTTATCAGTTACAGACTGAAACACAACCCTCCATGAATAGAACATTTCAGACAGGTAGCATGATTTGGGATCTGTGCTTTTAAGTGGTTCAGCTATGGGAACAGTTTTGTTGTACAGATTATTTGCAATAGCTGAGTGCTCCAGTGCTTGGAGACCCTTTTCAAGTACCATATTATAAATAGAAATTGCAAAACAAAAGTAAATGCTAGTGGAAGAGCACACAACTGGAGAACTGAAGATCTCTGGTACACAATCTGAAATAGTTCTAGAGAAGAGAATACTTACTACTGAGTTAAAACTGTGTCAAGAAGGTCCAGTTTTTGACAGGTCACTGAATAAAAACAACTGACAAAGAGAATCAGATTGTCTCCTTCTGCATTTGTAATGTCAATTGTCCATGTCAGAGAATACCAGCAAAGAATAACCCTATTACTGACAACAGCAGATTTTAATGCATTTCATATGCTCAGTAATTTTCAGCTAGCTCAGATAAAAGATGCCAAATATGAAACTACATTGCAAAAATTTGAGTACTTTCCTGACTTCTGAGGGGGATATATTAAATAGAAAGTTACTTAAAGAACGTGTAATGAATTTTCACTATATTTAGATGTTGTCAATCTTAACTAATGCAGTCTGTGATAAAGACCAGATTGTAAATAAAATTTGGCAACGGGAAGAAATTATGGAGAAGTACCTCAAAAGCTAGTTTTAGGCAAGGAATTATAGTGGACCAGGGACCATTTTCTGGTCCTATGGTCAAATAGTCACAGTGTGACTTGCATCCATACAGCTTCTTTACTTTATATCTAAAACCAGACTGGCCACGTGCAGACTGCCTGCTGAGAACAGAGCTTGACTGAGGCTGCTCACCCTTCTACAGGTGGGGTTAAACTCTGACAGAGGCCATGCTCACCATTTAACAGCAGGAATGAGCAAAGGGGAACTTCCAGGTCCATGCCCCAGCCCTGTGTAGCTTACTAGGATAGATGGGAGACACGGATTAACCTGATAGCATAAGCAGAATGTGCTACGCAGCAGGAAGCATTCCCTCAAGAATAATGCTTATGGAAATGGACAGTATCTTAGAGTATAAATAAAATTGAAAATCCAGACTACAGAAGAGATACCTAAGGCATAATAGCACAAAATCAAAGCCACTTCAGTAGAGACCACAGACTTACACAGTCTATGAAAAAATAGCACAATGTCTGTCAGATGAAAAAAGATTAAAGACATGCACTCGTTAATATCAGTACATGAAAGTTTGCAGGCACCAGTCAAGTATGCACAGCACAGCCAGAGAGGCTAACTGCAGTATGACTTCTTTGGACGGTTTTTTTTCTGGCAGTATTGCCCATCATCAGAAGATAAATAGACTGTCAACCTGAAAGTAAATGGGACATTTATTAACTTTAAGCTGAGCATTAGAGCACTGAGTCAGTGGGATGTCAAAGACAGTGTTACCAGCATTAAAAGAAAATAAAGAGGTAAAGAAATATAATTAAAAATATAATTAAAAATATCTGCAAAGCAGAGGTAAAGGTAGGCAGTAAACTGCTAAAGAGAAAAATTGCAGCACTAATTTGCAGATACAAAGCTTTCTCATCATCAAAAGAATGACATGATTGACAGGTCAAGGAGTCAAAGCAAACACAGGGAAGCTTGAAGACTTCTCAGGTATTGAGAAGATCTGAAGAACAGAGCAGCTGAAAATCTAGCAAGTTCACTGTTCAGATTCGTATAAAAGCTTGACTTTGGCAGAAGGAGCCAAATTAACTAAAAGAACAAGCTGCAAGCACTCTTTGGAAAAACAACGGAAGGTGATTTTTTTCCCTTAAATTTAAATATATTAAATAGTAAAATGTCTACTTCCAATCTAAAAGGTCCCAGACATTATTGTTTCATTTCATTTACTCTATTTTGTTTTAATAGAAGACCAGGTTATTGAACTAAAATCTTAAACTCACCACTGTGCAGAGGTGCAGACTCAAGGAAAATCAGTATCAAAGTACAAAATAAGCTGATTACAGGGGAGTGAACTGGCAAAATGCTCATAAAGCAATATGGTCAGAATTGTAAATCAGCACTTTACTCACTCTGGCCACTGACAAAAGCTCATTCTAGTGCAAAGAAATTTGGTTTGTGTTTAGTCCATGACAAAAAGATTCATGTCTATTTGCAGAAGACCAGTTTCAACTGTAAACAATGCAGCACAGACCCAAGATCAGCTTAGCAAAGCACCACCCTGAATGTATGGCTACTATTTTTAAGTTAAAAACTGATGATTTGCGAGCTAATTACAAGCTGAGGGAAACTTGGTTGCTGCATGAATGTTTTATAGAACATTGGATAAAATTTCATTGGAATAAAATCCAAACCTTGAGTTATTATCAAACTGATTTTTAAAACTGTCCCATTACAGAAAAAGTATAGGTTGCAGCAGTTCAGGATGATGATATGATTACAGTAATTTCATGATTACAAGCCGCACTGATTATAAGCCGCATCTCCAGGTGTCAGCAACATTTCGCACCTGATTATAAGCCGATCTGTCATTCGCAGCGAGGACCCGCGTGCAACAAAGTTGTCAATTAGTAAAAGAATCACGGGACCGTGGGGTTTACTGGCTCGGCTCGGGCCATGCAGGCTCAGCCCACTCAGGGCTGCCGACAGGGCCAGGGTGGCCCAGCTCGGTGCTGCTGCTTGGTAGGGTCACCCGGGGCCGGCCGCTGCTGCCTCCGGGCTCGCTCGCCCCAGCCCAGTGCTGCCCCGCGGCGGCAGGCGGGAACGGAGCCCGCTGCCACCCACGATGGTGGCGGCAGGTGGGGATGGAGCCCCCCGCTCCCGCGGTGCTGATGGGAGGCGGGCACAGAGCCCCCTCACCTTCCCCCTGGGTCGTGAGGCCGGCAGGAAGGAGCCCTCGCCTCCCCCCGTGCCATGGGGCCAGCAGGGGCCTGCCTCCAACCACCACACAACAGAGTAACCAATTTGTAACAATCATGAAATCCCGGGTTTTACTGGCAGGTGCTTGGCTCAGCATCCTGGCTAGCACTTCCGGGGTTGGAAATTTCAGAATTTTTTTCACATATTAGCCGCTCCTGAGTGTAAGCCGCATTTCCGAGGTGGGATCAAAATTTCAGTCAAAATGGTGCGGCTTGTAATCGTGAAATTGCTGTATTAGTAGTACAGCCTAGCAAGAAAATCACTTTCCAAGCCCCAAAACAAAATCAAGGCCTGAATTCACACAGGAGCTTCAAATTATCAAAATGGGGAGTTGGTAATGTTATTGAAAAAATATTTTAGAACAGATAATAGAAAGGGAAATCAAAGGACTGAAAAATCCCAGAGACAGACTAGACATGTTTGATACTGCTCCTGAATAGTGCCATTGGAGAATTTATCCAGGCTTTGTCACGTGCAAAAAATACAGGCTCTGACAGTCCAAAGAAACCTATATGGTGGGAGAGAATAAATTGTCCCCTGGAGTAAAGTAGTCCTTGATTTACTTAAACTGACTAGGGACATGTATGTATTAATTCTAGACTATGATTTAAATTTTCCTTCAATAGCATTACTAGATTCCATTGCAGTTGAACAGGTGATTATGCAAATGTATTTTTGCTAGACATAGAATATCTGACACAGTGTTTAACACTGGGCCACAGTTTACTAGGGGGGACTTGCAACAATTTGCAGTGAAGTATATGACCAGAGTGATGATCTTTAAAAGGCTATTTTAGAACAATCTGGATCTAAGGAGCATGAACACATTTAATTTAAGCCTCGTTAAGTCCGCCCATTCCCTTCAGATTCTGTTATCTTAACGATAACAAGAAAATTATGGCTTCTTAAAAGAGTTAAGCATCCCTAGCCAAAATTTACTTTCTAGTGGAAAAGTCAGCAGTAACTCCTTTGCTTAAGAGCCAAAGAAAAACCCCTGTACCCTGGGTATGGCAAGAGACAGCACAAATCTCCTTGTGCAGAACACTGGATAAGGAGCTGATGTTAATTATGAGGACCCCTATAGAACAAACAGAATGATGGGGATGACATAGTGAAAAGGTAGATTCATTAATGAAATTCCCCTGTGTCATGGTTATCAGGGTAGTTACCTGCTTGTTCTCTTTCCGGCTTGCTTGATTTTACTTCTCTGAGGATCTACTTATTCTGGCACTAGGTTAATAATTGTTCCACTTTTAAACTAGACGCTGGGCTACACAGCCTCTCTGAAAATTGTATTAAAGCAGTGGGTAGGCTGAATTTTGGATACCTGATCCTGTCAATACTCTATGCTCATTTGCACCAAATGACTTGATGGGGTTCTTTTGAAAACAAGATATATTCTCATTTTTATGCTTTTCCTATGTATAGGCTTAGTTTCCCTTTAACACAACAGAGGCAAGATGCAATTTTGCATTCTGTTATCTACCAAAGTTGTTCGTATTAGCTCAGCTTCCCTAAAAACAGTTATTTTTCAAAAGAGAAGTCTTATTTATCTCTTTTTTCAAATCCTCAATTTTTCTTCTCACTCTAACCACCTATTTTTACAACGAACTAAGGTGTCAGAAGTCATAATGAGAGGTGCGTTGATGAAATATTTATCAAAAACTTCTGGTTTCTTAGTTGCTTAAGGAGACCAAATGGGACAGGCAACAGCAAAACCTGAGTTTAGAACTCTATGGTTGTATTAGTGCATCATTTGTGCTCAAGTTTAAAATACTGTGTGAGGGTGGAGCATAACATCACCCAACCTGTCAAGTAGCCTATTAAACCAGACACTCTCCTGTGAGGTAAAATGTTTCCATTTCAAAGGTGTCAGCAGAAAAGGGAAAAAACCAGATCTACTTCATGTGTGTCAGCTGAAGTTACTAGGCTGTTATGAAAAAGGTGGATAGTAACACCATGGCTACTACCACCATTTTTTTAAGCAGAAACAGGCAATTATTTCTCCCTCTTCATGTCTGTGCTTTGGACATACCTAGAAGACCTAACCTAGCAGAGACCTTGCAGGTTTAGTAATGAGTTTTCATAACCTTTAGTAAAGAAATATCTATCTACCTTGCTATTCATGGGAAAATAGAGAATCTGGAAACTTATGTGTTTGACCTGCTGCAGTTATCATGAGAAGTAATTAAACCTTAAGGAGGCATAACCTGACTGGTTGGATACAGGAACTTCCAGAGTTAAACTGTTCTGAGAGGAAATCTCTCTTAACCATCCTGAGGCTTAGGTGTTGGAAGGGTGCAATGAATGAAGGATGGAAACACTTTAATTTTTACACTTGAGAACTACAGGGACATGGTCATAGCGCCATATAGATGCCATATCCAAGGCACAGTCATAACCAGGGCTTCACCAGGTGTAGTCAGAAAAAAAGGGCTTATTTAATTTGGATTGGAATTGATAGATAAACAGTTACAGAAAATTTTAGTCTGACCAATTGGTATGATCCACTTATAATGATGCTTCTCCCATGTGGATTCCTGCAGTGTCCCACTGGTCCTTCTTCACCCTGGCCTTCAGTGGAGAGGTGTCCCAGAGCAGCTCTTNTGGAGGTTCCACTTCTATACTGTCTGTTCCTGGGTATGCACAGGGTGTAGGAGCTGTTCCCATAACGTGGGATGATGCTCTGTGCATCAGCACTCACTGCCTGTCCCACAGTTTGCTATGGGGGGAAATTTATCTGGGTGCCTTATCCAGATCTGCCTCACCAGGCCTGGAATGAGCATCTTCCTGGTGCTGTCCGCACTCATCTCAAGTTCTGTTGTGGTGGCTTCTCTTGTGGGGACAGCGTTCTGAGACATGCAATTGCATTCTTCAAGTCCTTACACCAATCTATCTTCTTTTTCCAGAAAAACAGAAAACCTGAAATATTCAAATTATCTAAAGACTCAACATAAGTATTTTGCTTTGGGATTGTCTAGCTCTTTTGTTTATGCTTCAGTTTAAATGAAAAGTGTATGCTTGAAATAGAAAATATAAGTGCTTACCAAAAGTAGCCAACATTTACACTGCATAGATTTCAAAAATAAACACCTGGGTTTTTTTTTTTAACTGCTGTTTGTTTTTTTCTTGACTGAGGCTTTGAGACATATTCTTCCTTTTAAAATACAAATCATTTAACTTATAAAAACCTCAACTTTTTGAGCTAATGATTATTTCAAAGTGCCATTTTCTTGAATGTACCAAGAAAAGAGTATCATTCCACTGCTGCCATATGATTGTCTTTGTAGCACTGTAGCTGCTAACAATAAACTCACTTTTTGTACTAAATTCTTAAGGGAGCTATTGCAATGAAGAACCAAAACAGCAGATGTTACCCAACACAAGAACTGGTAAGTATCAACTGAAAAATAACACACAAAAGAGAGCACAAGCACTTAAGCATTAGGAGATACAAATAAGCACAAAAGTGTGTGCTATTTTCAAGAAAATATGGTACCCAAAGGCACTAATAAACTCTATGGACTAAGTAATGTATTTAGCAGTGTAAAAACAAAGCCTTTAGCAACTTACAGGAGTACAAAAGAGCATCCAAATTCACTAGCTCATTTTCCTTCCACTAAATAACAAAACTGATTTTAAAAATTTAAAAAGAAAATTCTAGTCTGATGACACTTACGGTACAATTTTAAAAAATATAATTAGTGACGGAGAGCAAGGACAAATTTTAAATGAGAAAGACTTAATATTTTCCTTATGCTTCTGGAAAAGTTCTAGAACAGTAATATTCCTATTTTTTTTGCTATTTAATGGCTCCAAATCATGCCTAAATTACATTCTTGGAAAACTGCAAGGCAAAACTCAAGATTAGATTTGCATGTTTTTTAAAAGTACTATTACACCAAAATTATGGGTAGAGGAATGATTACTGTAATGATATTTCCTTGGTACAGGAACTGTAAACTGAAAAAAGGGGGAAATTAGGATTAATTCAAGTTTTGAGACTCTTTGTTTTCAGCAGAAAACATCTATGACAAAAACCAGAAACCTAGAAGGTGGATCTTCTTCTGGCGTACGACTGATGCAATTCGATAGACTTCATGTTGAATATTTACTTCTAGATGACCCTTGTCCAGGGGATGAAACAGAGGTAATGCATTTGGAATTTTTCACGGGCATGGCAAAGTCAAACAAGAGACTTTTTGTGTCAGAGTGTATGTGAACATGAAAGAAATTTCTGGGAACTGTCTTTTGTGTCCTTACCACAAAGTTCACACCGTGACCCAAGCATTTCCAAAATAATGATAGGTAATTTATTCACACTAAAATGAAGGCATTAGGCAAAGAGGCTAAACTTTGTCCAAGGCCTAAACTCAGAAATTTGTCCTAATCTTTTTCTAAAATGCCTTACCCATGAGAATTTCTGCTCTGTGTGTGGGAACACTGGCATATTGGCAGTTGCACAGGAAGGAAGTGGAAAGTGCATTAGAACAGCTAGAGCAGAGGAAAACTAACATTTTTTAAAAAAACATAGGGGAATCAGGAATTGGAGATTGGATGATTCCTTTTGCTCTCCCTTTTGTTGCCTTTCTCCCAAAAGACAGATATTTGTCATGGCTTTGGAATGCACCCACTGGTGGTGGGTTGTAAATGGAGGATGATGATCAGAGCAGGCTGGTCCTCTGACCTAATGGTTTAATTGGTTCAAAGTGTTTAAAAGTAGTCTTTCTCCATGGACTGAATTTTACTCCTGTGGAATTTACCTCCTGTTGAATATTATGAGCGTAAGAGCATGGTACAAAGTCAAAGGGAAAAACTGGAAGCTGTTTCTTGTGAACTATGCTCAAAATTGGAAAAATTAACAGGATGAAACAAAAGAATTTTCTCCCTTTCTGCATATCTTTTTATGTCATCTCCTCTACCTTTTGCACAATGGTAAAACCTGCACTATGAGCCTGCATACACTTTCCACATAGGAGTTCTGCGCTATGACAAGAAGTGAGGTGAGCAGCAGATGAGGAATGTGGAAGACGGCATAAATGATGACTGGCCTTTTTTCCATTTGCCTATTCAGTAATTCCCTATTTTAAATACACACTCTTGAGTAACTCACAGAGGCTTCAGAGGACATGCGAGAATGGCTTTCCAACAGCGACAGACAAGATTCAGAATGAAAAAATTCACTGCCAGGAAAGAAAAATTTGCAATAATTTTCTGTAATACAAGCAGACTTTTTAGCACTTTTATTGCAGAAGCAAATCTAAATAACAGAGCTTGTCTTATAATAGCATTTCTATAATAATGGTGTTTTATAACAGAAGTGCTATTATTACAGAAATGGTATTATAATAGTAGTATTATTATTGTAGAATCTTTTCCATAACAGGAGTGCTAAATAAGCCCATTTGTACTATAGAAAATGATTGCAAACTTCTTCTATGGTGCTGAAAGTGCCTAAGCCTTTATGTCTAATGTGATCCAGATTTTCAGAAGCTTCATGAAGTCTAAAAAAAAATCTTTCAAAATTAATCTATTCTGCAGAGCAACTGAAAGCCTTGGCATGGCTCAGCAAATGGTATATCTGTCACCAAATTTTAAAATTTATCTCAAATTCCAAACCGAAGTGCTTCAATGCAGAACTTAGCAGAACATGTCTTTGGTAAGACTAAAACATTTTCAGAGCTGGAATAAAGCACTAAAATGTTGGAATATCATCTGAGGTGATAAAAAGATGTAATATTCAATCACAGTTATATAGCAAAAATGCTTTGAAAGAAATTTTATTTCTATATCAACCACATTAATATAAATTTCCTTCATCATTCAATAAAGTATATATTGCTTTGCCACATACTTAGAAAGCATTCATCTAAGGAATTTAACTGTATATATAGGAAATGAATAAGTAAATTTTAGTTTATAAAATCTAACCTCTTTTTATTAAAGTTATCTGGTAATACTTCAGTGCTGAGATTCTTGGGCAGTATAGAAGACAGAAAGAATTTAAGTTCCAAAGCTATTGACCTTTTTAACATTAAAATAAAATCCTATATACTTCTAGGTTGATACAATCAGATTATACTATCTGGTTAAGGTAGAGTCTATGAAACAGTAAAGTAAGAAAATTCAATAAACTCATATCCTCTGCAGGCATTTTTAGATTTTTTAGACTGCCATGAAAGCTTTAGATGTGTGTTTGTATAAAATGAACTTATTTTATTATTGATTTCAGGCAGAAAGGGGTTTTGCTGGATCTTTTTTTGTAGCCTGAATGGCTACACAGAATAATTTTCTTTACAGCAGTAATACAGCTTTTAATCACGCATGAAAATTTACATAAAGTACCTTTTTTTAAGAGTGAAAGATACTTTATCACACAGAAAGACCTAGTTTAAGATGTATATATAAGATATAATTCTAATGTAATAAAATAAAAATAAAATTGGTTGATTAGCTTTTCTAATTTTCAAAAATACACATTCTGAAACTTGGCATGCTTAGAACCTATGGAGTCAACAGAAATTATACATTCACTTCAAAAATAATGGTAAGAGATTTGCAAAAGTGTTCTCACGAAATGTCATAAACCTAACCCTATCTCTGCCACTTCCTCTGGGTTTATTATTATGATCCTTAATCACAGGAACAAATATTTTTATGGTCAAGTGTCTTCCCTCAGCCAGGGACATACTGAAGCTGAGGGTCACTCAGCCACTCTGAAGGTTTATTGCAATTTTTGCTCTAAATCTAAAGCTCAGCAGAGTACTTTTCCCCTCATTTGCATTTCTTTCTCTCTCTCTGTGATTTTTCACTAGTTAGGTTACCAACAAAGTTCATCAACATTCTGCCATTACTTTTGTTGTTCCTACATTTTATTTCACAACCTGCCTTGTTTTACAATACCGGTTTCAAAGTTAATACAATGGCTGTTTAACTTCTTAAAATCACTGCAAAGTCCTGTGACATACCCTATGTCAAAATACTGCTGATGGGCATAATTACTGATGATATTTTCAAATTTAATTGATGGCAGGTAGAGCTTTCCAGTGCATCTTGTTTTCTGTTCTTTACATTATATAGGCTCTTTGTGACCTGGAATACCTATTTCTGTCTTTTTCACAGGAAAGAATATACATTCATTTGTTAAAGAAGCAACAAAGAGAAATCAGGGTGAGTACCAGAACACCACATTTTTCCTAAACAGCCTGTTGGCTGCACCTTACATGCAGGGAAGTTTCTGAGGTGCCCACTCATGCCATGTTTCCTCCTGCCAATCTGCTCTTGTTTTGCTTAGCGCAAAAAGCATTACTTTTTTTTTTTTTCAGTTATTCTGCAAAATAATTTCTTCAAACATTTTATTTTGTTTTGGTGCCTCTGTACATATGTCCTTTGTACACTTGACTACTCTAAGTCCAGTCCATGCCTAGCTTAAGCCATGTTCATGCCTAATTGAGCCATTGTTTTATTATCGTCTCATAATTCTTTTAAACTTCTGACACATGAAATTATAAATTAGGAAATTAAAGTAAATGTTTAATTTGTTTTCACAGTTTGTTGATGTAATATTAACTACCAAAACAATACGCTCTCCCTACCAGACTTCCTATGCCCCATAAGCAAATCTAATTCAAAATGAGACCATGGTACAGTGACCTCATTCTGAATGTTACCTTATGCTTTTGGCAGTCCAGAAGAAATCACCCCTAGCTCTTGTGCTGTGTTTCTATCTCTTTGAATTTCTCCAGGGGTTTGAATATCTGCTGAAAGGCTCTCTGCAGCTCTGAATACACCAAAAGAGGAAAGGGAAGAAAATACATGGTGGGTGGGGGAGGAGAAGGGAAGGGTGTGAAAAGTGAGGATTAGCTGATGTAAAAATGTCAAGCTGCCTGCAGTGGAGGCAAGAAGGGGTCGAGGGTAATAAAGCCAGTTAGCAGAGCAGAGGATAAGAAGCCATATTTGAAATAAAGGAGTGATAATTTTAAGCAGCAAGGGAGAGATTAGAAAATAGAACTGCTAATGGTATGCAGTTTTGGAAGGAGATGGTGAAATACTGGATTGAGAAAGACAAGGCAAAACCAAATACAAACCCTAACATTTTCCCTAAATGCTTAAATTAATGTTCCTTTCTTTCTGTACTAGCCTTCATGCTGAATGATGCACAGATTATACAGATCTCCTGATTCCTGTGCTTTCTTGCAGTAGAATTCTTGCACAAATGAATATTTCTTCCTCATTTGGAAGCAAACTCTTTCCTCTGTCTTTTATAATAAGCTGATTTACTAGAATTCCTCCTGACTAATCTTCTATTTTGCATGGTCTTACAAATATTCAGTGTCAAGTATTACTTTAAAATAACCTTATTTTCTATTTTGAAGTACATCCTATAATTACTCATTTTATTTTGCAGGCTATTTGCTGGTATATTACTAACTTGTTTCCATATTTTACACAGCTTGCTACTTGATAATAACTGTGCATAAAGGGCACAATACAAAATTTAGACTTAATTTAGATTCCGATTATATTATTCTTTCTTTTTTAAATACTTCAGTCACTGAATACGCTGGCTTTGGTTTTCAACAGTTTTAGTAGACTTAAAGAATAGATTATATGCAGAACATCCCAGTCCTCACTGATTCCTAGAGTAGCTTTGACTCCTCACACAGACAGTTTATATCATGGGCAGACCTGTAACATAACCCATCAGCATTTAAATACCTAACAGTATTCTTTTAATTATTGGATTTTACTCAGGTGTCTTAAATAATATATTTCGGGAGGAAAAAAAAGAGCCTCCTTTTTTGCTGTGTCCTTATTCAGACATAACTGGCTTGAATGTAATCAAGGATTCCAAGCACAAATACACAGTATTTGTCAGTGGATATATACCAAGGCTGAGCTCTATATTCCTAAAATTAAAAATTCAGCTTGACCTCAGCAAGATCAGCATTCACCCCATGAATACAGCATCTCATGTTCACTAGAGAATCAAGAAGAACATTCTTTATCAGTGCCTTTCTTTGAAAGAGAAATGTCTAAAATAATATCTCAAACTGAGAGGAAATAAGGTATTTTGAACAAATTGGTTACTTGGGTAGCAAACTTAGGAGTAACCACATATATTTTAAAAAGAATTCACACATAAAATTGCTGGTATATTAACAGTGTTCTTTAAATGACTGTTTAAATCTGCTATTGTACAAGGGAAATGAGATGGCATTTAATAATGGCAATTCATTAAGATGTCTCCAGAAGTGATCCAGGAGCTAAAGACTAGAAATTCTGACTTCTTTATCAAACAAACTGTTACAAATTAAAATTATGTATATGTTAGCAAATGCAGGGAGGACCAGAAAACAGCCATTTTGTAAATGGGTGTTTCACAAATCTTTTAGAGGGTGTAGATCTATCTCTTGGATAGATGCCCCTCACTAAAGGATTCAAAATCAAACTGCAAAAACTGGGGGATAAAATAGAAGATATTTTTAAGAATTCATCATTTATTAAAAGACAGCAAACAATATTCCAAAGGAAGACAGGCTTTCTTAAACTAATCTCAAAAATGAGGTAAATATTGAGATAAAAAGCAACGGGATGACCCAACATATTATTCCACATACTGTATCTATTTCTGGATAGAAATGGGTACAGAAAGAGTAGAGAATTTCAAAATAATTTAGGAAAAAAGGTCATCTATTCCCACCTAAAGCTGCACTATTTTGAACTCAGATCAGGTGGGCCATAACCTTGTATGGCTGAATTTTGAATATCTCCAAGAACGACAATTACAAAACTTCTTAGCAGCCTGTTCCATCATTTGATTACAGTTGATGGAACAAAACAAAACAATTTTTCACAGTCTAATTGGAATTTCCCTTTTCATAGCTCTGATCTTTTCACTGTGTACCTCTGAGAAGTTTCCAGCTCTGTGTACTCAGTAATGTCCCACTGGTATTTCAAGCCAGTGGCAAGGTCCTCCCAAGACCTTCTTTCCTTAAGGCCAAATAAACTCACCTCTCCCAGCTGTACCTTCTGTGTCATGTGCCCTTTAGCAGAGCATAAAATCGGGCAGAGCAGCAGCAAAAGTGCTGAACAGAAAGCAAAAAACACTTCCCTTCACCTCTGCACTATGCAATAGGCTGTGAGGGTACAATGGTGACTCATATACAACCTCCACCAGGATCCCCAGGCTATTTCCTACAACATTTCTTTTTATCCTGTCAATACCCAGCCAATTGACAACAGGGTATGACACACTGATTCACTGAGTGACCAACTGATAAAACAGCAGATGGATTTCAAAGCAGTGGATATGAAGAATTCAGGTCAAATAGTCAAAATAACTTATTGGTTGCCACTCAGGAAAGATTTTGAAGACATTGCAGAATCACAAAACTGTTTATGTTCTCTTCTTGAGGTCAAACAAACAAGTTTTTAGCCTTTCTAAGTGGCATAAAAGGTGCTCCTTAATCATCCAGAACTGGACCAAGCAGTCCAGATGTATCTCACCAATGCTGAGTCAACAGCAAACACCTCTCCCAGCTTTCTGGTAATGGCCACCCTAAGGCAGCCAAGGCGTTCTCAGTGCTAATGTTCAGTTGACAAAGGTGGTGATTGGTCAAAGGATGGACTCTACAATCTTTGAGGCCTTTTGCAACCTTAGTCATTCTGTGATTCTGCTATTGGCCTTCTTTGCTGTGATGACGCATTTCTTGTCCATGATGAGCTTGCTGTCCACCAAGGCACTAATGTCCTTCTCTGCTGGGCAGCTTTCCAACAGGCCAGCCCCTAGTGCGTACTGGTGCCTTGGGCTGTTGTTCACCAGGGACAGGATTTGGCATTTCTCTTTGTAAATCTTCTTGAAATTCATCTCAGCTCCATTTCTTCAGTCTGTCTTCTGCACACCACTCAGTTTCATGTGCTCTACAAACTTGCTGAAAAAGCTCTGCCCCATCATCCAGGTCACTAATAAAAGTGTTTGGCAGTATTGGCCCCACTACAACCCCAGGTGGACACCACAAGGTAGATAGTGACTTGCTTCCAGATGGACTTTCTGCCACTGATCACAATTCTCTGCGCCTCTGAACTAATCTGGCCCGCACTTTGGTAACTTGGCTCTGTTGAGACAATTCCAAAAGCCTTATTAAAGATAAACATCAATTAGTCTCCCTTCATTCACTAAGCTAGTCAGGCAGTGACATGAACAGATCGGCAGTGGTCATAGAGAAGGTAGAAAAATAAGAGAAATTTACAGCAGAACAGAAGACATCACTGTGCACTATTCAAGGAATATCTCTACTTAATCAATATAGCATATAACTCACACCTGTACCTTTTAAGAAAAAAATAAAGCAGCAGCAGAAAAGTAGAAAAAGGCAACAATAGTCAGAAGCATGGTAGTGCTTTAAAAGAGAAAAAGCTTAGCAGATAGGACCTGACACAGACAGCATGACTGAGCAGCCATATAATAGAAATCCAAAGTCATAAACAGAGGGGAAAAGAGAAGGTTGGAATAAGTCATTATGTCTCATAGAACTAAAATTACAAACACTCAGTGACATTATCAAACAATAGATTTTTTTAAAAAAATAAGTACTGCTTTTTACAGCACATAATACGCTGTGGAGCTGCAGATTTTTTCCTGAATCTCTAGCAGAACAAATGATTTCTGAGAAGGACTAGACTAGTTGACAGAGAATAAGTACATTGGCAGTTATTAAACACAGCAGTCCAGCTGCAGCCTCTCACTTTTGTAAGCCCTAAAGCACTGATTGCTGAAAATGCTGGAGTGAAAGCAATCCTGTATGTTCTTATTGTCTTCCTTAAGTATCCACTACCCATCTGTGAACAGACAAGAGGTACTAGATATACAGATACAACATATCTTGGCCATTCTTAGGATCATTTCCTGTTAACTAGACCTATGATCTGCACAGAAAATAAAAGTTACAGTACTGAAACTCTGGGTTAATGACTATAACTATTTAGTAAGGTTGCTTTTAGGGTGGCTCCACTGAAAAAAATTGTCTTCCTTCACACAGTGTGACTGTTAGTCTGAAATATGGTGCATGCTGGCTGCTCTGACTGTAGGTCCTTCAGAGGCTTGGTACAGATGATCAGTGGATAACAGAAATGGATGAGGGATGGGCATAGGAAAGGACCTTTCACAGCCATAGATCTGCACCAAAGAGTGCAGAGCTCTAGAGCAGAAGGAAAACCAGATTTGATGGAAATGTATGTCTGTAGCTAAAGAACTGTCTTATCTCTTCACTCTCACTCATTACTTTCAGCTACTTAGTCAATGACCTAATTTTAGAATAAGACTTAATTTTGTTTTGGACTCGTGCTGGGTTCAGATGCCAAAGGACCCTAGGTATACTCCATATACTTTTTTGACCCATTCTGATAATACCCCATATTTGGTGGCTACAAACTCTGGTGTAGAGAAACAAAGGGAAATGCAGCGTACATATGACAGGATGTTCTGCCACCCATTCCAAGGGAATGCTGTCCCATACAGTTTAAGCTCACAAAAAACTGGACTAGTTTGGCTGAGATACCTCTATCAGAATACTTGTTTCAAGATTTTAATATTGAGGAAAATCACTATACCTAATACATTAAAAAAAAGTCATAAGTACAAGGACAAAACTGTAGTATAAATCCTAAGAATTCAAAGTTTTATAGATTTCTCCTGATATAAAAAATAATGGTGGATTTTTTCCTTGCTCCCATAAAATTGATTTATAATATATAATAAGATCCACATTTCATAGCTTGGCAGCTGGCAGATAGCTCATGGAAAAGCTCTTCTTTGGGATTTTTTTTCCAGGGCACTGTATTCTTGTTGACAAGCAGACTTAAACTCCGAGAATCTGACTGTTCCTGGTTTTGGAAAGGATTTGCAGTACCTCTCTCAACCAGGTTCCCTTCAGCAATTAGTCTGCTGTAGAGCTTCTTTACTTCATCTCCCAAATGCAGTCCATTTTCTTAGCCACTTCCTCCCTTATTTTGCAAAGGTAGCTTTCTTATTTTCCTTCTCTTTATGACTTTATCTTCTATTTATGGCTAGGAAATTCACCAGTTACCAGATTTTCCTAATAATTATTCTCTTATACTTGTCCACGTGAACTGGAGAGAATGTGGGCTTGCATGATGATTCCCCAGCTTCACTCAATAGACTCCAAAATATTATACATTAAATAAATAATAATAAATAAATAATAAACAAATAATAATAAATACACTCCAAAATATCATGCATTAAGATGCCAAAATCTAGTGAATGCATGTCAACAACTATAGATAAAATTTAGGTAGCAAACTGGTTAATGAAACTGCACCATTTTTAAAACTTGTCTTTGGAATGTCTTCAAGGAACCACCCACTAGAGGTATTAAGCCCATACAAAATAAAAGAATTTTGAAATACTATTGTCCCTTTTCTCTCCATCTGTAAAAAAAGATGGTTCAGTTACTGAGTTTGATAGGATGTGACTCCTCTTGAGGAAAGTATACTCCTTGGACACTTTAAAATTCCATTGTATTCCATTTCCTTGAGAATTTCCCACAACCTTTCAAAGCATGTTTTTAAACCATAGTTATTACCTTTGGTTAAACTATTAAGCAAAAATGGTTAATCATTAATTTTCTTTCATAGTAAGCTGCAATTTTGGTGTTGAAACACACATTTTATATGTTTCAATGTTTTCCTTCACATTTAAAACCCAACAAAAGAGACCACTTGTTTCATATTTCTGATACTTTCATACGTAGTTTCATTTCACTATTATCACTTAGAAACTCAAATGTGAGAAAGACACCAGTAGCTTAGGTATCATGGTAATTTTATGAGGATTCCAACTACAAAAATTGCAGTAACAGTTAGTGCTTATTGTTTATACTACATACACATGCCAACATGAATTAATTTTTCATGCACACTGTGTTTTTAAGATCCTTGCTATAGGTGTTGCCACAACTTCTTAGAAATTCCAGTAAGACAGTAGTGAAACATTGTCTTAATACTCTGTGATGATAACAGGGAGAGAAGAGGTGGCAGCTCTTTTTTTCACACTCAAGCACTCTGGGCTTCTTGTACCTAAATCCCCAGCAAAGTTTCCCACATCTTAAGAAATTACACTTTCCTTGTCAAACTAGTCAGAAGGATTTCATGCAAGTACAAGATCATTATTTTAGCATCTCTCATCCTGCAAAGGAATCTTTTTACCTCCTGCATGTAGGAATGCAGTAGATTAGTTACACAAAAGCACTCAGCTCCTTGCTTTGTAGTACATACAGCTCTGTCTTGTTAAAGCACAAAAAGTAGGGCTCAGAAAGCATCTGGGTTGATCAATCTGGTCACCCAATATGAAAAGAAACCTGTTCTACATAATCCATTCATAAACACATCGTTTTACACTAGAACTGTTTGGTTTTGTTATTCTCATGGCTAGTAATCCCTGAATTGGTGTCCCAGAACTGCAAATTTAATAATCACAAACTTAATAATTTCCATCTTAGATCTATTAAAAAATAGGAAAACACATCTAAATTTCAAATCACAACTTTTATTGCTAAGTTACAAAGGTAACTGGTTATGTAAGTACACACCATTCATTTACTGCCTTTTCTTACAATGCAAGAAAATTAAAAGGGAAAGAGGCTGTAAATGAAAAGGCCGTTATAGATGGATGTCTTCTAAGTGATATATGTGATAGAAATGATTAGCATTAACTGATCTTCGTAAAGAATGTACAAGTATAATTCACTCTAATGGCTTAGACGTGCAATTAGTGAACGATAGTGTAAATGACACTGTTGTTCATAGACCTACCCATAAGAGTAATTATATTTTGAAAACTACTTAGTGAAAAATTGATTGCATGGGTCCTATGGGCATAGATAATTGAGATAAAAATATGTAAACAAATGCCCATTAATAAGTTTTTCAGTAAATTTATATATTTACATGTTTAGCTAGTTTGGAAATACACATAAGGAATAAGATTTTTTCTAGTGTTTCATTTTGAAGGCACTTTTAAGTAAAAAAAATATTTTATACCTTTGAAAACACTATTTGATTTTTCTTACATTGTATAGATTCATCTCCTTTTTCTCCTAATATTTAAAAAATACAAATGGTCAGGAAAAGAACAAGCAAACAAACTTGACTATCCTTAATCATTCAGTTTCAAAGATTTTCTAGTGGTGTATCTTCAGTGTGGCAAGCCAGAGCAAAATCTTCCTAGTGGAGATTGCAGTTATCCCTTGAGCAACAGCAGCGATATTTGGGGTATTAATAGTAATATAAACTATAGTTTTTACATAATAGTAAATTTGACAGTATTCAATTTAGTGTGTGTGTTTGAGAACTTACTGATAATACCTCATTGGCCTTATTCTATTTCATTTACAAGTACTAATTCGATATACTCTTTGAGATTTCCAAAAGCTTTTATTTGATGCTGGCATTTTGCTTGGAGACTGTGTTTTTTCTGAAGATTTTAGTGAATTAGTGTACAGATATTTTGCTATTATATAAATGAAGTTTAAATTGAGTTTAAAAGCATAAGAAATACTGTATGATGTGCTTTTTCTCATGAAAATGTATTCATCTGTTTATTAAGCAGTGTTTTCAGCTACAACTTAACTTACTGGGTTGCTGAATACAGGGGGAAAAAAACTACATCATCTAAACATATAACTTCAAGAGTTAATTCCAAGAATGAACTTGACATGGAAGGATGCGAGACTGATCAAGAGAAAACTTAATGCTGGATAGCAGTGGCAAAATATTTCAGTTTTATGCCCACAGGAGCCCCAGTGAAAATTGTTCCTGTGAATCTAAACCTTTCATCAATCAGATGTAAATTATAGCATGCATGACTGGCTGCCTTTTCCATTCTAGAGTTCCCTACAGAGAACAAGAGAGCCAACTGCTACAGAAGCTCAACTAAACTGCAGTCTTTTTGCTCCCTAGAGGTTATATACCAACACATCAGAAGAGACAACATTCACTCATATTCCACATCAGGAGATTGTACAAAATCACAGACAGTGAGTCAAGCCAAAATCTTCTAGAAAAACTTATAATGCAGGGAACCAGGGAGGGGACTACGGGGGAGATGTACTGATACAGCACTAAAAGATTTCCTCCAAATAGTACTTTTCTAACTACATGTCAAAGCTTTCCTTGAATAGCTGGCTCAGAGAAATTGAACATAAGAGGCTGGATTGTCTTTTGGTTTCAGCTGGGAGAGAGTTCAATTTCTTCTTAGCAGCTAGTACAGGGATGTGTTTTGGATGAAGTATGAGAACAATGCTGTTAACATACTGATATTTTAGCTGCTGCGGTTTTCTCAATGAGAAAAAGTTCTAGTAGGGAACATGGCCAGGATAGCAGTCCCAAACTGGCAGAGGGATATTCCATAGCATAGAACATCCTGCTGAGTATGTAAAGCGGACAAAATGGCTCATGAGGGCCAATCACTGCTTGGGGGTGGGCTGGGCATTGGCTGGCACGCGGTGAGAAGTTGTGCTGGTTGTATTGGGCTTTAGTTCTCCCTCCTTTTTATTACAATTGTTGCTGTTGTTGCTGTCATGTTTTTGGTTGGTTGGGGTTTTTTCCCTTAGTTTTGATTATTAAAGTGTTCTGACCTCAACCCATGAGTTTCTTTTTTTTTCCCCCTGATTCTCCACCCCATAAATAGGAGTGGAACAGTGAGCAAGTAGCTGTGTGGTACTTAGTTTCCAGCTGGGGTTAAACGATGACAGATTGTCAGAGAAGGATAAATTCTTTATAAAGAATAAAAGCATAAAACTTATTTCCAGTGTTCACATGACTGTCATAAACTTTTATACATAATAGGAGGGACAAAATCAGATTTTAAGGACAACATTAAAAATAAAGCTGCTGAACCACCTAACAGTGAATACCTGAGCTATCATGCAGGAAAACATTTCAGTGACTGAATTTCAGCCACAGAGAAGAAAGCTGAATTTCTTGCTGGGCTTGCTATCTACACTCACCTAATTATAGGTAGAGTTAATGTATGAACAGACCCTATGATCTGTAAAAGCAAACCACAAATGTCAAGCTTTGTGAAGTAAAATCAGAAGACGACTAGAATATTTGAGAAAAGGTGCAGTTTAATGTAGTATTTCTCAAACTTACTAGTAAATTGTGACCTCCTTGTGTCTCACCAGTCGCCATGAAACTTCCTGAGTCAGCAGCAGCTCAATTTCTGCAGAGTAAAAGCTGCTAACAACTAGCTGAAAGTATTTACATTTACCTAGCTGTCATAGAGCACTAAAGTGGCTGTTTAATTATGGGTGGTTAACAGTTAGACAGCCAAGGTAAACAGTTGTACCTTGTAATTTTCTCACCTATTATCACCTCTCACTCCCAATATGAATGCTTCTGTGATCTAGTTAGGGACTAGTAATAGATATTGAATGTGGAGATTATAAAGTTCCTGGTCCCATCCTGTAAGTCATCTGACCCTTCCACATGTTTAATTCCTTCTCCACTCCTTGCTGGCCTTGCCTATTTATATAGTAAGATTTTGAAGAAATGAATTCATGTACATCGTTCCTACGACATGAGACTAGCATCAGTGTTTCTCAAAACACATTAATATTACTAATAGGTTCTCAATAACGATGTTTCATACAACTTTAGTTATTCTAGATAACAAACCAAAGTGCTACAAAGTTTTAGAAAGGTAGAAAGTACTTTGCTTACTTCCATGCCTATGCCCTTCTAAATGCCACTCATTCTTGTATTATAGCTCTCTGAAATACAATATCACCATCTGGTAACAAGACTGGGACCTGAAATTTCAACTGTTTTTAAGGTCTTTAAGTCAAAGGTCTGGCATGAATTCTTCAGTTTTTGGAGAAGAGTTATGCTGAGCTACCAAGAAACATAATTGCAGAAACTGAAGATACTTTTAAAGTTTTCTGAGTAGAAAACAAAACCAGACACCTAAAATTTTCACCTTTGTGATTATTTCTGAACACTGTGAATCTTTATGTTTGCCTAGCAGGTGGCTAAGAGCCTCTGTGATACACAGTAGTTACTGAAGCCCAGCTAGTGGGCCAACATCTAACTATCAAACTCCTGTTCCAACTAATGTAGAAATTGGAAGGACTCTGCAGGAAGTCAATTATTTGAGAAAGGAAGAATATATGAAGAACATTTGCAATGAAAATCTGAAAAGCTTTAGCTATCACTTTATTTACTGTCCCTCCCATGGGAAAGTCTACAAGCTCTCATCTATAGATCCAGGACACAGGTTATTTCCCTTAGAAAATCACTGCCATTTTCCTGTATATCTGACCTTTCCACATATTTCTATCTTTTTTTGATTCAAAATATTAATTGCTTCCTTAGTCTTCTTTAAAGTGTTGTGACAAGAGCTATCTTTCTGCTGGGATAAGCAGTATTCCCAGAATTCAAATAAGTGGCATCTTCATTTATTGATTCCTCCTACATTGTCTTTAACTAGGGAATACCTTAGAGGCCTCCACATTTCTGAGTAATTTTCTGTATCTCTGGGATGTTTACTTCTCTATTTATTCACGTTTTTTTCTCAAATTGAATTAAGTTCTGTATCTGTGACCCCATGGAAGAAAAAGAGATGAAGGTTTCTGTAATCTAAGTTTAAAGAAGCCGGTTTTTTAAAGGAACATTTTTAAGAAATGAAATAGTGACACACCTATTCCTTACAGAAATCAATTGATTCCTTCTACAGACTGGAACTCTGTGAAGCATGTATTAATTGAAATTCCTTTGTTCCAAATCAAAAAACCTAAGGCCCTATGTGAAGGTTTTAAAACCTAGAATCTCCCTGCAGAAAACAAACAAACAACATCTTTAAATTCTGATAAATTCTTTAAGCTTCTAGAAAGGATCCTAGCACTTGAAAAAGAATAAAAAGTTTAAGTTTTAGTGAGTGTACTGATATATCCTCTCTGTTCTCCCTTTTAGCTGACATTCTAGAGCCTCAGTTCCATCAGGAACTCTGATAAAATGCTATTAATCTCTTCTTTCTTTCCCACATATATACCTTCTTGCTCCTCAGGAAAATCCAGCCAGGAAGTCATTGCAAGTTGTTTGGTGACCAAGATACAAAACTTCAGCCTTTGCATTCTTTCATCTGTCAGTCTAGACCCTCACTGCCTTTTGAATAATATCAAAAGCAGCAGCTCATGAGATTCAAGTCCATATGCCCTTCTTTTGCTGTCTTTAGTTAGCTCAACAGCCACTTTCCTCAAATGTTCCAAGTATAATTAAAATAAGATTAAATTAAATAGGATTTCGATTAATGCCAGGGAAAAATCACTTTCAAAATATAATAATAATATAAATAATATAACTAAACATTTGCAAACAAATGGAATAACTTAGATAGTCCTCATCAGATATAGCATCAACCTGTGATGTCAAAATAATTTTTAATGATAAAAAAGAAGCTGTACAGGAGAAATACTCTTTTCCCTGATTTCTTCTAAAATGCTCTCACCAAATAATCTCTACGAAGGTTTATGTAGAATATATAGGAATAGCTAATTGGGTTCATAAATTGACTTTTATTCAACTTCCCAATCCTTTGGGAAAAATATGTATGTATTTAGATAGTTATTTGGGGGTTTAGCCATATTCCAATTTAATTACTCTTAAATGTTTTAAAGATCTCACTGAAATCTCTCTTGTACTTTCAGAAATATATATAAAAACAAATCTATTACTCTCTAGTTTCTAAACAAAATATTTTTATCTCTGGGTATTGAAGAGAACACAAGTCATTAATTCCTTTAGCAATTTAAACTAAGAGATACTGTCATTATATTTGTCTTTATATTTTATAGGAAAACTGGAAAACTGTATGCCACGCTCATTTAGCTTGTGGAATTGTCATCAAGTTAATGTACAACAGTAATGGAGATTTCTTTACTTAAGTAAATAATGTATCTTTTAAGAATGGAAATTACAAAACCTAGCTTAGCAAAAATCCATGCAATCTTTGAGTTCTGAGATTTAAATTCCTCTATCTTTTCCTCTATGGTTAGGAACTCAACAACTTTCTCTTAGTTATTCAGTTTTTCAATGATGATCCTCCAGGAAAACCTTTGTGTTAGAATTACTCTTGAGGGAATCATACCAATGTATTACCAAATCAACATTTTCCAAATATACAGAGTTTTGGTTTGGTTTTTTTCTGCAGATTTAAAAATAGCTGGCAAATTACTAGTTATTTTCAGTTTTAAGTAGACAACATGACTTAGGCAAGAAATGCAAACAATATATTGCAAGTGACAACGTACGAAAATAAGAGAACTGCAGTAGAACTGCTTAATCATAGATGATCCTATACCCTTGTTTCCTTCCCCCAGGACAAAATGTATTCCCCCAGAAAACCTAGCAGAAGGCCCCAAATCACAGCACAATACTGGATTAGTACCTCTGACTTTGGAACCACAATTCCTACACTTGCAGATTTCACTCAAAAATCGAGTGGCACTCACTAACCTTTCAGAAGTTATCCATACTCCAGAGGTTTTATCAACAGATAGAGAAGAGTGGTTATTAGTGAACAGCCTACTGTTATTGTATATTTCTGATGATGCTCAAACGTTTCAGCAAACCATTTCTTTGTCAGCTCTTGACAAAGTAGCCAGCTGTAAGACAAAATTTCATAAAGATAACCTCTGAATGGATTGGAATGAAATCCCTTCAGGAGATCTAGGAATCTAAGTTAGCAGCATCTAGATTATACAGAAAATCACCCACAATATCTGTCCTATGATGCCTACAATCTAAGCATGGTTTCAGTGGGGGAAGGGGGTTTCATTCCTCTTTTTTTCCTTGCACTTGGTCTAATGTGACACAGATTTTAGGAATTTTGTAACTGTTTATTTTACTTTTTGCTATTACAATACTTGTCACTTAAAATTTCAAAATTCTTGCAACTGTCACTTTTATTAATACATTTTACCACAGACTATATCTTACAAAATTCTACTAGAACCTTCTTTTTATGATCCATTCTCAAAATTAATATTACATTTTTGAAAGTCACATCATTACAATCAAGCTACATTTGCTCTTGGTTTAATGGCATACTGTTCGAGATTACTGCAATACTAAAGGTACAAGAAATTACAAAAATTTTAAAAAATAGAAGCATGTGGTTTAACATGAAAAAAATCAAATCAATTCCACTGCATTTTTTTTGAAATAAGTAAAGTTATTAAAGTTATGTTTGTTCTCATTAAGGAACAGCACAAGGACTCAAGGAGTATTACAAACATTCCTCCCTCTTTCACCTTCCTTCCACTGTATCCCTCCCCTGAAAGTGACATCAACTCAAATGAAAATCCATACAGAGAATATAGACCTGGAGTGACTCAAGTACACTTTATTCAAGAGTTGGATGTAAGCCAGCTCCAGCCTGGAAGCAATCTAAGCACGTTCATACAGTGTTGCATGCAGATTTATAAGCCCTGCCTCCCAATGTTGATGTTCCCCATGATGTTCACTAGAGCCTTTGCTACTGTTATTTATTTTATTTGGAATGCACTCAGATGCAATGGTGATGAGCCGCAGTACAAAACCCTGTGAGAGAGAGTGACAGAGTGTGAGACAGAGATGAGAATGAGAATAAAGGCATTTTTATTACATTCGAAACAGTTTGAAATTCATAATCCTCTGAAATTCTCTGAACAATGGACTTAAACTACAGTCAGCAATTCAAGAGGAACAGATTCCTCACATGAGCCTCTTGGTGTGTGGTGCCAAAAGGTCAAAAACATTGAATACGATTTAAATGTGTAAGTTGAGACTCTGAGGAGAAACCACACATTCTGAAGTGGTGTGAGAAATGACCACGAGCCCTTTTAACACTGGTTTCTGTCACAAAGCAAATCTTCTCTAACACCAACCTCCTGATTATACCTCTCTATTCCACTAGTTAAAAGTTTAAGGGAGGAAACTGCATTCTCTTACAGCCCAAATATTCTCTGTTCTGCTCTCAAGGGACCTTAACACATTTGGCTTTGGGCACCTAATTCTCTTCCCTTACTTTGGGATGTTGCAAAATTGAGAAATAAATCGCAATATTATATATTTTATTATAGTAAATGTTTTCTTAATCTATTTCTTTCACACACATATATAAAGAATATACTCCACACTTACATTCTGTTTCTCCACGTGCATAAAATTGCCACAAATAAAATGAGAATCACCATTTATTCTTTGTATCAGATAAGAAAAAAGTTTAAACATTTTTATGGAGTGATAAAATAGAAACAAATTTTATAATTTATGGTTCACAGGATGCAACGATTGACATTATATAGAAATTTAATCAGTCTTGCAGAGCTCACAGACATATCACAGTAGGAGGTTCTTTTGACATTTCATGGAGAACTAGGCAAGATGAGGTACAATATGTGTGCATATTTCAGTATGTTATGTGTTTTCTTAAGCTTTTATCCTTTCAGGAGTCACTGTCATTTTGAAGGAATCATTCCTTCAAAAAATTCTAAATAGATGAAAGACAAACTTCAAGATTTGTTTTGAGCAAAACAGTTAGAAATACTTGCAGAGGTAGCCAATTCCTTTCTGATACAGACTTCAGAAAACTGAGACACTTTTTTTAACACCTTTTCCATACCTCTTTAAATCTGTCAGGTGTACAGCACCCGGCTGTAGTCACATAATCAGGCTATAACCCCAATGTCATGTAGAGCTATGACTGGGAACATTTTGCTGCAAAATCTATCAAGGGTGCAGGATGAAAAAAATCAACTCAAAGCCTTACCCAAAGCTACCTAATTTCTACATTCCAAGCAACAAAAAACAGAGCCTGAAGAACACACTTAGTTTCATGCTAAATTTTAATACTCTTTTTAGCAGTATGCTGTTTTCTAGAATTAACAGAGAGTGCCATAATTTTACTTCATCCAGCAGTATTCCTTTATTGTTGATTGAAACAACTTTGCCTCTGAAACAATTTTATATCAGAGTGCCACAATTACATTTATTACTATTTAGTAAGCCTACTTAGACACTATTATTATGTAAGTGCTTGTTGGACAAAACATCTGAAGTCTCAGATACTTTATCATAAACCAGTGATTACAACTGTTTTTCAGAAATTCTTATTAGAAATGTAGGCAGCTACACAAACCTTTTGATAATGTTATCTGATACATTATTAAATGTTTTGCTGCTGTTATCAAACTAATAACCTAATTTTTCTCATTCTCCACCATTTTTTCTCATACCCCAAAGTTGTGGGTTAAATATACAACCCACAATATTCATTTTTTTAATGGAATCAAACTCCATCTTCACAAAGCTACCTTAGGAAACAAAGATAAATATAAAGTACTGGAAATAGCTCAAAAATACATATCTGGTCAGATAACCAGCTTAATACAATACTTTGCTATATTATTAGATGACAATCTCTTTTGATATTATGAAGTAGGAACAAGAATCACAGCCATAAATTACTTTGAGTGGAGCGGGGTGAAACTTTTTTTAAGAAGCTTTTTCCCAGTAAAAATATGCAGCATTCATTTCTTTGTTTTACTTCAAATTAAAACTGGGTTTTCTTAAACTGCATGTAGAAAAAGTATCAACCCAATAAAGAGCCCAGTTAGAGTAAGCTAATGTTAAAGGCTGAGGCTGGGCTACCACTGACCAATGGCTGGCTGGAGAGGTTTTCTTTCCTATGTGCTCTGTCCTCAGAGACCTCATGAGCCATGGATAGAGCCATGAATATTACAATAAAGCCACAAACACAAAACCAAACCCAAAAATAGTTATGTGGTCAAATTCTGGGTTAAGTAATAGCAAAGACAGAGTTATTCTAGAGATTTCAAAAGTAAAGATATAAGTGAATTCTTATATTCATGGATTAGATAATGCTGTCCGTTTATATCCTGCCAAGTACTGTAAGCTTATTTGATTATAGAATAATAAAAAACAATCTTGATTAGAAAACAACCAAGAAAATTCCATTCTAAAATAAAACTCCAACATGGTCACCATTTTTAAAACTTTTTTTTTTTTTTTTGGTTCAATATAATTAAAATTTGGCACCAAACAACCTGTTTAAAAAGCATAGAAACCAGTCATTATCTTAGAAGTACTAAAACCAACAAAGGCTATTTTTTTTTCAAGCTGACCCGTTCCAGGATAAGATATCAACTCATTTCAAAAGTTTTGTGTGGCCTATAAAAGTCTGCCTCTGGCTTCTGTAAACATTTTTTAATATACCATTGTTAGACCTGAGAAGTTGCAATTTGGGTTTACATGTCAGTATTCGTCAACAAAGCACAAAACTTCATCTGGAGAAATAGAGCATGAAATCACTTTCTCACCCTGCTTCTGTGCATCATACCTAACAACACAGAAACTTAAAAAAACCCCACACCAATATTTAAGTGGTGTAAAAATAAGTTGTCAGATTATTTTCTCAACTCAATATCAAATCCAGAAGTAAATACACTTCTGCTAACAGCTAGAAATCTGAACACTTCATTGCAACTGCTGTACTATCTTTACCTTCTATTTTTCATAATTAAAACAAAAGCTCAAAGAATCTCTAAAAATTAGCTTGTTTACATTCTACACTTCTGTGGGAACAAAAAAAGACAAATCTCAGCTGTCTCGGGATGAATAGCCACTAATTAGTGAGAAGCATTGTTGACCACTGAAGACTTAAATTTGAGTAAAAATACTATCTGGCTTCTGAGAAAAGAGGGCTAAGCAAAACTAATCGATAAAAAAAATTCATTTAAAGGTTCATGCAGGGATCCAGAAGTAGCACACAGTACTATTCCTCTTTTTACAACTTTAACATCAGCAGGGCTTCATCAAAGTAGCTAATTTTCACTTCATTTAGAGCCTAAACTGTTATGTGCACAGCATAAGTGAACAAATTATGAAAATGTGCTGTATATAAGGCAGTATTTAGATTTAGGAACAGAATTATTCATAAGGTTTTTGGTTTAAGACACCAGATATACAATTACAATAAAATATTAAAAGCAATGTTCTGGACAAACCTTGCTTAAGCTGTTGGAGGACTATTTCAGGTTTTTTATTTACCAACATCCTGCAACTCATAGTTCTCCATTTGCTGATCTGACAAGGTGCAGGTGTGCCAAGAGAAAGCCTATCTTAGTTTGCTCCTTTATGTGAAC
Source organism: Turdus rufiventris (assembly GCA_013186435.1). Classification (NCBI taxonomy): domain Eukaryota; kingdom Metazoa; phylum Chordata; class Aves; order Passeriformes; family Turdidae; genus Turdus; species Turdus rufiventris. The sequence continues at coordinate 4,854,354 of PYHW01010334.1, forward strand.
ATTACAATGTATAGAAAAAATCTCTGTTAATCCTTTCTTGCTTCTCCTCCTTATTCAGGACTTCCAATCAACTCCATCTCTAGTTTAGGAAAAAAATAATACTCAAACCCCAAAATTATCAAAAAACACACACAAAAAAAAAGCCCCAGCAACAACAAAACCTAACCACTGAAGAAACCTAACTATTCGAAGAAATCTAGGACACTTCAAGGAGATCTAGGATCTACTCACTGTAGAAGCCACCTAAAGGCTTTCACAATTCTGGAAGATTTTTCATGCAAGCAAAGAAAAGGCCTCAAATGAAGGCTCCTATCACCCTATTAGAAGGTCACTTAAAAGGTTGCACTTAAAAGTATAAATTTAAATTAAAGTTTCTTCATTTGTTCTGCTTATTCAGGCCTCCTTTGGCTAGCACATTTGAAAAGAAAGACTTATCAGTTAATCAGCTCTGTTCTAGTCTTCTGCTTTCTCTTCAAGTATCCTCTGCCCTGTCTTTTTCCTTTAATAATTTGCTTCTTCTGTTTGCTCCCTCTATCTTTTTTGTAATTATTGAAGGAAAAAAAGAAAAAAATAGGTTTTATTCTCTATTCTGTGTTTTCCTAAAGTAAGAGGGAAACTATTGTCAAAAAGGGATAGAGACTGAATAATGTGGTTAGCTGAAAATTCCTGTCATTTGCTCCAGAGAGGGAGCCATAATTGTTATTGCTTCTTGCCGGGAAGAAAGGTATAAAATTGTGGATCTTCCCTAATGCCTCTTGCATGCTTAAAAAGACTGCTTTAGTCACCAGGGCTCTCAGTCTGGAACCATCCTGAACATTTAATTCGTGTTTAAAGAGGGAAGCTCTTGCACGATTGTAAACACAGCTCACATTTTTGTGGGGATTTTCAAATTAAGGTGTTCAGACATTGCTTCAAATCCCTAATGTAACTCGGAACTTGTAAATTTTGAAGGAGATGAAAAGATAAATATAGGAGGAGTTAATAATACAAAATTCAGGCTCTTTGCATTGGATCATTAAGCACAATTAGTTGCAGCACCCTTGTTACAAGGCAATAAGAGTAAGCACTTCAGATGTAATAAAAGGCAGTACATCACTGATAACCAATCTATATTCAGCTTACTACCACCTGTAAATGCAGGCAATATGTTTCTTTTAAAGAGGCTTGGAAAGTGGTTCCCAGGATACCTTTAGGGAACGTGTACTTTTTGAATTAATTAATCACTGGATGTCATCACTGCTCCACTCCACTGCATATGAAATAGCACTTCTCTGGCACTTGAAAATCTTAGTCAGAAGGGGGTTCAAGTAAAACAGTTTAAGATAAATATAACTTCAGTGCAAGAGAGATTAACAGGAGTTAATTCCAAATGGAAATGGGGAAAATACCACTGCAGCTTTTATACTGCAGATGTGTTTCCTTCATTATTTGCATTATTTTCATGCATATCAGTTTAGAAGATTTTCCTTTTTTTTCCCCTTTTAGTAACATATTGAGTGAATGCTCATTCTGGGATGTGATCTTGGCAGACACATATTGCAGGAATAAAAGCTTTCAAAGTTCTCTACCAATGTACATTGGGCCTAAGATCCTGGCCAATACAGCATTTTACAGTGAAGAAAGACAAAATTTTTCCAAATCGGGTTCTTTTTCTGTCATATGTACAAATAGAGGCAGGATACCAAAGCATGAATTTTCACTAGTGACCCTAAGGCAGAACGTGAACCAATGTCTCCAGAGGGGAAAGGCTAATGCACTAAACTACTGCACCACCAAGTCGCCTTCACTTTCCAATTATCACAGAAACTCTCCTACTCCTGTGACATTCTCCTTGCCACACAGGTCAAAAAGTGAGTTACTGTCAAAAGTGATTAATCTATCAGCTGGCTCAGGAATTCCATAGAATAAAATAAGTGGTGGTTCTCCAAGGGATCGTTGCAATAGTACAGATTTACTTTCAGGCTTTTTATATCTGAAGTCATGACTGCTTTCTCATTCATATAGTATCATGTCATACCAGATTTAGAGACATCTTGCAAGAGGGATAAACCTCCGTGGTATCTCTTTCATAATAAATTTCAGGTTTATAGGTCCTACAAACCAAAGACTTCTGCTGAAGACCCTTTATTGCTAATGCATAAGATGATGTACAAGAGGTCTGTTTCTAAATATGTAGCCATATTACAAATGTGATCCAAATATATTTTTGGGTTTTTTTCTAGCACACTTTCTAGTTATAAAAAAGTAAGCTATTTATGAACTCAGAAAAGCAACATATACTTAAAACTCACAAGTTCATGATAGTTTTTTTTCTTCCTAACTTTCTTATATCCTACAGATCATAAAAATAAGTTACAAGTGCCCCTCTTTAATGATTCACAAGACTAGCCTACTTTACAAAATCCCCAACATTTATGCCCTGGTTAAAATCATATTTTCACACTTAACAGACTTATTCTAATGTTGAAACAAATAATCTTTCAATTATATGAGATTTCCATGAAGGATCTAATAACTTAGTATTACTGATTAAACAACACTGCATGGTTTCATGTGGTTTCAACCTGTGAACCCTTTTTTCTTCCTTTTTCATGTTATTGGTTTTATTTTGTCTGAAAGTGTCACACAAGCTTACTAAAGATGCTAAATATTTCTTAAATTCTTGGACTCAATGGTATGAATCAGTGACTACAAAATTAGGTGTTTGACAGGTTAACGAAAGTCTCCATTTTATACCAACAGTTAGTTGCAGTTATTTTGGTGTCTAAAGACTTTATTTTATCCTAACCTTCCAGCCCCACTGCAGGGAAAAAAACCAAACAAAACCAAACAAACAAATAAAACCCCAAACACAGCACAAAACTTACAGTTTAACTTTAGTACTTTAATGCAGTTGCTCATTCTGACTGTTCTTTAAATAAGGTCTGTAAGTCAAGATCCTGCACTAAAAAGTTGCCTCCAGCTTCAAAAAAATTCCACACAGGTCTCTGCCAGCAACATTGATCCTGCTGCAGTGGTATCAGTGCTGTGTCATCACTGCCCTGCCAATCCTTTACATTTGCTTCATGCAGTGGGTACATAATAACTGTTACAAAAATATTAATTTGCTTTTTTTCTAAATACTTCTTTAAAACAATTTCTGTAAATTTGCTGGATATTGATCAAGCAGACATTTTACAATTTTATCTTTATATCTGTTCTTCAGACATCAACTAATGAACTATTGCTAAAAGGGGAATCACAGAACTATTGAATAGCCTGGACTTGAAAGGACTCTAAAGATCATGCAGTTACAACCCCTATGCCATGGTCAGGGACATCTTCCACTCACATTATGTAATGTTGATACATCAATCTTTAAATTACAGTATTTTTAAGGAAACTTTAATTTTATATATTACATGTTGTTTATAACCATGACTTTGCTGCAAAAATGATTCACAACAGAAAGAAAAGGAATAATTTCCTAGACTAAAATAATACAGCAAAGACCTCAGGTGCAATTTCCTTAAAAATCCATCATATTTTGCTTTAAAATATCTAATGCTAATATTTTGGTCTGAAAAATATGTTGCAATTAGCTAGAACTACATAGGAAAATAACTTCTTAAATAAGTTCAAAAAGCTACTTTTTTTTAAATCAGCTGAAATATGTAGATAATATGTGCTTTTGATTGCCTATAATATTTAGTCTTCATCAGCTGCACAGAGATTTGCTGTGATTTAAAATCCGTAGAATTTCAGATAACAACATGGAGTTTCTTTGGAAAAAGGAAAACATTTTAAAATAGCAATTACCACTGTAATTGCAAATAGCTGAAAGTTTTTGAATTTTTGATGGTCTGAGTCTAAGCTTGATTTGCAACATCGTTCTTGATTGCATTTCTCTGTAAATCCTCTGTTGACATTCAGGGTTTGTTGTGGAGTTTTTTTGTTTGTCTTGTTGGATTTGTAGTTGTTGTTGTGTTTTGGGGTTTTTTGTTTCATTTGGTTTGGTTTTTGTATCACCAACATAAGTAGAAACTCTCATCCAAAAACTGGGGAAAGAGTAAGTGAAGAGAATAAGGAAGGATGAAGATAAAAAATTGAAGGTCTTTCACATGAATATTCCATCTTTTTTAAAAATGCTTGTAGAATATATTCCAAAGGGTTCTTCTAAGCAGATTTTAAAATGAATTACCAAATATTTTAGTGGAAATGAAAATTTTAATAATTTTTCTAATAGATTCCTTTTAGCTGCTGTTCTTTATTTGATTTCACTTCAGAAGTGAAACAAAACAATAACAGATCGCCAGCGCCAGCTCCCTCCTCTCTTCTTCTAATCCAAAGGAAGGCAGTTCTTCCTCAGGCTGAATAGCTGTAGTCTTATATGCATACTGCATATCCATAACTCTCCCTTGATCAAGTTTTTGGAAAATCTAATTGCTTGCTACCATCAATTGCATTGATGGGAACCATCTTAATTGCCATTAGCAGAAGGAGATCTGTGAAAGGTATTCTGAAGGACTTTTGTATCACTAAAGGCATGCAGTTTGGAAAGCCCTATTATATTTGATAGTATATACTTTATGCATTTTTATTTTTACTGACTATTCCCAGTGCTCATAACACATTACAAAATAATATCAATATACATATAGAGTATATACTATATTTGACAATATTTCAGTATTTAATAACCATGAAGAGACTGAGGAAAATTATAGAATGACTAAGGGCATGTCAGAGACAAAGATGAAAATATTTTGGGATGCACAGTCTGATGAGTCATCTTTTATGACTGGTTAAATTCTAAAAAAATTCCTTTCACTTTCTTTTTAGACTATTTTTTAAGCACATTCATATTTTTATATATTTGCCCTTCAGACATTGTAGGATTGTCTGATGCAACAAGACAAAAATGGCATCTTTCAGAAAGTGAAGTTTCAGTGTCAATATCTTAAATATTTTCCTTGTTTCCTATCTTTGTTTACCTGCAAGGACAGGAACTCATGGTTTTTTAAGTGCGCTTTGGTAAATTTGAACACAGCTTTGCTCTTCAAAGCATTTTGTAGCTGATTTTAGAATTTGTCCAAAAACCATTAATAAAAGCCAAAAATACAGAAAATATCCCACCTGTTTTGAAAGTAAGGCCATTATAAAACAGGTATGATAATTATTATCTTCAGGGTTATGAAATGTACTGAGCATATGGCAATCTACATTTACTTGATTACATGTAAACTTAATTGGTAAATTTACCTATGCATTTACTAATATTTGCTCTTCTTAAAAAAATTAACACATTAAGGGTTAAAACTTGAGCACAATAGAAATACATTCGTTGATAGGAGAAAACATATTAAAAAATCCTAGTAATAGGTGTTCTTACTATTATGAATATTTCTAAAAATTCGAAGAAGAAGCCTAAAAGGCTTAAATGGTTTACCATTTGGTAGGTGGATGTTTATGGAAGGACTTTCATTAATCAAATATTTTCTAAACTGTTGCTCTTAAATGCCTGAAAATAGATTTTAAAACTGGACTGATGTAAAATGCCCAGAACACAGGTCCTAAGTTGAGTGTATGACCACTCATGAATTTAATTTTTAAGGAATAATACATAATTTACTAAAAGTTTGAAAAAAAAAGTCCTTTAGCTATGCCTAAATTCTTTGGGATTACATAAAAGAGCAACTCTTCCTATAAAAAGAGATCATGCATTTGTACCAATTTCACCAGTTGCAAAGTAATGAACAGATGTAATAAAGTACAGTTGAGAATCACTAAGTTCTAAATGTTCTCATAATCAGATCAATACTCGCCTGTTTTGGTGAAATAATAATTAAGTGGTTTGGTTTTTTTTTTTCCAAGGATCATTTCCAGAGAATCCCAAATAAGATTTTCTTATCCTTTACTCATTCATAAAAAGTTTATAAAGCATGCTGGAATCATACATTATTTGCTTCTTTTAGTCTCCTATATCTATCTAGTTTTCAATCTTTTCTTCTTTTGTTTTCTTAATTTTATATAGGTTTCTTTTAGTTTATATGAATATACAGTATCTAGTAAAATGGGATCCAGATGGTAATGAATTTTTCATACTAGATAATAAAAAATAATATAATAACACCAGTAGCACGACAGAGCCCTCAGTCTAAACTGTTAATTCCCCTTTTCCTTGAAAAAGGTGCTTGTATCAATTTAATAATGTAAGAGATGCATTTTGTTAGTTAATGCCCTCCATGGACAACTATACACAATTAATTCACCACCCAATTACAAAACTGGGAAATTTTCCAGCTCCTTCACCTGCAGACCATGCTAGTGCCACAGTCCTCTTGGCTCTCTTCACAAAGATCTTCGGAACACCTTGCATGTGCAGTAAGGCAACTAAAATCCGATATTTTTAATAACATCCAATCTGCCTGTCAAATCAGATTATTGTCTCAGTGACAAGTCATAAAGACAGCTTGAACATACTGTGAGTCAGGGGTAATAATTGACCTCTTGAATATTTTTCCCATGCTATGAACTTGGTGCTTCAAATGAGCGTAACCCAAGTATACTTTAGAAGGATCAGGCACCACCACTTCAAAGCCTGGCGACTGCAATACAGTCATGCTATAAGGAGGACCAGTTCATATCCACTTCCTCAGAATTCCTCACCAATGCACTTTATTAATGTGATTAAATCACATGCTTCGTGAGGTAAATGTGAATTTGTATTTAGGTTAGCAACAGTTTGGATGCAATCACACACTTTCTTGCATATATTCCACATAAGAAATACTCACATTTTCTCTTGACCTTACCAAAAAACTTCCTTCTGTTTTCATGATGGAAAATGTCATTCAAGTTTAAAACTTCTTCTATGAGATATCACAGATGTTCATGTATTTTTATACATCCATTTCAAAAAAGGGAAATACCACTAAGCTTGTGAAAAAATATTAGTCCCTATATATATTTTTCATGGTTTTGTCCAGAAGTTGTTTTTTTCCCTGAAATTCTTAAGCAGCTCATAATGTGATTTGTAATTTTCTTCTATAAATTGCATGTCTTCTCAGACATGAAAGTGAAAGACATAGAAATTAGTATTTTTTTACTACTGACCTCTTCCTTTCCATTATAGAAGAAAAAAGAGACATTGTTGGCCAAAAGTCAACATTACAAACTGTTTAAATGTGAACCTTATAGGAAGGAAAAAGCTTGCTGGCAGTAGTCTTAAAAAAGATCTTCCTAGGTAAATTATTTCTTTCCTGGTCTTTCACACAGAATAGTGTAGGTTCCAAACAGCTTTCCTGCGTATTCATTCCAGTCCTTCCCAGACAAAATTGAGTCTAAAATAAATTTTTCTTTTAATAGATAAGAATAAGATCAACCTTAAAAATGCCATGAAATCAAGAGGATTTGATAGTGTAGCTACAATTAAGTGTGGCTTTCTTTAGGCGGGATTAAAAATCAAATTAGAAAATTAATCTTTCTATAGAAATAACAAAATGTTCACTCTCCTCTTTATATCCTCTAATGGGCACAGCAGACCACTCACAAGTAAAGTAGTTAAGATTGCTCTTATGATAAATAAAAAAGTAATTTAAAGTGATAATTTCTATCAACATACATCTTTAGATAAAATAAGAAGGAAAGACTAAGATTTAAAATCAAGTGAGGCATCTCACTTGGGACTTGGATGAAACCATGGTATGTAATGTGAAGACATAAAAATATATACATAAATAATAAGCTTTTATAACTAATACTCCTAAATTGCCTTGTTTCCTTTTCCCACACACGTCTAAAGTTACACTAGACCAACCAAGGTGAATACTTTGTTACCTAAACCGGACTTAAATTCCCAGACTAAAAAGTTCCCTGATATATCTTCACTGGAGCACACAAGTTCCTTTACAAGACATTTCACAAGGAGGCCTGACATCTGACCTGCTGTGATAGATTCCCACTGAAATTCTCCATGTATCAAATTTTTAGTTTGCAATGTGGCGACTTACACAGCCTAAGTGCTCTCACAGCTCCAACTCCCTGAATAAACTCTCACACATGCATATTCCAAACAACCCTGAAAGCTTTCAACACAGCAACCATGGGAGATTCTCTTTTAGGCAGTAAAATGTGAGTTATAGCGCTGGCATTTCAGTCATCAATACTAACCATTAATTTCAGATTAGTTTATTTTTGTGCTATTTTCAACATATCCTATATTCATAGACAATAAAAATAGCATTTAGGCTTAATGGGAACAGCATATTTACAGGATATGAATTAACTATTGAGAAAAAAAATGGTATTGCTGACAGAATTCCCCAACACTTACCATCACAAAAGGCACTATCAACATATGCAAACAAGCTCAAAGAGATTCCACATTTCTAATATAGAACTAGTTTATCCTGCAAATACACAGTGTCCCCTGCTGTGATGAAAGGAGATATGTCCCACACATTAAAGTTGTGCTGAACAAAGAAAGAGGTTTTAAGAAAAGACACAATTGTTATAAAAAGAACAATCCTAACTGCTCAAATGACTACCAATAAAAGCAATACAGCCTTGATATTTAAATGTACTGTCAATTTGATAATGAAAAAAAGCATAAGGAGGAATCAGTGTCATATACCAAAAATTATATTATTTGCTGATGAAAGTAACCATCATAACTCAAACAACCAAGATTTTCATAACCAAATTCAGTAATTTCACAATATACAAATCTGCAACTTATACAAGTGTGTAGCCCTGCCATACAAACAGAAACTACTTCAGCTGCTCACTGAATGAAAGTCTCATGTTAACACTAAAATACAACGCTTAGGGAGATGTGTTGAAAGACCAGCCAATAGTGTACATCAAGCAAGCATCACAAGGAAATGGGGTAGACAGACAAAAATAATTTTTAATTTCAAAATATTATCCTATTGAAATAATCAGGAAAAAACTATAAAATATGAAAAAAATGCATATACATATAGTCAGTAATTTGAAAACATTCCAAATGTTTTATATTGATTTGCAATTTTTAGCACAAATTAGATAATTATTATGACCAGAGGGGATTTTTTAAGCTACACTTAAAAAAAAATCACTTTTCAAACTTTCCGTTATCTCATTCCGTTATCTCATTGCAAAATTGGCAAAAATTCACTTTCAAACTAAATTACAGGACTTCTACTATTGACTCGTACAAATGCCATTTCTAATCTCAAAGCATTAATTATTTCTGTTGAAAAATAATTTTGATCAGGAATTCCAAATCAGGTTCAACCATTGGCTCTTCTGAGGCGGAGAATAAATTTTAATTGTAAAGCTCTATATGTTAATGCAGTCTTTCCTTAAAAATTATTCATTTTCATAGAAAGGAAGGAAAATAATATGCCACAAAAATATACCAATAATATTTTTCAATTGAAAAAATACTTGTTCCATGGCATTATTTTTTTCTACTTCAATTTTGAAAAAAATAATCAAAAATCAGTATAATGTTTACCACCTCTGCAGAAATTCTAGTCTGCTGCCTTGTGCAAACTAAGGCAATTGAAAGCATCCAGCTCAAATTTTTCAACTTATTTATGTCTGACTTTTTCTTTTTTACCTTGTTTTTCCTATTCTCTGCAGCATTGCAGATCTTTAGAAAAAAACAGTCTTTAGAAAAAGGAAGAAGAATATGTTATTAAATGTCTTCATTTTTACATATTTTGATAACTATCAAGCATAAGAAACCAAATTTTACCTCAAACTAGCCTCGAGAGCCTATTAAACTAATTAATTTATTGAAGGTAAGTCTCCACACAGCTGTTCAAGAAGTTCAAGTAGTTAGAGGAGCACAACACATTGGAAACAAGAGTAGCATTCTTTCTCATCTTGCTGTCCTGGAGTTTGTGTTACTGTCACACATTCCCAGGATCGCACAGCTTTGCCAGTTCTGACAGTCGTATCTGAATCCTGGTTTTGCCTCAGCATAACTGTGGTACCCATGAGTAACCTTCTCTCCCAGTTCCCTGCAAGGGTCTGCTTCTTGCTCCCTGGTGACACCAGTGGTGGCCTCATTACCTTGGTGTCTGACTGCTCAGGCAGCACTTGCTGCTGGAGCAGCTGCTCCTGTCTCCTCAGGGAAACCTCGGGAAGGCTATATTGATTCAGCTAATTCATTTTAGGATAGCAAACGATTTTAATGGAGGACAGATTTGTCATGATATGCATGCTCAGTCTGATTGGGGAATGGATTAAGGCCCCCAGCATCAAAAAGAGGCTGCTTTCAAGAAAACTTTTTTTAAATGGCATGACCCAAATTCTCTGCTCAGAAAGTGTGAATGACAAGGCTCTCCCTTTGTATGAGCAATGATTTCATTGCACTATCACTAAAAGCTCTTTTTTCATATGATCAAGTAAAGGAGACATTTTCAGCTTTAAAGTACAACATATACTAATTGCAGAAAGACTAAACTATTAGCTTTCTTTTAATAGGATAACTGATGTGCTTGAGGAAATATCCATCTGGATTTCAGTGAGGTATTTCATGAAACAACAGGAGAAAAGGTTAGTTAAAGTTGAAAACACTTAGGCAAACAGTGAGATTGAAAGGTGAATAAGGATTGGCTAAAGCTCTGAAACAGAAAACATCAAGCTGAAAGGCAATTACCAATCCAAATGCAAATTTTGGCACAAGACTCATTTATAAATTGGAAATGAAAACAAATAGATTGGAAAAGTAAATCAGCTTCTAAAAGAAAGTCCAAGAGAAGATTTCTAAAAGAAAAAGCAAAAACTTCCAAGATGGACTTTGCTAACTTCATGATGCCAATATGAGAAAATTGAGGACCAAGAAGATCCCCGTTGGTCTTGGGTTTCAAAGTTTGTCACTCCTTCTATTCTTTTACCAAAACCTATTCTTTTATCTATCAGTGTATCACCACATTCTGAATGTAGCCCATGCTTTCTTAAGACTTTTTTATCCCTAAATTACCTGATTTAAATTCCTCAAACTAATAGTCTTACAACTTTTCACTTGTGATCCATTGTAATAAGGTCTCTCTCAAAAGTCCATTTAAGCTATTTTCAGTGAAAAAGTAATCAGAAAATTCCTTCACTATCTCTAGGTTTACTGTTGTGCCTTTTCTCTCCTTATTAGTTGCCTTTCTTGATTTTTCATCATTTCCTCCTGCTTTGCTGTTTTTTTCTTAATACTCAGTCCTATTTGTTAACATCCTTAGCAAATATGAGGAATGCCATGTGCAGTGATTCTTTTACATACATTACCTGCCAGATTCACAGTTCAACTTTGCTTTTTAAAATATTAACATTGCAGATTTGGGAGAAACTAAATAAATCAGAAGTATATATAAGCCTTTCTCCTACACCCTCACCAACCTGGAAAAAAAAAAAAAAAAAANACCCTCACCAACCTGGAAAAAAAAAAAAAAAAGCACTAAAAATGTAGTGGAGCACAAAATTAGGGGGTATATATTCTGGCACTGTACTCTCCATTTGCATATTCTGGGTTTATCTGAAGTTCATCATGCCTATTTCTGGACTTACTGTATATGAGTAAGACATGTATAATCAACCCTTAAACCAAATTTCTTTCCTGCTCCGTGGGTAGGTGTTCAGCAGGCAGCTGTTCAGCATGTGAACTAAAAATTAAAAAATACCCTTACCTTTTAGGTGAATCTGTGATAAGGCTTCGCTCTGCTGGAAATTGTTCTCATAGACATCATGCACAAGCCTTACAGGCTAAGAGACCAGTACCTAATAAAAAATTCAAAGTCACTGCACGTAATAGGTAATGAAGTGCTGGTTCTAGGCAGCAGCACAGGAACTTCAGGTGTTTGCTTAATATTCACTAAGCATATTCTGAAATAGTCCATGCACATTTTCAAAAATTTCTTTCACATAATGCCTCACTTTTTTCGATCCTATAAAAGACATTTGTTCAATAATATCCACTAAGTAGCTGGGCCTGGGGAAAAGGTATCATTTGCACAGAAGTATTAGAAAGACATTTAGTAGAAAATGACATATCTTTGAATGCAGCATTCCAGAATACTATAAAGCAAAGTGAATTAATGTTTGCATTACTGATATTTCATTTGCAAAAGAGAATTTGAATTATTAATTTAAACATATTTAAAGCCTAACTAGTGCAGAAAAGCACATGAAGAGGTTAACATGCAATGATCATAGACATACATTAAAAAAATAGAGAATAGTTAGTGAGCTTCTGAAATAGCAAAATAACACACAAATAAAAGATAACTGTGGTTTTACCAACTTTTTTTTTTTTTTCTATTCACACAGTTTTGAGAATTTTTTGCCAGCCAGATGTTATATACAGTAAACTTCTAATGGATGGGTAAGCACAGAAAAACTAAAATACAGGTGAAGAAAGAAACTATATCATAGGAAAACTATAGTATGAAAGAACTGGGCTGTACTGATGTTTCCATCTCTCAATAACAATAAAATCTAAATGTATGGTCAAAATTTTAAAGGTCTTTAAAACAGTTATCCACTTCTATAAAAATACACATTGGTTTGATTTATAGAAAGCTGTTTTTATATAAAATAGCTCCCAGAAAAAATATTTCAAAATATTTTCAAGTAATATCTAAATGAGTAGGCTGAATTTGTCATTCTAACTCCGTGAGAGCAGTCTCTTCCTTGGTAAGAAACCCTCTAACACCAGTAAGTCTACTTTGCAGTCTGAGAGCAGTGTGGCTGGACATTGCCTTAAAATATCTTCAGGACAATGTATAGTGCACATCTCCTTTCTTCATATTCCATACTAAAATATATGTAGACTTAGGCGGAATTCTGTTCTCCCACACACAAAATCCTGAGATCCATGTACTATTTGTTTCCTCCCAGAACATAATGAACATTCTCATTGGTATCTTATGTTCTTATATAAGCAAGAAATTTAAGAAAATACACAAATGTGCATGTATGTCCTCGTGGATGTGTTTGGGTGAACCTCAAAGGAGAGAAAACCTCATAGCAAAGGAAGAAAAAATTAGAAATAGATTTGGTTTAATAATATTTGGGCAACAGAAGGACTGATCTTAAAATCTTGGATTGTTTGCCAAAGTCCAATATTATTCCTCACTTTTTCTCAAGGGAGAGTGAAAGAACTGCTTTTTTTTCTTGAGAGGTAGAATTTTGAAAGACAGGTAATGACCATTCAGATGCAAGATCATAATACCACAAACTCTGAAATCTTAATATGTAAGTTAACCAATTATTTCAGGGATGTGGATCTTGAAAAATGGTTATGTTTCCCCATCTTACTAGGTCATCTTTCAGTGCTAAGATAAACCTGCTGCTCACACAGGTATGACTCATACAGAAGAAATGCCATAAGAGAGAAAAACGGGAGAAAATCCAACATATCCATCAACAATCAAACATGGGCCAGGCACAAGAAATATACCCAAGCCAGTTCAAATACAGGTAGAGCACTATGGTAAGTCTATTTTTGCATGCCCGTTTAAATTCTGCAAGCCTCCATAAATGCAGTTATCATTACCATTGTTGCCTTATCATTCTCAGTGATTGCTCTCTTTCAGTCAAGTACAAAGGCAGGCTGAATATAAATGTTTTGTCATAAAACTGCTATTCAAACAATAAAAAGGGTTATAATAGTACTAAAAAAATCACCCCCAGGGCTGCAGCACAGACTGGTAGTATGCATATTCAGGCAGCACAAAGCAGTTCTAGTCACATACCCATAGGAACCCTTCCACTGAATCTGTACTTAATATCATTGTGTTCCCAAAAATGATCCAGATATTACCAGGTAGTCAAGACACACGAACAGTTTGGGATGTCATTCAATTAGAGGAACACAGTTTAATAATACTGTGAATTTGTGTTGAATTCAGCAAATAACAACAAATTTAGTTAAAGTCTTTAATTTTTAAGAAGAAAAATGCTTCAATTATGTTTTCTGCCTTTATCCAAAAATGTTTTTGTTGGTCCCAGATCTAGCCATGTAGTGCCACCCAGGGGCCAACTGCAACATGCTTCAACACTGCCATCTTGCCAAACAGCCACAAAAAAGCATTATGCAATACACCCCAGACCGTCTTCTGCACAGGCATGAGTGTTCTTTTTTAAATGTCTTAGATGTTATAATATCTAGGGTTTTTTCTCCTTTTTTTTTTTTTTTTTTTTTTTTNCAAGGAAGGGTGAAAGAATATGTAACAAGCCAGGGACCACCAAAACAGACTAATTACTCCCATAGAGTGACCAGATGGATATCTGATCAAGAAGGAAGGAAAAAAAAAAAGGAAAAATAAAAATAGAAGGAAGGAAAAAAACCCCACAGGTAGAATTTAAAACAAAAGGTTTATCAGCACCAAAAGCCCACTGCCCTGGGTAAATGTGCTTCCTTGCAACAATAAAGACAAATAAAGTACTAAAAAAGGATAAAGCAGGAGATTACAGACCTAGCTGTGGTTTGATAAATGGCACTCTACTCCACTCTGCTTATTGTGTACTTCATACCTCGCTCTTGAATATGGAAGAGAATTTTATTAAAGATTTAGCCACGGTGGTGGTGGTGACTGGCTCACAGTAATTTTCCTACAAAGTAGTTTAATCTATCACAGGGCAGACAGTGCACCTTCTTACCATGTATCATATCTGTCTATTGAGTAAGTGCTATCCAAATCCAATTTCTTTTCATTTTTGGAACCTGTGATGCATATTCAAGATACATTTTCTTTTTGTCTGTGGCCTAAATTAGGTGCTTTATAAAGAAAAAATAAAAAAGAAGAAAAAAAAAGTGAAGTAATAAAAAAGACTGGACATTTTCTGAGATTCACTACAGTGCTAATGATGCAAAACAATGGGCATGTATGGTTGGCTGTCACTGCACTCATGACACTGTCAGTGCACAGCCCCTCCTCCAAATCCTGGCCCCAGCTCTTACAGGTGAAACTTTAAAAATTGCTGCAATAAAGCCCTAACTTGCTATGATATTTCAAAGTTCATTTTCTACATTTAATTAAAATAATGATTAAAATAGTTGTACCTTTTTTTTATTGAGGGATCTGAGGCTGGAAAAGTTGTTGGTTTAAAAATGGAGTTTAAGCATTTAGAAATAAAGATTTTATTATTTTCCCCACAACCAAACCTAAGATAAAGCTTCCAACCATTTCTTCATTTTAATTGTAAATTACTCTGTAGGATTCACCAAGAATCTAAGAAATTAAGTACTTCTGATAATTTTTTAGTTCTGACAAGTATTTCCTCCCAGTCTGTGTCTTTTGGTTTGGGGACTGGGGGAGTTTCCATTTCCATACTTCTATGTGTCTGATGAGCATATTTGTCAAACCGAGAGAAAAATTAAAGAAATCTAATCCAAAACTGTTACATCTCAAAACATTTCTTTTGGAAACTACTGTTAGTATCGAATATAGTACTTTTCCAGATCTGAGCATGAAGTACATCCAAGCATAAAATATATGGGTGGTTCAACAAACACTTCAGGGACAACTAAAGGTGACACAGCTGGTCCTCTGTGATTTGTATCCTCTGTGTTTTCAGGCTGATTAATTCCCTTTGTTAAAACACTATTAAGATCAGTGTATGTATTTCAAGGTGATAATCAGAACATTAAATCTAATAATATATTGGAAATTCTGCCTTCTACAATATGGGTGATTACCAGATGTTAAATTTACTGTGCTAAGACAAAATATACTAATATATATGACTGGTTTTTACCTGGAGGAGCTTCCAAAAGGCAGTCTTGGAAATCTGAATCTTAGCCCAGAACTAGCTGCAAATCTGTTCCAGCTTTGGTCCCATGGAAGAATCTTTACAAGTTATATCAACAACAATCTTCTTTCAACTGGATCTTCAACATCTCTGACATATGCAACAGGCTGATACAGCTATCTCTGACATGGTTTTTTGCATGATACCCATGATACCATATTTTTCCCTTGGACTTTCTAATCTCTGTCTTCTTATCAGCATGCTTTTCTTTCATAATTTAAGCAGCGCTGTCCTAGTGCCTATAAACATAGTCCCATTCAGGTCTGAGACTTTAACTACAGCAGAAAGTACAAAGAATGGTGTTAATGTACTCAATAGTAAGGATTTTCATTAGTCTCTACAAAAAGTGTGCATGACTAAAAATTTCAGTCTATATTTTACCCTAGACAAGGCTACTGAAAAAGCAAGTTAGGTTAGTGGACTCTTGAGTTTGTGGAGATCTTACTACTTCCCAGCAATTGTTTCCAAAGTCTCTCCTAGTCAGGTGCCTACCTCTGCAGGGACCACCCTTGAAGTCAGAGATTAATTTAAAGGATTGCCAAAATTTTAATTTTATCATGGGATTTCTTCCCAGATTCCATTAAAGATTATATCTTTTTTCTATTGAAGAATACACAGTTAGCATACACTTTGAATGGAAAAAACACTACCTCTCTTCTGTACTGTTTCAGTTTTTCCTGTAGTGTTAATATTACAGAATCTCATTACTGCTTTTGTTCAGACATGAATCACTCTGTGTCCTGCTTCTTCTAAGCTGACAGTCATCTTTGACTGCATTTTCCACTATTGATTCTGTGAAGGGTGTTCTCTGAGGTAGCACTCAGGTAGTAATGTCCTGTGAGAGCCTGAAAATATTGAAATTTTAAAAATCAGTGCAGTTCCATTCATGGTAATTTTTTCTCAAAAGGCAGACTTTTCCTGGACTTTTTATCTTTGTGAATGTTACAATTGTAGCATCAAGGTATTGCCTACACTCTCTGAGCATCTTCCTGGTCTCATTTAGGAAAATAAAATTTAAAGATTTAAAATTTGGATTAGTCAGCAACTTTCCAAAATCTTCAGTCCACGGTCCAGGGTCCCAGAGAAAGCACTCAATTTAGGTCCTCACATATGCAGTATTTCAGTTTGCCTTTAAATAACTCCCAAACTTTTAGACTTCCATCTTTGCCTAGGAAATGCTTTAAAAAAGCATATGGTTTATATTTATACAGAATTGAATATTCTTTGATTTTGTCTAATACTAGTCTTCTTAGCTGATTTAAGTGAGAACAACTGAAAACATCGTGACTGTCATCCTATCAAAAGAAGTAACACCACCACTTAGCATCTTTATTCTAAGATATCTATTTTTTGCGGTTCCTTACTAAAAGTGCTGTTTAAGCCTTATTCTGGTGTCCCACATATCTTGAGAGAATTTGTAATGAGTGGAGTTTTAACAAATCTCCTTTTCCATCAAGGATATTTTCTCTGTGTGGTATTTTACATTATTTTACTTGTGGAATTAAATTTTCTCGAGGCTCTATGAGTTCAACAGAGGCCTTTGTTTTTATTATCCTACATTCAGTCATTCTCAACTACACACTACTAGGTACTACACACTACACAGTCTGTAGTCAGTGTGTAGTAGGGCCTTCACAGCTTCAGTTTCACGCAGACACAGCCAAACGGGCATAGGCAAGACAAGCAAAAAAAGACATTATACAATCACTGTCAGTAAGGATGCAGTCCAGATTGGCAATTATACAAGAAAATGTGGGCAAAACTAGACTTAAATCTCTGCTCACATGAAATGTCACAGCAATAAGGAAGGGTGCTCAGCTTCTATGCTGGAATGAGAGACCTAACTCAAGTATGCCACTAGCCTGGGGAAGAGGACACTGGACATTTGAAGAAGATACTTTGAATATGAAAAGCACCAAAAGTAAAATAAGAAATAAATAAATTAGATCCTGGCTTTCACATTACATTGGTCCATGTATTTACAAAAATGAAAAAAGTAACCGAGGTGATAATAAGCCCAGGAGTTTTGAAACTACGAAGCTACAGAAGTTTTGAAAATCTGTCACTTTGGATATAAGAAAAATGTGCTGGAACATGAATGATCTATCAGCCTAGATATATGCAGAAATAACTTGTTGTAGGAACACAATTACTACTAGGAATGTTGCAAGTCAGAAACACTGACAGAAAGCATGAAGGGAAAAAATGGCAAGATGTCTCAGAACTAGGTATGTTTTTATTAGCCATCACATTCAGAATGCTACATTCATGGAAACTTGGGACAATATCTGACCAGAATGAAAAAATGCTGGTTAAATAGAAAAATCAGAAATCAATAATACACAGAAAAGTCTTATGATACCTTAGATTAACTTGCAAACTGAATGATCAGAAAAACTGATTTGGCTACACTGCCATAACATGAACCTCCATATTGAGTCAGAAATATATTTAACATGCACTTGCTTTGCCGTCAAATGCCTTCTTTGATGAATTGTTTTAGAATCACTGCTATTCCTGAGATCAATTAAAATTATATTTTTCATATCACAGAGAGGATGGTCTTTTCCTGAGACATCTGTATAATCTTAGAATTGTAAATTGCAGCTATTGCACACCCATGCACCTCTGGCTTATTACACCTTCATTGGTTTGAGAAAAACTCTTGCTTCAGCCAGACTGTGGACTAATCCCTAAGGCCAGATAGTCATTGACAAAAGCAGGAAGTACTGTCCTAGAATATTACTTCAGGCTCGCCTCCATATTTTAGCAGGCAGATCATATATATCTAAGAATACGGTTTTGCATCCCTTGAGATGACAAAAAGCATCTCAAGCATTCACTTAGTTTGCCACTTAAAGATTTTGAAACCTAGGTTTCTTTTGGGAGATTTTCATTATAGAGTATTTAGAACATCTCTTTCCTCTCTGTTATAAACCACTATATGGATTTTGGTCCTGACTCACAATTAGAACAGGACATACTCCTCTATTTCAATAAAGAGGTCTAAAGAATAAGTTGTACTACTTACTTGACAGAAGACAATATGAATTAGAGCAATAAGAAACTATATTCTAGTAAGAAAGTAAGATTCAGGTGAAGGAATCTCAATATTACACATCAGATATCAAAGATTATATAAATTTGTTATATTAATGCAATCTAAAATTAACTATTAAACACTATTAGTTCAAAATTCAGATGAGACTTTGAAAGATCCAGTTGTACTGAAATATGAACATATGGATGTCATTTCAATATCGAGCCAGGTTTTTGTCATAGCATTCATCCATAATGCAATCACTACTGATGTATTACAACCTCAAACAAGATAAAACTGATTTGACTATTTCATGAAGTATTTACAGGCAACAGACCAAACTCTGCAGTTCTCCCAAATTAAAGTAGCTTGCTTGAAATCTAGGTAGCAGCACAGACATGGATACTATCTGACAAACTTACCAAGGAGAATATTTTCTTAAAGTAAAAAATATCTTTTTAAGGACTTGGAATAATAGGAATACATGCAAGTGGCTGTTAAATTTGTATTGATTTTCCTATGTAAGGCAAAAATACTATCTGTCAGAGATCTAACTTTGGTGCAAGGAGCAATGGATATGGCAGATATATCTGGATAACTGGCTTCACACACCCTCCTTTTCCCCATCAGCTACTGCTGTCAAGATTTATATCCTTTCAAGTCCATAGCCAGAACCTATTTCTTTAGCCTCCTCTGCAGTACTTGGTTCTTAGAGTGGACCAGCAACACCAAGTAAGACAAACAAGACATGCAACATGTGACAGCTGAGCTGAGAGTGCTGCCTTGAGGTGGGGAGGGTCCGCAGTGCTCTCCAACCTGCCTGGATACCTCAAATTTTCAGTGAATGTTTGGAGTGTTTAGTAACCAAAGGCCTGACATAATTAAAGAAAAAAAACCTAGCCATTAAACACAAACAGCCTTCACACTGAGATGATACTCAAATATTATGTATATTATACATACTTTATGTTTGGTGCACATTGGATTCTTCATCATTTGTGCAAAAACTTGGAAAAAATTTTAAACCACAAATATATTGATACTCTTGCAATATTTTTTCTGAGAATTTTTTACATGCTTTTTCCCCCTACAAAGACAATATCACTTTACACAAGTAGTACAGCCGTTATGGTTATGTGTAGTATATATCAAGTAAACAAAAACATACAAAGACATTTATTCTTGTTGAAAAAAACTAATAAAATCTAGGAGATAGTCACAGATGCAGGAAGTTCCCTTCATCCTTGTTGAGTTCATTAAGAAAGTGAATAAGGAAATTACCTCTTCTACCCTATGTATGCAATATCAGCTTTATCTAGAAACAGCATGGTTTCATTAGTATCTGTCACAACATTAGCATTGTATAAGAAATTGCTTGAAGCCAATATCCCAGGTACAGCAGCCCTAAGCCCTGGGAAAGGCCAGATATAAGCTATGCAACACAGAGTATCTTTGCATCTTATGAATGATGCTTTACTGCTGGAAAATTTTACTATTCTTTCTTGGTCTCATCTGTCTAGGACTTTTTCATATAACCAGTGGCTAACAATGTGTTTTTCTAAGCTAAATTACTGAAGACATAATGATATTCAGAAAGTGAAAAAAAAAATTAAAAATCACTGAATTATATTATTGCTCAATATAAATATTTGCCCAGAAGTGTTTCTCTAATCAATATTTAAAGTGAGTCAAAGGAAGTTTAATAGCTAAATCTTGCTCTCATTATATGTCATTATCCTTTATCCGTTATCTTCTGAAGTTATAGACCCCTCAGAGGTTGGGAGAAAGCAAACAATTAATTTCACAAAATTTTCATAAGAAAAAACTGCTTATTTGAAAAATATGACAAAACTGGATTAACATTTTCATGCATTCAGGAGGGCACTAACATAATGCAATAAGTTCTTTAATAATGAAATATGCTTTGATCCCATTATATGTTTCAGAAATAATTATATCCTGTCAAAGCACAAAAGAAAATGAAAATACAATTGGTTTGCAAACAAAAATAATTGTAAATCATGAGCAATCTATGGATATCTATTAGGACAAAGACTGTATTTAGGAATTGTGTGTGTATTTGTGTGCACGTGTGCTCGTGCACGTATTGTTGTGGTGTGCTAGGCACGACTCCTGATCTGGTGTCTGCTATTTCTGCCCATATGCCATTGTGACAGCCCTGTGCTGAAATCCAAATTAAATCTGTATTTGCACTATAATTTTCAGTGCACCAATGAATAAAACATTGCTGTTTTCTTTCTGTTATGAAGATATCTTCTATTTTGTGAAGTGTTAATCAACCCTCCCATACAAATGTGGTATCAAACCTTTTTGCAGCATAAGTCACTGATGAGAACAAGCATCAAAGAATGAGATGACAGACAATTAAAGTATTAAATGATTTACTAATGGCCTATTTGTCTCATATAATGTCACTTCTGACCTGAGAAACCAAAGCAGTAGGTGCTACCCCAGGTGCTACCCCAGACAGTGACTCGAGGAAAGGTGTCTGCCCAAAACATCTTACTCTGAAAGCACAAGACCAACAGCATTTCCACTACTGAGGAACAGAAAGGAATGCTATGGAAAAAAGTACTATCAATGGAATTGTCAGTAGTCTCTAAACACCAGTTGGATTTATTAATTACAAATTATACTGTGGATGTGCTATTTTTAGGCTCAAAAATGAAAGTTGCCTAGGGAAATGAATACCTAATTTCTACAGGAGCTCTGTATCCAAATCAAGTTTTCTAGGCAATTTTGCATACATCAATTGAATTTCTAGGTAAAACAGAAATATTTTTAATATGAGTTTGATTCACATCACTCATTTCTAGATTAAGTGACTTTAATATGCGATTTTTTTTAATTCAGCCCAAAAAACTTATCTTCGTTACCTCTTCAAAATCTAAATACAATTTGAAAAAATTTGTAGTATTAGGAAGTTCTATATAATGCTATATTTTCTATAAAAATCTTTATCTGCTGTGGCAAAATATCAAAGATGGTACAGAACCTCTCATATCAGCAAAAATCAAACGAGCATTTTTAATCTCAATGGCTTTTTGTTGTGAAGCTGGAAAAAATACATTGCCACACAGGTGCAGTTTCTCCACTGCTTCCCCTGCTATCGTACTGGTGCTCTGGCTGACTACAAGAGTCATGACAAGTGTAGCAAAAAGATGAGACAATCAAGAGTCAGGAAAACAAAATAATTAGAAAAATATTATGTAAACTAAAACTAAATGCAACAAAAGCCAATTTGCATCACCAATAAAAAGCATTTAATTAATATGTTCTATTCGTAACATTAATTATAGCAAGTGTGGAAAACACTTTAAGAAAAACTTTCAAGTATCTTAAATAATCTTAGAGAGATAAGGTGGTGTAGAAATGATGCTACTACATTGGAAACCTGGAAGGACAGCTGCTGACTGCTATTCATATTTTCACTATGTTAAAACAAATCTCATCTTGTGTTTCCTAGTGAATGTAGCAGGTTTTACCCATGTTTTAGCAAAACAATCCATTAGTTCACTCTTACCTATAACATGCTTTTAGATGTTCTCTTTAAATATGCTTCAAAAACCTGGATTCAATACACTACTAGACTGCAGTGTCCAACATTGTATTACGGCCATTTACTTTACAGCCAACTTTGACCTCACTGTTTCATTTTCCATTGCCTCAATTCTTACCTAGCAATGGAGGAAATACTTGCTTTCTCTCTACTTCTTATATGTGTTGCAAAGATACAGATATAATGGCATCATTCAGCCAGAGCTTCAGCTTTGTTTAAGTGGATCCCTGTTCTGTTTTGAACTCCAGATAAAAGTGGGAAAAATCAATACTGAACTTAAGAACCACTGAACAAGCATTCCCAACCTCTTTAAGCTAGCACTACCTAAAACTATTTAAATCTGCATATCACAAATATTAGTTATGTTAAACTTTTATTTAACTTGGCTTTTGCTGATATTTTCCAGTCTGACCACAGATCTCAAACACCAAACTAATTTCAGCTGTCTCAATTTAGAATACGAAGCACAAGGAATAAGAAAATAATATTTTTGCAATATGAGGAGGAATTACATGCTATATGCTCATACAAAATGTACTAATAGTACCAAGAACAAAGGAGGGAGAAGAAAGGTAAACTTAAATTTTCAGTACTGTTGCTAAATTTGGTTTCCAAGAATCTAAGTTAGCACCAACTGACCCCAGTAGTGAAAGTGGTGTGTGGGACAAGCCAGAAAGAAACTGCAAGTAGCAGGATGGCAAAAAGGTGTCTGGCTTCAAACTATTAATTAGCAGCTAGCAAAGCTGTACCGCATATTCAGTACTCCAGCATTCCTCCTCCAGAGGTTGCTGCTAGTCTGCCTCATTATCATCTGGATGGAAAACAACACTCTTTCCTGGGAGTTTGCTGCAACAGTCTTATTGATTAAGTTCCCACAGTGTTAAATCATTCTGTAGCTTTCACTCCATTCTCCCCACCTTCCCACCCCTGAATAATAACAGCTTTGGTGGATTTATGGGGGTGGTGCGGTAGATGAGGAGCATTTGATAAACACGATAGCATAATACAGTTTATATTTATGCAATGCCCTTATCTTCAGAACATTTCACATGCCAAGACAGTATTTAAAAAAACAAAACCAAACTAATCTGACTTTGCTCTTGTTTCTATACTGCTTCTGCTACAACTTACAAATCTCTGACTAACATCCAAATGTGATCTTTCCTAGATGTAGTGAATTTTAGATAACAGGGAAAAATAACTAGTAAAGCTATGATTGCTCCTTTTTCATCATCTTTCAGGTTGGAGCAAACCAACAATTTCTAAATATACTTCATGTTATTTTTTTCAGTGGCATACATCTGAGACATGCAAATCTATGTAACACAATTCAAAAAAATTGAGAATAAAAATTTAATTTCTAGGTTTGGATCTTCTGGTTTTGGACCTGAAAATAACTGTATATTTTTTTTAAATGGGTCAGACTCTAAGGACACAATATGGGTGAAGTTACCATAGAAGATCCAGAGCAGATACAACTTTTCCGAATGGGCCCTGAGCTATCCTGAGGGGAAGTGGGCTGACAAGCAAGTCTCAAGACATGTTCTGAAATTGTAAAACTTGCTATTATTATTGTTAATATTATTATTATTCAGAAAAAACAATAGAAAGTGACTGAAACCATCACTTAAGAAAAGATCAAGATAAATGAAAGTTTAAGAGGAAAGAAGAAAATGGTGCTGGAACAGCTTTTTGGCAGCATGACCAAGTGATAAATTTAAANAAAAGCAGTACCCACCAACAAAAAAAAAACCCTACACAAAACAAAACAAAGCAAAACAATCCACCCCATAATGTCTGTCACAAAGCAAAACAATCCACCCCATAATGTCTGTCACAATACCCAATCAATATGGCACAATCATAAGAGGAATTTTTCTTATGCATAGAAAAGTTTTCTTCAGTCAAACATTAACAAGATTTTATTATTAACTCAAACTGAAAATGGCCCATTATGAATTCGGCATTTGTGAAGCTCAGATTCCACAAATTGTTGCATGGGGATGCAGCAGAGTTCAAGGTTTTCACAATCTATGTCATATTAGTGCTCCTTAAGGTAACAGCCTCACTGATTGGCTTTTAATCTTTCCATGGTTGCACATTGTATCATTTCTACTACCTTACTGCCAGCAGCAAGTAGATTGACTCCCTCCAGAAAAACAGCACAGCATCCTTTCTCTTTGTTACAATCATTTTTGGTCACAAATGTGCCTCTTAGGCATGCTCAGCTGAGGGAGACCGGTGCCCAATGCTGCCTCTCCCATGGACTCAGTCCTGCTGCGCTGGGTGTTGGGAGCAGCCGTCAGGACCTGAGCCTGCAGCCAGGGCATTGTTCTTTCCTTCTGGAACCAAAGGGATATATTATTTTCTCCATTTACTTCTGCCTGGATATACCATTAATTCATTACTGAGAGAAAAAGTATTCACAGAAAAAGAGGAAGGAAAATTGCTGATACTCTAAGTTACCAGACACTCTGATTCAACAAGTGAAGGGCAGCACTGCAGGAAAGAAATTAAATATATACTCTGAAATGAGTTTAATATGAAATTTAAGCTTTATTCACCACCACCCTCTTTGTGTTGTTTATGTTTAATTAGCTGTTAAATTTTAACCAGAATATATATATATATATATATATATATATATATATTTACACCTTGTTTGTTTCTTGGTATTGTTTGTAAGGAGAATATTTTCTTTCCCACCTTCACAGAAAGCTTTAATTTATTTCACAAAAGTTCCCACTGATTTCAGTCCAAATGCTCACAGAGTCAATTACAGAACTAGTGATAGAACTTTTTGCATTAGCTTATGCATTTAGGTTTAAAAGGAAAACAAAAGTAAACAGAATACAAACTTCTGTACTTCTCAGTACTAAACACACATTCCTACAGCATTTACAAAAATTAGATGAAGCTCATTCACTGGAAATATTTCAAGTATTTTAAGTCACTTATCTCTCAAAACATATTCACACTCAGTTCTTTATTTTATGAAGTAATGTTTTTTTGGAAGATTGTTCTCAAAACTCCAGCTGTACCAGTGATGAAATATTTTCTTAATGTCTTTGCCCACTTCTAAAAGCATTCTCACAGAAGCAGGGTGTATGGATCAGAATCTATGATTCTGTACAGATTTGTCCTGGGACTGATAGTAAGGTTCAGCAGAAAAGTTCTATAGTCTGAACAGGACGTTTTAGTCAACCATTACTACAACCTTTAGCATAAGATAAAATTACCAGAAGACCATCCAGTAATTAAGACATGAGAAAAGGCCATAAGGAAAAGATACAATTTCCAGAATTCTATTCTAAGAACAAATATGGAAATGATTTTTTTCTATTACTCTTCAGAACTGAACATTATATTTGACATATAAAAATACATAATATTTTCTTAAATAACATTCTCCTAGTTTTCACATAAACAAACCAGGAAATGTAGAAACCCATTTTCAAACAGACTGATATTCATCCCATGTATTTTTTGCCATCTAAGTGGCAAAATATTTAGTATTATGATAAGTTTCCAAGATCTACTGAGAATGCAGCAAAGACAAACATGAGAGTGTTCAAAGACCCCACTCTATAGTTTGCACACTTGCACACTTTCTGTGGGATATGACTGATTTGTTGCCATTTATCTGTTTCCACCTTCACTCTTGGTCTTCTGGAGAAATTACATATGAAGACTTTTTTGTTGTTTTTTCCTTCTTTTTTTTCTGTTCACTTTCTCAATTTAAATTTTGATCAGCTTTCCCACTGGAGTTGGTGAGATTGGTTGCCCTCTGAAGATGCCTCTCACTCAATTGCTTGACTGCATGGCTTAGGTAAAATGTTTACATTTGGGTAAACCATTAAATTGTAGATAATCTGACTCACTGACATATGCAGTGGCTTATTTATTGAGATTTTAAATCATCAAATAGATCAAATTATCAATATGTGAAGCTGGGTTAAGTAAATGCCAAAAGAAACAGTTAAGAAACAGTTGTTGATCAAGTATCACAATATTTTTAGAGATCATTTTCAGGAAATTGAGCTAAGAAAATATAGAGAGGTCTGTAGGATGACAAACAGTGGGTTGTAACTCAACCATCTAGCTGAAGGGCTGCAGTCTGCAAAATGTACAGTTACAAATATAGTAATTTATATAGTCTAATGAAACAAAAGAGGTAACTGGAAGCAAAACCCCAACACTTTCTTTAACAAGCAATAATACAGGAGATTATAAATACTTATCTCAGTATCATTTAATTTCTTCGTGTAGTATTTTGTCACTAACAGAATTTTCATACACCACAAAATGGAAGCAAGGAAGTGTATCTCCATGTGCAAAATTTTGGTGAGACCACTCTGATAACACTCATTCGCACTGCAACAAATGTGTGAAGTACAAAACTTAGAAGCAAACTACGTAAGTGATGCAAGATCCTAAAAAAACCCCAAAAATATGGGACCAAAGGTGCTCCAACTAGCTTATCAAAGGGAAGGTCAAAAGTGTGGGCATTTAAAAATGGAAAAAAATATATCAGAGAAATAGCTTAAAATATACTTCACAAAAATTTTGAGACATTATTTCATGCATACAGAGTGGAAATAAATTCTTTAAGAGCAATCAGTCAAGCCAGAGATTAAAAGTTAAGGAATACCAAAATCATCATTAGTGTGATGCCCAAATGTGGGAATCTAAACTTTAAAGAGAAACCCAACGAAGTCGGGTTTCTCTTTAAAGTTAACTGAAAGAACCAAGCAGCTTCAGAGGATTCATCTCATCCTAAATAGAACCCTGAAATCACATGCAATGCATCTGGTCATATCTGTTTCTCTCCTCAGTAAAACAGGGGCAAAAATATCCATCTCAGACAGAGACATCTATGCTTTTTACATCCGAAGTTGGGTGAGATGTATCCCAGCACATATTTAGAGCCAGACTGTCTTCAGGAGTTGCACTGTTATCACCAGAAAACTGATAATCTGTATTTTTCTTTCTCCTGGGGAGGAAACCTTATCCCTTTGCCTGAGAATGAGTGTAGAGGAGAAAGAAAGAGTGAAGTAGCTTAGGGCAGTAGTGCATAATCACTAGATTTTTCATTTCAGCTTTCAACTTGAAATTACAGATCTAACTTCCATTTGTGACTGCTATGACTGTACTGAGATTAGCATTTACCATATCACTTTCTACAGCTGGTACCAGTGAAAATATTTATGCACACAGGGAAAGAAGAAAGGTATCTGCCAAAACCTGTGGGTGCCACTAAAACATTTATTTCAAATCTGTGGTTTTTTACACTGCACAGCACAATGGTATTCTGCTTATAGTTAGAAATACCAGGCATCTCCATAAAACAAGAAAATAAAGTAAAAATAATTTTTGCCCTGTAGTAATAACTGTCCATAGCTGAAATTAAGCACTATAAATACAACAGAGCAGCAGTTATGCCACCTGAGCAGTGTGAGAGATCTAGACTTTCTAATGAAGCCCCCTGTAACAGACATAGCTATAAAGACTAGTCTTAACTTTAAGCTTTCTTTAGATTTTCAATAAACAGACAGAGTGCACATGAAAATCAAATCAAATCAAATCAAATACAAACATGCATAGCTCCCTTAGGCCAAGCTTACAGATACTAAACCAGTACAGAGTTTCAAACCCTGATGGTAACAATCATTCCTAGGTACTTTATTCGCTCAGAGATGATGGGGTGCCACCAGAGCCAGACACCTGAAACCAGATAGATTCTGAAGACTGCACCAGGTCTTCTCAACATAAATTTGTGAATGAGCTGCTCCTTCTCACCAGTATTTGGCAGACAATACTTAGGGGTTTTTTAATTGCCAATGCTACAAAGCATAGAAAGGTTTTCTGAAGGCAATGGAATGCTGACCTCACTGAAGAAAATCCAGTTTTACCTTAGTTAATGAATAATAGTTGCCATTTTCTGTAATTGTTCCCCCCCTTTACTGTCACAAATGGTCTTACAATAACAATCATAGTGCATAATCTGATGCAAGTGCTCTTAAAGAAATTTCTAGTAAAGGACTACAGCCTCTGTGGGAGGTAACTGTCAGAATTATCTTAAACCACTACCTGTCTTCCACTACAATAGAAAAGGCCTTTAATCGAAATAATCCTTTTTCAAATGAGCAACTTTTTTTTCCTCTCTGCAATTCACTCATCTTAAAAAAAGCACTATAGCTTTTGTGCATAACTTAATTCATTCTTCAAGACAAGTACAAAATTTGTCACTGACATTTAGCGCCAGCCGTAGGCAATGGATAAAATGAACTAGTTAGCAATTTAACCTGTAAAAAAACCAGAGTGGGATGAACAATTTTCTGCCATCAAAGCAAATGGCTAACATTTAGCAAGATTTTATTTTTATTTTTCAGCCCATCCCATCCTCAAGAAGAAAGAAGTCAGGCTAACATTTTTTCTGAGTCCTAAATCTTCCTCTCAGCCTATTTCTTTAATGGTTTAAAGTAAATGACTATCCAGAGGATAATTAGGCACTGTGCTGTCGCATCGTGTCAGGTCACAGCTGGATTTAGTCAGCATTAACCTTTGGGGAGAATTGGAATATCAGTATCATTTAAAATTAAAGACGTGTAAGCAGGCATTTCTGGAGATGTTAGAAAAGTAATTGTCTGTAAATTGTTTGACCTTGAGATTTAATTGCATGCACAACACACATTCTAGCAAGAACCCTGGACTGTGTTCATTCTCTTTCACCTCCGTACCTCTCACTTTGCAGAACCTATTAAGCTACCTGTGGATTTTTCTGTAAAATATTAAAGATTGTTTTATACTGAGAACAAAAGCTTTTAACCAAGACCTCTTACAAACAAAATTGTTAAATAGCTGTAGTATAGACCTCACATATTTGAATTTCAGTCTTTTTATAAACTTAGAAATGTTTATATATACATAGAAAATACTCCTGTTAAACAGCTATGCTTAATTTTTATTCCTTTTTTTTTTTCCTTACTCCTTTTTCCCTAATGAGACAGCTTATGCTTTCAAAGTCCCTCAAGCTAGGCAAATCTCTCCACTGCTTCCACTGTTAATAATGAAACTTCATAATTATACAAATCCAAGGTGGCCAATCAGCTTCTCGGGCTGAGCCTTCGGGTACCTCATGCATTATGTATATGGCACTCGGGCCTGTGAACTCACTTTCTTATATTATAAGCCTAATTAATATTTAATCACATGTAGAGAGGGCACACAAAGCTGTGCTAGTGCCCAAAAGAAGTGCAAGTAAAACTGTACACAGGTACTCGTTTGCTTGTGTGCATGTGCAAGCTGCAGTATGCACACTCAGACACGCACACTAATTAGAAACACAAATCAGGAATTATGCAAATCCTTGAAGATGCTAAAAAAAGACAAACATAGTTTTGATCCTGACTGCAAAACAGCTTTCTCAGGTGATGCTGAAACCAGTTGAGACTCTCCAGGAAGATTTCAGCATATGAAAACCAATGCCAAGGAAAACCTTTAAGGTTTCTTGGTTCTTTGGTTTCTTTTCTTCCTACATACCTACAGACATTCCTAGGGACAAACTCTCGATTCATACTGGCACTGTGTCATCTACTGTAAAGTAGTTGTTACCACAGTCCATGAGAAAAAGTAGTAATACCTGCAAGTACACTTACATTTTGTGTTCATGTCACAATCACCTTTTCCCTGGCACTGAAATGCTGGACAATCCCAGCATAGCAAAGAAAGTTATTGAAAAAACCTTATTGAGGATGATGGTGATGATGCTGATGCTGATGATTTAAGGTGCAGAAGACGACATTTGTTACTGGATTTTTCATCTAGAAAACATTCATGTGTGTTGATGCTGGAATATTTTCATCCTTACCTATTATTGCACTTCTACCTGGAAGATCCTCATTTGCCTGCTGCTTCCTTTTTGTCTTTTTGTTTTACACAGACTCTGACAGATCACACTACATTAGGAAACCTTTTTGATCGGAAGGAGGAGCAAGATTCACATATAGAAAACTGTTTGAGTACACAAGTCAAAGGACTAAGAAGTATATCTGTCTTGTCATTGTAAATTCCACTTAGTCTAATGCAGTTTAATGTTAAACAAAATGTTTACATCAAAATTATACTATTATTTCAATCAGCATTTCCAAAAAATCATTAACTTTTCTAAGCTATTACTCTCTCAATACCACTGCAATCTCTCCTCACCACTGTCCAAACTTCCTCTTTAAAATGCTTTGATTTGTATTTGCTCTAGCATTGTCTCCCCATAAACAGCAGCAAACAGGACTTATGGACTTTATTCTCCATCATTTGGTATTAAAGCAACAATACGGCCTTGAAATTATTGATCTTATCAATATACAGAATGGCTGTGGTAACCAGAGTGGAAAAACCCAAGAAACTTCGGTTTGCTGGACAGAACAAGAGAATTAGGAAGGAGTAAGAACTCTGGGTGAGGAGACTCCACACCTGGAGTACTGCAGTTCTGGGCTCCTCGGCATAAGAGAGATGTGGAGCTACTGGTCAGGGTGCAGTGAAAGGCCACTGAGATGATGATGGGATTGGATATTTCTCCTACAAGGAAAGGCTGAAAGAGCTTGGACTGTTTAGTCTGCAGGAGAGAAGTCTCAGAGGAACTTGTGAAGTGAGGAAATGGAAAAGAGAGGATCAGGCTCTTTTCAGTGGTGAAATGAGTGAAACATGTCCTGAACACCAAGAAACACTCCTTTCACGGTGGGAGTGACTAAGCACTGGCACAGGCCACCAGATTGGTTGCGGAATCTCCATTCTTGGAGATATTCAGTATCTTTCCAGGCAACTGAGTCTGTGTGGCCCTGCTTGAGCTGAGGGGTTGGACCAGATGACCTCCAGGGATTCCTTCCAACCTCAATCATGCACTAAGCCTGCAAATTTTGTAGACACAAAACAAACAAAACAAAACAAATTGTAAAATGTCTGCCTAATATTTGGTATTTTCTTTTTTTCTGGTGTGTTTTATTTTTATTTTATAATTTCCAAAGACATTTACACATTAAAAGATTAATTTCTGTTTTGCTAGGCTATTTAATTTTGAATAAAACACTGTGCAAATTTCCTTTACCACATTGAATTAAGGGTGATACATAGATAAAAAGTATTGTAATGGTTAAACAATCAAGTGAAGTACAAAATCATTGCAATGACCATTCAAATGAAGCAATCCTTTCTTCTCCTTTTAGTGGCACTTCTTTCTTAAAATGTGTCTTCCACAGCTTAAATTTTCCATTACATCAACTTACAAAGTAAAACAATCTATAAATGCAGCCCCAAAACCAAGCTGGATTTCAGTAGTGCAATTTTGTCTCTAGAAACAAGTTAAAAGATACAAAAAACGGTATAACTTGATAACTGTATAAATGCATGACATCAAAATTCCTAAAATCAAATTGTTCTTAAGAAACCATGAACCTTCCAGAGCAAAATGATAGAAATTAATTACTTGGCCCACCATGTAGTCCATACATACATGAAACCCATGTAGTATATGCACACACAATGTATTGACATCAGTTTGCTAAACACCTCTGGCAATAATAAAAATAATAGACATTCATATATTAGCTTACTAACAAATTTTAAATTAAACCAAATTCAAATATATCTTGACAATTTTTTTTTCTCCTTTCACGGAAAAAAATAGCGAGGCATTAAATATAAGGCAGAAACCCAGCACTAAGCATCTGGAAAATTTATAGAGTTTTGCAACCATTTTCCAGTGCTACAGTCCCAGACGTACATGAACTGAGAAGAAATATTTGTTGTAGTTCTAGGGAGAGCTGGAAATTTCATAATTTTATTTAAGATATTTTCGGTCAAGAAAAGTAAAACACTGGCAAACATGTTTATACTATTTCCTTACAATGACAGGTATCCAGAATTTGAAGTTTATATATATAAAGGGGAATGTTCCTGCATTAGCAAGATCTGGCTGAATCACAGTAATTTTAGCTTCTTCATTCATATTTCTTTTGGACTGTAGTTACTATTTTAACACCAGACCAGGTAAGATTAAGGACAGACAGAAAACAGAGGTAAAAAGAGTAGTTTTACTTTTTTTCAAAAGTCATGCAAAAATGGGTTGTTTTGGCAGTAATGTGAAAATATATTTGCTAAACTATTTCCTCATTGTGGTTGTTTGCTAAATGTACCATTATTCTACCAACTTCAAAGCTTAAACTTGATCTAAAACTGTCTACTAAACAGGACAATAGAGAGGGAAAAAAGTATTTTAAAAATTAATCTAATATTACATTCCAGTTTCAATATAGGATTGTTCTATTAACTTTATTCTCTAATGGTCTGGCCAGCCTACCATTAAATTATTCAAATAAAGATGAGGGACCTGATTCTCAGCTGGCACATATCACTATAGTTTCATTGATTTAAATAGGGCTATACCAATTTACATCTGCTGTGAATCATGCCCATCATTTCAATCAGAACGATTAAATGATTACTTTCCTTGTATATTAGCATAAATTGGTAATAACTAATGAGTGCTCATAATTCTCTTCCTTTTTGTAA
Source organism: Turdus rufiventris (assembly GCA_013186435.1). Lineage (NCBI taxonomy): Eukaryota > Metazoa > Chordata > Aves > Passeriformes > Turdidae > Turdus > Turdus rufiventris. Next base: position 4,887,314 of record PYHW01010334.1, read on the forward strand.
GCCCTTCTCAAGCATAGGAGCAGTCACCTGGTAGAAGGGTGAATACATTAACTCTTACCACATACACAATTGAGTAGTGATGCACAACAAAGACAAAACCATGGGACAGATGTACCATCCTTCTGAATCTACAACTCATAATGGTCAAAATATTCCAGAAAATTTTCAGCTGAGATTATAAGAACAGATGTTGCTACTTTACACTTGTACCAAATAATAATGATGCACTAGCTGGCTTTCTTTGAAAACAAACATGACTCCAGAAGAAGAATATTTGCAGAAAGTACAATTTATTTTTTTTTAACAAAAATAGGATTAATTAGTAATTGCCATGCTAAAGAAAACATCAGCTATAACATTTGGGCTGGATATTAGGAAAAGCTTTTTCACCCAGAGGGCACTTAGGCACTGCAAGGCTCCCCAGGGAAGTGGTCACAGCATCAAGTCTTTGGACAAGGCTCTCAGGCACATGGTGTGACTCTTGGGATTGTCCTGTGCAGGGCCAGAAGCTGGACTTTGATGATCCTTGTACCTCCCTCCCAACTTAGGATATTCTATGATTCTATGATCATGTATGTAAACAAGTAAAGACAATGAAAGCTCATTCTGTCATAAGTCTTAAAAACCTTGATGGTCTTTTCAAATCATCACATATTAATCAGCTGTATTAACAAACAGCATCACCTAAGTTGTGCTTTTCCCCAGTCACTACTATTTTAGATTTCAGTGTGAAGTCTCAAAGTGAGGGATTGTTCCTCACTTTGCCAAAAGTGGAACAAGACTTTCTGCACACTTCAGTAGCTTCACAGGATGGCAGACAGAAGAGTAATAGAACTATCTGTCACAATTCCAGAACCCTCCTCCTAAAAAAATCTTGCATTTTCTTGCACATCACTCCAAGACATAGGAATTAACTATACTGATAATCAAAACCCATAACAAATATATCCCCCCTCATTTGAAAAGCTTGGTATATAAACCACATATGGAGAAAATAAATTTTCAAGTAGTAATTTAAATGTAAGATATTCTTTCTATAAAAATAAAAGCAGTAGACTAGGGGGGGAAATATAAAGTGCCCCTCCCATAACTTACTCTTTAAAAATACAATCCTCTAAATATGAGCTGTAAAGCTTCAAAGTGAAATAACTGATTCCAAAAAACTGCCCTTTGAGTTAGGTCATGTAAATTAATAGTCATTCTTGAATGGGATCTATTAAACCCATATCCAGCTTAGCAAGAAGCATTTCCATAGCTTCCCTAGATTTTGTGTACTGTGATTTTAAAGGTAAAATAATAGTGAAGGGATATATCATATAATAAAAGTAATCAATACACTGAGAAACATTATATCTGCTCTGCTTACAGCTTGCAAAATATCCAGAGAAGGTTAATAAGGAAAACACAGACTTTGTGAAACTGAAATTTTCATGAAACCACAAAAAACTTCTCTGGACTGGAAAAGGAAATTTAAAAGAAAAGAAGAATCAAAGGGAAAGGGCAATAAAAAAATATAAGAAAGGAAAAATAGGGAGAGAAATATGAAACTAACCTTGCACACACTCAAAATGTCATTCAGATTCTTGCTTTCATTCCTAGAGAGTATCTGTATTAAAATAATTTTTATTAAAAGTGGGGTTTGCTGCCCAGCTTGACTTTAGCTTCTGAATATAAATATATATATACACCAACATACAATCAATTTTTGATTCATGATCAGAATAATTAATTTGAAATCTTCATTTTTTTTAATTCAAAATTTGCTTAGAGTTTCCATAGAAGTTTAGGAATATCAAGACCTTGAACTTCACTGTGTTCCCAGTGTTTCAAGAACAAATTCTTATATATAATACTCAAACATCATACTTGTATACATTGTCCCTTTTATATCATCATACTTCCCAGAGTTTTGCTGATGAAAAATAAATATCCAATATATCTAGGAAACTTTGTTGAGAATTAAATTTATAACATACCTGCATTTATACACTTAGGTAAGTATATGCAGAGGGTGTGTGTCAAAACACACATTCATCTATGCATCACACTTATGTGTATGTGCACATATATATGTGTGTTTATGTATTTACCAAAGTCTTCAAAACCAATTCAGCAATTAAACAGACGAATTTAAGCAATTAATGCATAAGTAATATCAGTAAACTCCATTTTCACCACTCTACAGCTTTCGTAGTTTCACTGAGATGCAAATTGACCATTATACAAAATCTTTACTAATCCAAATTGAAAAAAAACCACCCATAGAAAATTGTGACATGTTTCTTTTATTGGACTTTTGTAAGAAAACTGGTGCTCACTTTAAAATCTCAACTAAGAGAGCTCCAATTGAAACTACTTGTTTAGATCCCCACAGTATAGTCTCTCACAGTATAAGTACAGTAATTTCACGAATACAAGCCGCACCATTTTGACTAAAATTTTGGTCTGAACCTGAAGTGTGGCTTATAATCAGGTGCGGTTTATATATGGACAAAGAACAAAAAGTTGCTATTTTAGTTTGGAGGACTTCTCTTTGAAATGGAGAATTGTAAACCCCCTCCCTCCAAATTATTATAATTTTGAAATCAAGGGGCTCTCAGG
>PYHW01010334.1:4890231-4912021 GCA_013186435.1 Turdus rufiventris
ATGGCTCATTAGCAGACTATCTGCCATGGAGATAAGGATCACTGCCCCCACCCTGAACAGATGGTGATAGAATAGATACCTTTTATGACACTCTGTATTGTAACCCAAGACAGTTGCTGACACCCGGACATGAGGCTTATAATCAGGTGCAGTTTATAATTGTGAAATTACTGTACTGGTGATATTTGCCACTAGGATACATTTGAATAGAAACATTTCTTCTTCTAGTATATACCTTGAAAGTCAATGTGAGGTTTTCTATTGTCTTCATTGAGGAAAGGATGAAACCCTATACAGCCAAAAAAAAAAAAAAAATTGTCCTTGATGACCCACAGTTGCTGTACAGGCACTGCTTTTTCAAGTTTTATGCTTTTTCCACCTCCATCCCTCTAGAGAAACGTTATAAAGTGTTTCTTCTCCACAACCTCTGTCTTAAGCAGCGGGGAAGGAAATGGGAATGAAATTGAAGCTGCACTATATCCCTTATTTCTGCCACCTGGCAGTACCACAAACAGTCCTTTTTGCAGCAGAGAAGACTTGTGTATGCAGTCTACATTACAACAGTGCTAAAATATAAGAAATTGGGCTGACTCAAATTTCAACAGTGTGAGAGAATCCTAACATACATTTGATTCTAATGTATACTTCTGATATATAACTATATTTAATATCTGCTGTCTTCTCAAATCTTTACTAAATGCATTGCTATCACCAAGAAATGCAAAACTTACAACCAAAGTAAGCATTTCTTTGCAAAATGTTTTGATTAGGTTAGAACTGGCGAGACTCTCCTTCACGCCAGGAGTATCTTCACAGTTTCTAATGAGTGTTTTGATTTATAGAAACTTTAAGTCAGTGGTTTTATGTTTAAGAGAAATCATAACAGCAAGTTTTAAAAAACCTCTTCACAACACTGTTTTCATTGGTGAGTTAGAGCTGGTACAGAATGTGAAATGAAATACTATTGCAACCAATGTCAAAAGTTTACCATTTTGGATTTCATACACTAAATGTCATTCAAGAGTGTGTTCCAGTGTGTTACCTAATTGGTAGCCTTTTTCACACTTGTAATTTTCCTACTTTGTTGCCAAGCATCCGCATATTAATAAGTAACACCATTTAATGAGAGAAAAAAATTCCAATGCAACACACTTAACTCACTGCCTTTATCCACTGTATCATAGGAAAAGTGAACTCTGATGCCAAAGGGAAGTTAGGCCTTTAAACTGCAACTCAAAATTGCAGCCAACATGCTGAAGCAAGGATGTCACAGTTACACATAATTACCATTTCTACAGGAGTCTGTTTCCTGTGGTGACAGTAGCATATTAAAAAGATAGTATTTTCAGTCTTTGAAGTCACTTTTCTCACACAAAATAGTTTTTTCAACAAGAACCTATTCAGTTGTCCAGCCTTATCCCATAAAGCACTTAAAGATATGTCTAGATCCCATTCAGCTTAGCCACATGATTGGTATTTTTTTTTTTTTTTCTGAAAAAGGATTGAACTGAAGTACATGTTTCAAATGCTTTAGCATATGGGAACCTAAATTAGGAGCCTAACTCTTAACTGCAATATTAATACTCCTGACCACCTTGGAATTTTAGTCACAACAAATTTTATCATGTTTTACAGGTTTATTTTTCCAAATAATATTTTAGTATCATCTTGTCTTATCACATAGCACATGCTGTAAGCTTATTAGAAGCCAACCAGAAGTTTGAAAAAATACTAAGCTTAATCATATTTGAATCTTTAATACTTTACCAGTGCTCCTCATGGCTTAAAGACCATAAGCCTTAAATACCACAGAAGCTTTTTTCCTTCCACATTTGAAATACGAATGCTTAGAAAGGTATCTGCTTATAGAACAGGTTGTAAAATGGAAATTCACAGGAGGAAAACCCTTCCTATATCTCCCTCAGTTCTTGCTCCATCTTTTGCTTTTTCTTGTTCATAATCATGGTGGTAAAAAAGGTGTCTTCCTAGATAAATATTACAGAACAAAGAATACTGTGTGACTTCTTCTGTTATACTACCAAATATATTCCCACCAACCTAGCTATAAAGAGTGCCCTGATTATATAGCAACTGAAACAGTTCCCCTTGTACAAATTACTTCCGTGCTACTCAAACCCTGAGGAAACCCTTTTTTGCAACCGTATCATTGAAGACACCCTTTAAAGAAATGCTATCTAATACCTCAGTGTTGTTTGTTGGTTTTTTTTTTTTTTTTTTAATTAGCATCCACAATACAACAGCCTGTGGCAATTTTAATATTTATACACTAAGGTGCACACACTGGGAAGGTTGTCAGTGTCATTCTAACAGAAAACTGGGTGCAGTTTTCCTGGGGGCCCTTCAGTGATTTCCATGCCTAGGGTAGATCATAGTGGCTGTTGAAGGACATGTAATGCACTTCCTCTTCCTCCTAAGTTCATTACATTTACTCTCTTAGGGTAATTTCTTACAGCTAAAGCACAAAAGTGAAAATTTAGAATTATTTTTTTTCCATTTCTCACTGGGTCTCAGACTTCCTGTGTGGATCTTGAACAAATTGTTTTACTTGCTCTACCTCTGCTTTTCACATCTGAGAAGTAGAGATAAAAGCAAAAGGAGCACTTCAAGGCTTAATTCATTAAAATTGGCAAGGAACTTTCAGGTCAATGAATGGAGGCCGCAACAGATTAACATATTAAAAGTTTTAATAATTTATTTGTGAGCTACTTCAATTGATGGAATATGCTTCTAGACTAGAAGCAATAGGAAAATTTAACACTGTGTCACTGGTATACATGTCCAGTTCTGCAGACAAGTAACTGCAAATGAAAGATATTGATGTGTTTCTCCTATTTGGGCTGTGTCCCAGGGTACTAACACACAACTCAGGAATAACCACCTTTCAAGAGAAAGTTAAAATAAAGCTAGATGTAATATAAATACACACTTCATGTTTATACACATATACACAGTATGTATATAGAAAATATAGGCATTGAGATGCTATTCCAAAGGAAGAAAAATATTTTTCCTTTATTGTGTTACAAGACCATAATTTCTCAAGCTCAGTGATAAATGCTGTAGAAATGCTCTGGAAAAACATGCCTGTAATTAACAAATATGTGATTTTATGTAATATCCTTTGTTTAATATATGTCTTCATATTAATGCACTGCGATTAAAAGAAAATGAAACAGCAGAGGAAAAGAAGACATATTTTTACTTTTAAAAATAATAAAATCTCCTTTATTCCAATAGCATTTTTCCTCTGGATTTTTCCTTTTAAAAATAAAAATTCCATTTTCCTGTCTGAATTCAAAATGATTGACTGGAGCACAATATTAAGTAATAAATAAAACAGTCCCAGTGGCTGAAAGACTCCTGAATAAAGAGAAAATTATTTTTGGATTTTCCTTCTGATCAGATATGAAATATTCTGAAACGCCACCTCTATAATTTGATAAAAAGCTTGATATCCCCAAATGAAAATAGGATTCAGCACTTTCATTTTTCTGTCTCTAAAGGAACCTCTAGGTAAACTGATTTTAAAAAAATGAAAATCTCAAGCATAAAGGTGGGAGTAATGAAGCAAGTTTAAATATGCGCTGACCTTTGAAATGAACTGCATTCCATGTTGTTTGGCCAAGAAGCTGGCTGTGTTGCTGTCTCCATCAATTTCCACAGCATAAAAGATGTGGGTTTTGGAGCTGCCCTGCTCTCTGGTGGATGTTGATAGGCATCGCCACAAATACACCAGTGCTGATAGTAACAGCCATATGTTCATTGCTCTGAAATATTAAAAAGAAATCCACAAGGGATAAAAGTGCAAGCATCTTCTTTTGTTGTTGTTGTTGTTGTTACTCACAGTGAGGATTTACCCAGAGGTGGCTGTATTTTATTTTCCTCTTCTTTGGATAAAAATACAAAGTCCTAGATTTTTTAAAATTTAGTTTCAATATTAAACTAAAAAGATAAAAGCAAAAGAAAACATTATTTTGGGAATCTAAGAAGTTTATGCTGTTTGACAATATCTAACAGCCAAGTGATACTGTGCCAAATGATTTTATTCTTACAAATTCAAATATTAAAATATAAACTACTTTGCAGCTCTACTTACACGGTTATTTTTCCACTCCTGCTTTATTATACAAGTTTGACTAGTTTTATCCAGTGGTTTGTCAGTCTCAAGCTGTTCACTAGACCTGAAGGTCAAACGGCATTCTCTGAAAAATTTCAGCGCTCGATATCAGAATGGAAGATGACCACATGAATGTATAGCAGTTTTAATAACAATGACTAAACTAAATATCTGAATATCTGGTCTAAGTCCTTTTGTAATATATTCTATGAAATATCAATTTAAAATGGATTCTACTGATCATAAATTGCCTAGAAAAATGAATTACAGAAAAGATGACAAAGTCAAGATTATGCATATGAGAAATACTACAGGTATCTTAATTAAGCAATATTAATATCTGGCTGAAAGTTTATTCTGTGCATGCTAGCTCTTAGGCACTAGATCCTGGCTTTAAAAATATGGCAGTAGCAAATAACAAAAACATCCTGAATAATATGCTGATGTTGCATCTGTGATGAAATGACAAGAAGGATATCTTTTAAGTAGACATGATACTAGGCATAAACAGTGGTAGAGATCCAATTTACTTTTCCACCTACGTTCCCCTTTGTTTGGGTACCTGTTAAGAGCTGTACAACATCAGAATTTAAAAATTAATTTTGAAATGGGACAATGTAATTTTGCATGTTATGGGTGGCCGTGTTCACTTATATTCTTAGTGTTTGCAGCACTTGTAATTCAAACAGTCTTTTGAAACAGCAGCTAGATATAAATTAAATTTGAATATATATAGTTGTCTTTCCTCAGCCACATCTTTTAGTTGAATCCTTCTTGAAAGCCCAAGAATTAGAACAAAGCAGCCAGTGACTGAATTCCACTCCACACCCAATAGTAGCTCTTTTTAACATTAGGTGGAAATAAAGGTGCAACAACAGATAAAAACAGTTAATGTCATACCTTGCAGTTCACAATAATATAAACCTATGATCTTTAATAAACACTGCCATACTGAAAAAATATACTTAAGGTATCTGCACAGTTAGATCTAAAAATTAGGTCTTGAATGAGATCTTACCAGCTAGATACTTCTGAAGAGATCTAGTAAAGCCTATCACATGGAATCCCTACTAATCATATTAGAGTGTTTCTGGATGCTGATTATTATCTAAAGCACAGAAAAAGCCTTACAAAGCATTTTTTATAGGAAGACACAAGCAATCTAAATTTCTAAAGTACCTCCTCAAATCTTAATTATGCAGTATGGCCACTAGCTATTTTCCACATGGTTTTTTTTGGAACTAAGGATTGAGATGGTGAGAATTGCAATTTAGTTTTGCTCTCTAGCTCAGCAATTAGATTACAGCCAATGTATTTAGAGTAAGTCAAAGGCTGAGGAGGATACAGAGTAATTGGGGCTGCAGAGAGAATTAAGAAAATAAAACCCCAACAAATTGATGATGTATATCCACCCTGTATAATTCATGTGGTATAAAACATTTCCAGAACAAAAGATCAAAATCAGTCTATCTAGAACAACCTAGATCACCAGAGCACTCTTTTAGAAAAAGGAAAATACAGGTTCATCCCCCTGCAGAGAAATGTAATGGTAGAACCCCGTATTTTTCAGGAAGGGACTGACACGACTAAGGTACTGGTAAAAGTGTTTTGGAGATATTTTTCTCCTCTGCAACTATATTCCTCAACATCCCCTTTGCTGTTTTTTCAAATCAAACTATTTTGCTAGTTCTAAATTAGAGATTTGCAGAACTTAATCATTTTTGCAAGGTGAAAATTTCCATAAAAATACTAATTCAGTAGATTCTTGCTTTCCAAAAAAGTATAAATCTATCCTAGAAGGTGGAGTTGGTAAACCCACTCAAACAACTTCAAAGGCAAACTCAGCAACTCAAAGCATATTTCATACGTACAAGTACTAATCTGACAACTTCAAATGACACTGAAGCAAACCATAACAAGTGTAGTTTCGCCTATACCAATCATTTGCTCCCAAAAAGAAAGTGCATGGGGTGAAGACATTATTTTACCTTTAAAGGAATACCGTCTACTTCCTTTTTGGAAGTTTTTGTGTCTCAATCATAATCACAGAATCACTGCATATTCTGAGGACAGGACCTACAAAGATCATGAAGTCAAGCTCTTAAATGAATGGCCCTTACAGGGATTGAAACCACAACCTTGGCACTCTTTGCACCAAGCACTAACCAATGGAACTAATCTCAGAACTAATGTCAGCCTGATATGAGAATTTACCCAAACTTGACAACAAGACAATAAGGGTTTGAAAACTGTAATCACAACAAGGGCAGGAGAGATAATGTCACAGCTGAAAACTGAAATCATGAACAATTCCACCTGCACAAAGTAATTACTCTCCCAAGACTTTTTCTTCCCCAAAAGTGTAATTTTTTGCTACATTCCAATCCACATTTCGGGAGAACAAAGAGATTGTCTTGCCTATACTCTCCAAAGGTAGTACTAACTGAGGGTACACTGGAGAGAGAAGGATCTGTGTGCCAGTAGAATGAAAGAAAGACCAAAAAAGGCATAAGTAAAGCTCCTGATTTATGTTAGCGGCCTTGGATTGACAGACTAGGATGGCTAGGACTGAGAACTAAGCACCAGAGCAGTGAGACTATTGCTTGAAAGCAAAAGAGAGTTCAGAAGAGCTACCATGTCGTGAATTGAGTGGGAGACTGAAATGAAGAAATTATTTGCATAGGTGGACTGAGTGGGAGCTCAGCTGATAAAAAGCCAGTTGGTTCAAGTGACTTGAAGCACAATTGGTTAAACAGAATGAAAAAAGACATTTCAGGAATGATCGTGAGTCTGGAAAAGTCCAACATTAGATGACTTTAGAAGGGAAGAACTGAACAAATTCAAGAAATGTGCAATCAAGATTATTGAGGTAAAGAGATCTGTGGAAAGAAGAAAGGAGGAGAAAGAAAAATGATAAATAAAACTAAACCAGGCTAAAAAGCCAACCAGGAAACTCCATAACGTTCAGAGTAGCTGTTCTCTACAGCCTGGAATCAAATCCTTAGTTCCCAATCTCACCATTCCACTGAAACTGGAAAATGCAATGGAACCAAGCATCTTAATTTCACCTGCTGAGCCACAGGGACAGTTAAAGTTTTGTTCTTCCAAGAGTGTGAGTTTGTTTCTTCAAAGATCAACATTGTTTTCTTTGGATGTAACGAATGCCAACCCTATTCCATGAGGAAATTAACAAACTGCCAAAGGACGGCACTTCCATTCAAATCCCCCTGTTAAGAGAACTCCAAGCATGAATTAATCATATATTAAACACACCACATTAATAAAATTTTGTTGAATCCAACATTTAAAAAATGTCAAATTGAGACTACTTGTCTAAACTGTAAATAGAGGGTAAGAAGTATTTTTAAAGGCTACAAAGAAGGACAGTAAAAGTCCTGGAAGCAGTCAGGATTCATTCATTCATTCATTTATAATAATAAACTCACCTATGGCTGATTGTATACAACACATTTTCTTCAGCATCTGCCTTTATTCAAGTTTCACAGTAAATATGATATATTCTAAAGTGGACTCTTGAGGGCTAGTAAATAGTGACATCCATTATTAATGTTGTACAGGGAGAGAGATCCTATACAAGTCAGTACTTCAACCTGCCTTAATCCTCTGTTTCTACAACAATGAATTTTTGTAAACTTTACTTATACACACTGGAAAACAATTTAATTTCGCTAACCTATAAAGAAAGAAGATTCATAATTTTATTAAACTCTACTGGAGGGAGGGCAAGGATTGATTTAAGCTTTTTTTCTTTTGGTGTGACAAACACTGTAGTATTGTGCAACTGAAATTTCACAAAATTAATTAAAACCTTATAATTTTCTAACTGCATATATGCAAGAAATTAATAGGTTTATTTTCAATAGTATAATATATTTAAGAGCAAATAAAAATATCAATTAAACAGAAAATACAATTTAAACACAAGATTTGTGTTCCATTAACAGAATCTAATTATAAAAAATAAAAATAATTCAAAAATCTAAGTCTACTGTTATTTTGGGTCTAGGTTAGTTATATGAGATACTATCATATAATAAAAATTATACATATACACAGATTCTTTTTTAAACCAAAGGGTAGGCAGAGGACTGATGCTGGATTTGTAACTGGTCTTTACTCAGTAGACCAGCTAGGACCAATGTTATGGCAGTAGTGTTTCTGTCGCTAAGTGCTTGTCACAACAAAAAGCATTTTGAAGTAACACTGAATCTTATCTACAGGGTCAGTAGCAGATGAGCATCATGTTCAAAATTACTACTCTTCAGAGTGTTCTGGGTTTGTTACAACAGAGATTTAAGTTTAAATTTTGACATAGCAAACCCTACAACAAATTAGTAGCTTCCTGATGTTACTGCAAAACACACACTTATGGCTCTGAATTTTAATTTTGCTCTGAATTTAATTTTACACACCAAAAGAAGACAGTACTGGTGTTTATTCGCATAAAGAAAAATAACCAGACATAAACCTAAATTTATTAAGATGACTGAAGCTAAACAAAGTTCTATCAGATTTAATAGCAAAAACCAGTGAATACCACCAGATTAATTTGCAAATGTTGAAAAAACGAATAAAATCAAAAAAGGAAAAAAAAAAAAAAAAGAAATAAAAGAAAAAAAAGTGACAGACAAACAGTAAGGGAAGGGTGTTAATTAAAAGATTTGGGTTTCTTCTCCAATCCTCCTCCACTGAGAAAAAAAAAGTTATTCCCTTGAATTGTAATAAGACATTCTGTAGATCTCGAAAAGACACTGCAAAACAGCTGAACCACATGCACCACTTTCTGAATGATGAACAGTTTTCTTACAGGCTTTGTATCTTATGCTGACCAAACCCAGTTTTGCTCCAGTTTATGAAACATGACAAGACCACAGATAAAGTTGATCTATGCTGCAGGCTATTTGTGTTGTCTACTCAGATGGTATGTCATAATGCCATGAGCCCAAACACTGTACCTTCTTTGTTTTCTTTCATTTGTTTTACTGAAGTTTTATAAAACCAGAGACAGGCACAGGATCCGAATTTATGGCATTGTTTCTGCCTTCTAAGAATAAGCACTAAACCATGAGGGTGTATTCAGAAGAATCTCCTGTGATGTCTGAGACCTGCAGAGACAGCATATCCTATTTATTTGTTTGGGTTTTTTTTTTCACTGAGGAATCTCTCATGTGAAGAATATGTAATAATGCACACATCATTTTATTGCGGTTTTTTCTGAACTGTTTGGTTTTGGTTTAAAATTTATTGGTACTGGCAACCACTGTTTAAAGGATTATCTTAAAAACTGTCTGCGTTTCAGCATTTTCCAGCTTTATAAAGCACTATTGATTGCATTAGAAACTGAATAGTGTTCAGTTACTGATGATACAGCTTGAAGTTTGCCACCTTTTCAGAACAAGAAATTAGAAAATTCTGTAGACTGTTTACTTGCAAACAGGGACATTGGTGATCATTCCTCAGCCAGATCAGTTTCAAAATGTTTTATAAACTATATGAACAATAACACAAGAATAATAAATAGAAAATATTAAAAATATAAAAACATAGCTGCTAGGAGTTTGGACAGGTGAAATGGTTTATTTAAAGACTGAAATACAATAAAACTCCTGCAAACAAATGGGAGAAATTAGTTGTATGCAATCATCACGTTAATGTGCATTAAAAGATACTTCTCTAGCCATGTGTTCTAACAGTACAAATATGTACAGTTTATAATAAATGTTGCTATCTTCTAGTAGAATAAATTTAATATTTGAGGGGGAAATGACAAGCTTTCAGGTATTCAAAACATTCCTCCAGCCTAAAGTAGAAATTCCAATCTTTCAAACAAAATAAAAGTTAAGAACAATGCTTTGGTTATAATTTAATCAAACCAATTGAATTAACTAAAAGAGCTATAGTTCATAAATATGAGACAGAGAAATATTACAAAGGGAAAGACAATACATTTGTTTGCTCCTATGGGACAGAGAGATGGAGAGGAAAAGAGACACAAGTAATTTATTGCCTGTGCAGCATGGAAAGGTTATCCTAGGGTGGCAAAAAATATAATGTGCCATAAAACCAATGTCTCTGTTGAGTCCATGGTTTTTAGTGCCCAGCAGAGTTATGAATTTTAGTTCCAGAATTATCTTTTGAAGGTATTTTGTATGTTTCCCTTGAGCAGCAGGGCTGAGAGGCTGAAGATGAAGTGGCTGTTCTGGATTAAAGCAAATGTGACATAGCTATGCAAGCTGGAATTCAAAATCCTATAAGGTTTGTATAGCTATCCTACTTCAAGGTTCTATTTAATTGCCAAGAGTGGGCATTCCCAGAAACAAAAGTGATGCAAAGCCCCCGCTTAAGTAATTTTCAACAGTTAAAATAGTGTGAAATAGCCTTAAGCAAGTCTTAAATGATAGCAGAAAACTGTTTAACTATGATGGTGATATGACCAGTATAGAAAATAGAAAGCTTATACCCCACATTGAGAACTTGTCCTCTGCTCTGAAAACATAGAGAGAAAACTCATAAAAAGTCTTGAGACAATATTTTCCCCAGCACAAGTTCAATAACTCCTCAGCTTGTTCTAAAGGACCTTCAGAATACATATTAACCTCAGGGTCAGGAAAAAATGAGGAATGGCTCAAAACTCTTAGCTTAGAAGAACATTTTCCCAGTGTATGCAGAGTCATAACCATTTCAAACATTTTGAAACAATAGGCTGAAGAGTCCAAGATTTCTTTACCACAAACACTATAAGCAGGGTTTGTACTCAGGAAGCATTCCAAGCTGAAGTTCTTCAAGGAATCTTTTAGGATTTTTTAGACAGTAAATTTCAGCTGCCAAACCATATGTCAGACATTCTACACTATAGAGGTTTAACCACTCACTGGGTGGTTATGCCACACTTAAAATTGCCCAAATTATGCTATCACTCAATGGATGATATAATAGATAAATTAAGTGTTCTAAATTACATAGGCTGTCACACTCACTTCTGTGTGCTTCTTTGCTAGTCAGTAATAAGGTTGGAAAAATTACTATGGAAAGGATACAGATATCTGAGGATATCAAAGAGGAGAAAGAACAGATCCTCCATTACTATGCTACTTCAAGTCATGAGAAGAAACAAAATTGAAAAAGGTGTGGCCAGACAAATTACACATTTAATACATAGAAAATGCATTTGAAGGTTTTTAAATAAATATGAAAAACAAAACAGATTAAACAGGAGGCATAGTGGAACTGTACAAACACTACAAACTGTACATTAACAGTTGGACAACACTTAAGTGACTGAGTCAAATGCTTCAAAAGTTTCCAAGGGGCTAGAATGAAACTTCCCAACACAGTTGACCATCATAACAAAAAATATTTATTTTCATGAAGTCCAGCCATCTTAATACCCAGCCAAAGATGAACAACTTAAGTGCTTTGAATAAAATCCTTTTGCTACTAGACCGACAAACCTTTATCCAGCCCTCCAAACAGTGTGAGCTAATCCAAGCCTCTTTCTGCAAAGTCAACACATTTTCTGTCTCCTTTATAGCAAGACTTAATCAATCCAGCACCACTTACTAACTAATTAAGAGCTGGAAATTACTAGGTGGCATTTTTTCCCCCCTTAAAGTGATTCAGAAATACCTCATTCATTTTAATGCTTATAGCATTATGGTACATGGAGCAACAAAAAATTTCTACATTTGTGTTTTGGGCATTCATTGTCACTGCCAAGACACTTGTTGGCATGAAATTTTACCAAAAGATAGTTCACCTACAAATTTTCTGCCCTTCTGCAAAAAACAACAGATACTTAAAGCAACAGTAAAACAGAAATTCAGCATGACTCATACAACAATACATTCTCCCAGAGCCACCAAACACAAAAGGTGGAGCAATTCTTAATGCAAAAAGAACAAACTGTCATTTTGAGAACTTTTGAACATAAGTAAATCAGATAGCATTTTTGTTAGTTTAAAAATAGGAAAGAAAAATAAAAAATGTGATATAATCAAAAATCAATATGTGAATAACAAAACAATGTAAAATCATTTTTCTTTCTACACAGGATGGATGGGGAAAAAAGATTTTGTTAAAAAAATTAAATGCTTCATTTTTTTAAAATTATTGTGCGACAGAATTAGTAGTTCAGAGTGTTAAGCAGTCTGATTCCCAATATCAAACAGTTTGCCAAGCCTTTCTCCCCATAATAGGTTTACCATTATTATGAAGGCAAGGGTTTAATATTATCAATGATAAAATTATCTGATATGCAAATATTTCACATCTATTCACTTTATTGGAACAATGTAATCTTTACTATCATTACTAAGAAAATTTCAACCAGATGAATATTCCTTTCTTGTAACAATAAAGAAAATGGAAAAACAACTTGCATTTTCTTCAATGGATTCATTACTACAGATCATTCCCCAGAGAAATACTCCATACAATCACAAAGGATACCAAAATCTGAATCTTGCCTAAGAGTCAAGAAGAGTTGGAAGGGCTTCAGAATCAGCTTTAGCTCAACAATGATTTCTACAGCCAATTAAACAGTGGAATTGATGGACTCTGAGAATGCCATATGCTGCCCTCTGCTGAAAAGATGATCATTATGACTTGAGGTGTTACGGCTGGAAGGTCTGACAGACGGGAAAAATAAGTGGAAGATCCTCTGATTTCAGGGATGTGGATAATTCCTTTAGGGAGAAAGGAAGATTAAATGCTCACCTGGGCAAAGAAAAATTTCACAGAACATATGGTGTATATATATATAAATTATCCTGACAAGAACATGAAGTCAGCAAATTGGTTATTAGAAATATAACTATTGAGAATTACATTGATTATATTCATAAAAGTCTTTAAAATCGTTACCTGTCAAGCCGTTTAGATCTAACATGTGACATACTTTAAAGACATTATAATATAATGAGGAGAGTCTTTCTGAGTGTTATTTTTTTTACTCTGTTCCCTCTGTGGTTTCTGATTGGTGCATACATATTTCAAAGTTACTGTGAGAAATTTAGCAATTATACCTCTGTTAGATTAATAATAAAATATTTACACTCTGAAATATTTTTAATTTTCACAGACACTTACATGTTAAAATTGGTGGGAGGGAAAAGCAACAACAGAAAAAGGAGATCTGGGAACTTATCTGATGCTTACAGTATCATCTGCTGCATTACCAAAAATATTTAAATTAAAGAAGATTCTACTACATGACAATCAGGGAAAAAAAAATTGATGGAATGCTGTTGTGTTTGATCATCTGTAGTGATACAAATTTGGTCAGCCAAAATATTTATACGTTTATGTATATATGCTCTAGAACCTGGAACATCTCTTCCTCCTCCTCCTCCTTGATGTTGCCTCTACGTTTCTCTCACTGTTTCACTGTTTTTTCTCCCTCCTCCTTTCTCTGTTTAGTATTTTCTGCCCTTTCTTAAACATGTTAGTATATCTGGGGAGTTGCCAAACACAAGTTGTGTTGTTTTTGCACGTCCCGGTTCTTGGTACTGGAGCAGCCACAGAGATGGCTTCTGTGAGACTCTGCTGGAAGCTTCCACCATGAGCCAATCCCTGATGGCTCTGAGGATGGACATGTTGCTGGCCAAAGCTGGGCCAATTGGAGATGGTGGTCATGGCTCTGTGAAAACACACTTAAGAAGAAATCAAAACAAAGTGTGGGGCCCAGTTTTAATTCCAGCCTGAGTAGGAATGAGAATTTCTGAGGGGAGAACAACATGTAGGCACCAAGGTCAGTGGAGAAGGGGAGGACGGAGGTGTTCCAGGCACCAGAGCCCAGACTCCCCTGCAGGCTGTGGTGAAGACCATGGTGAAGGCAGACCATGCCCTGCAGCCCATGGAGATCCACGGGGGATGCAAAAATCCATGCACAGCCCATGGAGATCCATGGAGGATGCAGAGATCCACCCACAGCCCATGGGATCCATGGGGGATGCAGAGATCCACCCACAGCCCATGGGAACCCATGGGGGATGCAGAGATCCACCCACAGCCCATGGGATCCATGGGGGATGCAGAGATCCACCCACAGCCCATGGGAACCCATGGGGGATGCAGAGATCCACCCACAGCCCATGGGATCCATGGGGGATGCAGAGATCCACCCACAGCCCATGGGAACCCATGGGGCATGCAGAGATCCACCCACAGCCCATCTGGAAGGTGCCCATGCCAGAGCAGGTGGATGCCTGGAGGAAGCTGTGATCCTGTGGAAGACCTGGTGGAGAGAGGGCTCTGCTTCCAGGCTGGAGCAGCCTGTCCTTGAAAGACTGCCCCCTGCGGAAGAGTAACCCACACCTCAAACAGCAGTTTGAGGGCTACTGCTGCTCATGGGATGGAGCTACATTGCAGCAGTTTTGGGAGGGCTGTTGCTTGTGACATTGGAGCCACACTGGAGAAGTACATGGAGAACTGTCTCCTGTGGGAGGGACACGATGATGCAACAGGGGAAGGACTCCTCTCCTTGAGCAGCAAGAGGAACCACAGTTGAAAAACTGACAGAAACCCCCACTCCCTGTGCTCCTGCACTGTCGGTGGGAAGGAGGGAGGAGGTGGAGGGGGAAAGGTGTTTTCAAGGGCTTACTTTACTTCTCATTATCCTCCTCTGATTTTGTTAGTAATAAATTCACTTAATATCTCTAAGCTAAGCCTGTTTTGCCCTTGGAGTGTTTTCTCTTGGTCCTTATCCCAACTCATGAACCCTTCATTAAATTTTTTCTCCTCTGCCCAGCTGTAGCAGGGGAGGGTGAGTGAGCAGCTTTCATAGGTGCCTGGATTTTGGCCAATGTCAAACCACAACACTTTTATGGATAGCTGAACTTTGGCCAGCTCTGGGTCCTCTGGAGAGTTGTGTAGGAATACTTTGTCAGTTTTCACTGTAAAAATTGCAGCAACTTCCTGGGACCTGTATTGCAACCTGTGCGCTCAACAAATTCATAAATTATGTGAAAGCTGGAAGCTTATAGAGTTTACTCACTTTTGGTGGTAATGGTTGTTTCAAATATCACAATATTGTCTGACTATGGCAATTAATAAGCAGATAAAAATTCAATATATACAGGTAAAAATTCACAGACCAAATGAAAAATAATTCTGGTTTTACAAACACAGTGATTGACTCTGAAGTATATACTCTTAAACAGCAAGACCTTTGGAGTTAGGTCACTCTCTGGAAATATCTACTACTTAAAAGTAGTTTTAAAAAAAGCAAGGAGAAAAGTCATTATGATTACTATTATTGTCACAGAATACATAAATGGCACAGCTCAGTCTAAATAGAGTGTATAAATCTGGTGGTCCTTCTTACCATAAAAAAATGAAATATAATTGGATAAGATACAGAAAGAAAAGGATAAAGAATGGGTTAAAGTTGACACAATTTCTGTACAAAGAATGACCAGAATTCTTTAGCCTAGAAAAGCGGTAGGGAGATACCAAAGATCATACATTAAAACTGGAATTAAGAATGTGAATGAAAAGCATTTTTTAATGTCCCTTCCCTTAGAAGAAGTAGAAAAAAATAAGGAAAAATAGCTAACAGAAAATTCAAAACAAAAAGAAGAAAATCCTTCAAACACCTCTCTAGAACCAGGGATGCTAAGTTTTACTCAAGCATTATCAAAATATTCATGGGAAAACAAAATTCTACCAAGGGCTATGAAAATTAAAAATGTCTAAGAAAAATATCTCCCTTATTCAGGAAATCTCTAAGCTCTGATTCCCAGACTAAGATCTGTACTACTTAGATCAAAAATGTACATCTGAAATAGAGAACTTTGACTCAGTGGCTCAAATATAGATATTTCAGATACCTAGGGTATCTGAGACCTGGGGCTAGCAGACATGAGACTAGAGGAAATCTGAGTACTTCTGGAGTGACAGCTGGAGGCTAGCTTAAGTGTGGTAGGGCATTTCAAATAGCACTAGACACTTCTATTTTGATTATTAAATCCTACCTTATATGTTGAAAGAAGTAGCTCAGGTTTACAGGCTCAAATGTCAGTTAAACACATTTCCATTTATAAGAGTTCAGTAGCCAGTAAACATACCTTTTATGTCAAAGCATGCTGTTGGTGCCCTAGTCACTCAAAGAACCTCAGATAATGTTTATTGTATAAGCCCTGCTTATCAGCAAGCTATAGAAGCTGATTTTTTATAACAATTACATCCAAACTACATCTATTTGCTCTGTGGAGCACTACACTTATTTTTGTAAGTCCTCTTAGCATTTAATACTTTTCCAAAGTTTATGTTAAGAACAGAGAAGTAGTTATTTATCATAGATTAACTTTTCAAGTTCAGCTACCACAGTTACCTTGACAAATTAATGCAATGCTATTGGGATTACACATTATACATTCAAAATAGATTTATATCCACCAATCCAGAAGTAATTCTGCCTCCCTGTACCTTTGACTAACAACACTATGGTACTTCATGAACATTCACTACTCTTTGCCAGGAAACTCCAGGTTCAATTGATGCTGAGGAGGAATCTGCTCTGATAGAAAACCATGATTGTAGGCAGAATTTTTATTTCATTTGCTGCAGCACCTTGAAATTGTGTAATAAACAACTGCACAATTGAAAAGAAGGTATCATGATCAAAAACAGTGATAGCTTCCCTGGAACTTGGATTGTGTTCCCTTTCTGCATGCCTTAATAACATTGATAAGGCATTTAAACTAAGCCTTTCCGAGGCATCATTAATTGTGCCCACACATATCCCATTCCAACCTATTCCTTAAATAACTTTTGCAAAAATGCTGATAACATAGCTGTAAATGTAATCCAGAGGAGTTCTGCTTTCAACATACAGAAGTTAATATACAGCATACAGTGTTAAGTACTGCAAAAAAAATAGGTCGTAGGGTTGTTTTTTTTTTCAATTTGTATATCCTGGATTATTTTATATGGATAAAACCACTTTCTTTCCCACCTCATTTCTCTAGAAGATTATATAAATAAAATAATTAAGATTATGAAGACTCAGAGATCGAGCAGCATGAAAATGCAGTAATTCAGACTTCAGAGAAAAATGAACAACACAGAAGGCAGAAGGCTACATGTCAAATGACAGGCCAACAAAGCTGAAATACAATTGTAACTGAGACCTGTATTTAATATCTGCATATTTAATCTCATTTGCACAGATAGCAGTCAGGAGAGTAAGCACTGGAATTCACTTAACTGTCAGGATGCAAAGAGTTCAAGAATGTCTGGCCATGGAAAAGGTAGTGGATGGACATGGAAAGGAGTCTGGAAAGAGCATTCTGACAAAGAGGCAAAGGATGAGGAGAAGCCTAAGAGTAGCTCAGCAAAAACTGGAAAAAAGAAACCACAAGGAGAAATGAGATAAACACTCGTATTTTAATACCTGTACTATATCAGAAAGCCTGTGCCACATGGAGAGTAGGGAGGAAAATTTGCTAAGATGTTAGCAAAAGGTGAGACTGAACATGGCTATGAATGAGACTTAAAACTGAAAAAAGTATTTGGAGTAAGAAATAGAGTGGCTACATAGGAAATGCGGAATTGTATATGCAAAGCAGAAAGGGAGATTTGACTAAGACAGTGGATACACAGGCAAGTCATCTCTCGGTTTCAGCTTCTCAGCCTAAAGCTACCTTCCAAAATGTCTTTTCCACAATTACTTTCAGCTTTATCCTCCAGTTCCCATACAATTTCCCTCTCAATTTTTAAGACTCAGCAGACGTTGTTTTCAACCTCAAGCCAATCCAAGCACCAGCAGCCAGGTCAGGGCTCGCAGTGGCCCAGCTGAAAAGAATTGCATTGCAAATCACAGAGCTGATGCCTCATTGCTATTCCGGCCCAGAACTGCTCTAAGAAAAATTTATTCTGAATCAGAACTAGTTCAGTAGGAACGGTCCAGGTGCTAACTGATGAGACAACTGCATGTCTGGGGTGGATGCACAAGCTCTTGTTAGATGTAGGAGATAGAAAGACGAGAAATATATTCAGCTTCCATCTCTTGCAATTACAAACGACAAAAGTGTACAGCATGCTTAGTGATTACAAGTATTAGAAATTAAGTTCCAGGAAGTCCATGCTGACTATACATACACTGAGCATGCAAACCCCAGTTTTTCAAAAGATAATAAATCTTGAAGGAAGGGAATGGGGAAGGAAGAACCAAGTGCAGAAACTTTGGGTAGAGACTTAAGCAACTGGTAAACCAAGTCATACTCCTGATGTAGCAGCTAGTCCCATGTCAAAGCACAAGAGCACAAAGTATTTAAATTAAAAATAGCTTTCGCCACGCCACCCCCTACCCCCCAACTTTTTCGTTTCTTTTTGATAAATGGGCCATTTTTGCTCTAATGACCATAACAAACTAGCTGAGGCAGACATCAGCATGAAAAATTTTGCATCAAGTAAAGTAAACTTAGGCAAGTTTTAAATAAATGAAAATGGGCCTTTAATACTACTGATTCTATAACAATAGCTGTCCTACACTTCCTTAGGAAATACTGCTCCTTTGCAAAGACCAAACTATTTGTAATTGTCATATGATTCTATATTTTAGAATGTTTTAGAAACATTTTACCCCATGATACATAATAACTTTATCCTTAATACCATCCATTTATTTAACTTCACTTCAATGCCTGTCTGTAATATTGGCATAAGCTACAACAAAGATCCCAGAGATGGCATATTTGTACTGTAAAGTAAGTTTAAAAGTAATTTAATCATATTCTAAAAACTCTTTAAGCTCTACCTTTTGAAAAATGTTTAAACATTCACTACTCACAGAAAGAAAGAACACAAATGTGAGAACACAAATTTTTCAAGAAATAAGGGATTTAAAATGGTAATTAGCAAAACTGGAAAAAAATAAGCATTATCATTTTCTTGGTGGTCAAGAGGTTCCATTGAGAGGTCAAAGTGATTCTTTGCTCTAGTTAAGAAATAAAAGAAGATGCTCTGAAGTACACTGATTAACTCATGCCTCTACACAGCTTTACGTGAAATACACATTCATACTAGCAGACAGAAAAAAATCTTTTTCTGTCTACGTAGTAAAAGTATTCTCATGGAGAATAGGAAAAGTAAATTTGTCTTTCCTGACACAAAGGAAGAAAGTGCACAAAGATCTCCCACATCTGAGCTGACCATTCTAGCATGGGAACTCTCACACAAAATGGATAGGGCAACACAACTATCATTTACATAGTCAATCCAGTCCTTGCCCTTCTTTTAAATTGTTTCTACTTTTTCTGAAGGCTGTTGTTTGAGTAAGTCCATCCCAAACTGTGATTTTCTTTAAGTAAACCAAAAGCAGAGACCTAGACTGCATTTAAGTAAACAAAAAATTATTTTTTTAAAGAAAACTTCTCCCAGAATTAGTGGCCTAAAAAAGACTTAGCATCAAGGAAGAATGCAACAACGTATGATTTAGTGTCACTAGAGGTGAAAACAGAACTGTAAACTACAAACACCTAAAAGCTTGCAATACAAGCTGTCAAGCAAAGAACTCCCTGCAGGTTTAGACCATCTGGATAGCTCCAAACTTTTCCTTATCTCAGTCAAACAAGAACATGAACATGGATGTATAAACAGTGAAATCTCAAACAGGAATAGAGACACTACTTAGCATCAGCTACTTAGGTATTCAAATAACATCCAATTTCTGCAGCCACAAATCAAAAATAACTTCAGTACATAGTTAAGTATTCACAATGTAACCATCAAAGTACTCAAAAACATGACCTAAAGTGAGAAAATCAAGAAATTTCATCTTCTTAGTATAATGGATAGCTATATTACAGTCTATAAATATATACACAGGAAGACAAAATTCATTTCAGTCTCACAGACAGAAGCATAACAAGACCCAGGGGCTACAAACTGAAGACAGACAAACTTAGAATTAACATCTTAATTACCAATGATGAGTACCTCATTGAAAATTGTGACACACACTCCCATCCTTGAAGTATGCTTTTTAAAAAGAAAGGTAGAGAGGATTTTTATCTTTAGAGAGACATGACCTAGTTCAAATGGGAAGCAACTAAGACAGCCATGAGGTCTCTGTTGTACAGTATACCAGGCTAGATGATCACAGTACTCCCTTCTGGCTTTTTAATCCATGAAACTGTGTACATTTCCATTTCAATGAAACTGCATCTTTCAATGAGCATTTTTTAAAGGAACAGCTTTCCAGTGAGCTCTAGTTATGCCTTGAAGGCATAGCACTCTTTTGGTGGAGGCTTGTGAAAAACTTCTGGATAGCACAATATGGTGTTACTCTGAATGGAGGAAGCATTCAGTCCTTTCTGAGGCAGAGCTGGGACCAAGTACAGAATACAGTAGAATCAGCTTTAACATATTAATTTGAAAATTAACTCTTTGCAGTATCACACTGAATCCATTTAAGCCCTCAATTCCACCGTCATTTCATTAATTTGATAATCACTTGGCATAACCTGATTTTTTGGTTGTGTTTACCAGGTACTTTCTCTCAAATCATCATTGAAGGGGGGGGTGGGGTCTAATATAAAAGCATTACACCGGAATACATTTGGATTGGAACTTCTGATTTCATTTCTTCAAAAAGGAAGTCTATTTTTCTGCATCAAACTACATGGAAACATGAACAATAAAAAGACAAATGGATAACGTGGGGCAATTCACATAGAATATTCTTTATTGCACCAAGACAAATCACTGAGGCAGGCAGAGCCATCAGAAACCCTCTGGTT
The DNA here is from genome assembly GCA_013186435.1 of Turdus rufiventris. Classification (NCBI taxonomy): domain Eukaryota; kingdom Metazoa; phylum Chordata; class Aves; order Passeriformes; family Turdidae; genus Turdus; species Turdus rufiventris. The sequence goes on from PYHW01010334.1 coordinate 4,911,133, forward strand.
AGGGCAATCTAACCAGTTCATTATTTTTCATCTGAGTTAAACCATCACTTTATAATATCAGATAATAAAAGATTTTTTCTTTTTTTAATCCAGCTCACTGTAGAATTTTGGAGTCACTTATTTTGACAGTTAGCAATAATCTGTTTTCAGTATGGGGCAGAGAATGTTACTTATTCATATCTATTACATTTTCTTACAGCAGCTTCCATGTCATTAATATGTTCTCGTGAGTTTTATTATCTCATTTTAGATGTGTAAGGAATCAGACAAAAAAATTTTAAAAGATTAAGATAATTCTGACTACTAACACACAGAAGTAAAACTATAAATCCTTTATATGAATTTAATTTTTTCTGCAGGTAATACTACAAAGTGCAGAAACCTTCAAGTTCAATGACATAATAGCAGCTTAAATGCAGTTACCCAATAAACATAGTGTATGAAGACTTAAAACTCAAGCATATCTTACAGGTAGAAAGGATAAATCAGAATAGTTTACTAACTTCTGAAAAGATCTCATTATTTTGCGAGTCAATCTCTGACTGCAATTTGTATGTGTGAATTCACTATAATCACATCTAACCTTGAGAAAATCCTGCATCTGTTACATGCTTTCAGCAGGGAATACTTGCACTAGTAAGTCTGAAAAACAGATCTGACTTCATACTTCCTGTGATGCCAACAAAGCCTCATGCAATTTTTTTGTCTGCTTTCAGATTAGTGTTTGTGAAAAACTTCTTATGCCAGCTATTAGTTGTTATCTTTTTTGTTCATATTTTTCATCACCATGTCTGTACAGGTCACTGTGATAGAAAGGGTAAATCATATAATAATAATAATAATAATAATAATAATAATAATAATAATAATAATAATAATAATAATAATA
>PYHW01010334.1:4912042-4932345 GCA_013186435.1 Turdus rufiventris
ATAATAATAATAATAATAATAATAATAATAATAATAATAATAATAATAATAATAATAATAATAGTGTTATTTCTTTTTCACTGTTTCCTCCACAGTGTTACCTCTCATGGTCTGACCTCAACTGTGTAGTAATACCTGATGAGAGCATAAGAATAGCAACAACCACATGTTTCTCCATAATTGCTGTTTGTCAGCCATTTCTTCAGCATTAACAATGTTCCAACAACTCAAGGTCAACTACATCTTATGTTAAGGAAAAACACCCTTCCTATCAAAAGAAACAGGCAAGCCAACCAAATCCATTGCCAGCTTCCAGATGAGTGCTGGATTCTGGCTCAGTTTTGTACCCACAACTAAGGAAAGCAAAGCCATTGAGTAAATCGTGCCAGTATAAAATGGTAATCAAAGCAACTGAAAATATTGCCAATACTGCTTTCCCCTTTACACTCAACTCTGTGTTTTTGCAGTGTTTTAAATCAGAAAGTCAAACTAGTGCCCTGAGATGACCTTTTTTATAGATCTGACCTTAAAAGAGTTCTAGAAGATGTTGATATGAAGACAATTCTCTAAAAATTTCTAGTGTATATTAAAAAGTATAAAATTACATATCAACAATTTTCCACCTTCAGTCTTACTAAATTTACCATTGAAACAGATAAGAAATATTAACCAAAAATTAAATTAAATAATATGGTTATACTGATTTGATTAAGACCTGTACTAGGCACACAAGGATTGAAGTATTTAGCCAAGCATAGTCTTAGAAAAATTGCATGCAAAAGAAACAGAAATAGGATGAAATCAGTTTAGAGAGAGCTTTGCAAGGAACATAGCCATATATCACCAATTATAAAAACAAGGTACCTTGGGGATGTAAATAGGAATCACTGTTTGCCATTTTCACCAAGTGCTAGATAAAACTACATGAAAGGAAGTATTTTATAGTTTAATTTCTCTTACACTAAAATTGATGAGATTTTATTAATTCTCCATAATTATACATTTCCAACAACAACAAAAAAATTAGTTCTCAATTTTTTTTTAGGAAAATTAAAACAAACCAATGAAAAAAGCTATCAGCTCAGGTTAGAAAGCATAAAAGAATATTGCTTTATTCAAAGATGCAAATGCTATTCTAAAAAAATCTTTAGATTCTTTTTCATTAGAAAATTACTTTAAAATTTAATACTGGACTATTCATCCTTTCTGTGGAGTACTAAAGGACAAGATTAATGTATTCCAATCTTTTGATGGAAGATTTTTGAAGAAAGATTTAGAAGAGTCTAATGCCATAAAGCATTTGGCAAGAACATCAGTTGACCTTATGCACCAATTGTTTCATGTCTTTTGGCACTGAAACTGTTTTTTCTTCAGCTCCACAATATGACCCATTTCACTGCCAAAGCAGACCTTGACATTAAGAAAAGAAATTCTGGTGGTAGCATATTTTGGGGCATCAAAAATGGCAGATTCAACATCATCAGTCTCAGGAGAACATTGCAGTATGCTGATGGAATTTCACCCCAAAAAGCTGTTCAATATCAACCCACAGATGCTCATAAAAATTGTGCCTCTACTTTTCTGTTGCAATGCCATTCAGATTGATAAATTCTAAAACTTGCAAAAATGTATCTGGGTTTTTTCCTAGCTAAAGAACTCCTGGTAATGAAGATGCATGTCTCAACATGCATACATCAACTAATGAAACTTGACACCATGCTAAACACACTATTATAAGTAACCCATAAAGTTTTACAGAGATTAAGTGATAAGTGCTACAAGCTCTGCTTAGTCCATGTTCTGGATTTAGAATTATGATGTGCATTAACCAAATTTGTTTGGACTCCATACAACAGGGTTTAACTCTTGTCATTATAATAATTCAATGTATAATTAAATTCCAGATTATCTCTTAGCTCAATGTCTTCCATGTATTAAAAAAAAACAAAACAAAGACATTCTGATGACAGAAAATCCAGATGTAAATGTATCCCTATAATTAAATTGTGAAGCACAATAAATGTGTAATATATAAAATATGTTTGTGAATCTACCTGCTGTTACAGGTATTGTAAATTGACAGTCTACCTACAGAATCCCAATGTTTAGAGCTATTTGGCTGACCATGTAATCACTGAAGGTCCCAGTGTTTTGTGTAAGTGAATACAAAACACAGAACAGGAAGGACCAAGAAGATGACAACACAAACTGAAGACAAAAAAGGTTTAGAGATAACAAAGAATATCTTGCTTACATTAAATTTAATGATTTGAAGTTTTGTATATCTACACAATACTTGGGGAAATATATGCCTACAGCTCAACATATCTTGACTGTATCTCATCTTCCTGACACTCTTCAGTTTGGGTCTCAAGCTCACTGTGAACACATGCCTAATTTTAATGTGTGTGTAGCTCCAATGAAGTCACAATGAGGTGTTTGGTATATGGGTGTCTTTAGTATGTAGCCTCTCTAAAGGAACCATCATTTCATGTCTTTATATAAACATCTCCTAGAGTAAAGTAGTAATTTAATGTGGGATATTCAGGCAATTATAAGCTAATTCAATAGTTTAATGAACTAAACAAGAGTAGTATGTTTATATTGTATAATACTATTAATCAGGTATAAAAATATACCTTCTTTAAAGAACAATTATTAGGTTTTTTTTAAAATCCTTTCTAAAGCGGAAAAAAATATTATCCAAGATATTTTTTTGTTAGATTTCTGTTTAAATTACATTAGAAAATTCCTTCAGATACACTTAATGTAATGCAGCTGTTTCAGAATAAGGGGAGGTACTTGCTTAGCAGGGTGCTGATACTGCAAAGGGAATACAGACTTCTCCTCATTATCTTCTCCAGCATTCTTTAGAAGCGTATAATACAACTACCTGGCAGCATACATACTCTATTCAATATTTTGAATGGGAAGAATAGAAAAGTTATGCAACTCCAAAAGTGTTATCAAATCTTGTGATGCAGGGAGGGTGTATTGCACCAGCAAGTCATAATAAGTCCTTTTCCCTAAAATTTCCTTTTAAATTTGTTAAGCACAGAAGGATGTTCCAAAATTCTTCCCTTGTCTGCCCCTTCACAATTACAGCAATAATAAACAGCACACCTAAAAGTATAGAATTAGATCTTTCTTCTTCAAATGTTTTGCCTTTACAAATTTATTCTACAGCTAGACTGAGGCTATATGAGAGACATGTAAATCATCACTAAAAACATCTTGGTGCTCTTATTGTCTTCTGTGTCAACCGGGCAACAGCTAAAAACAATGAATTAAGTACTCATGCTTTTAGTCATGACTACAAGGTACACTGACTGATAGCAGATTCAATAATCTTGATTTTATGGAAAATATGCATTGGAACTAAACTGCACACTTCATTTTTTTCTGAAATAAATCTGACTAGAAGTATGAATCGGCCTTATTGCTTCTAGAGGAGTCTTTTCAAAGTGGATGTGAAGAATTTAATTCTCCTCTCAGCAATGCTTAGCTAAGACAGTTAGTAAAGAATGAACACACCTTGAAATGCATGGCATCAAACTTTTGATATGCATGACACTGGAGCTTTTCCCCTGCTTATTTACTCCAAAGGAAACCATTAGAAGACATTTCTTCTATAAGCTAATACAGCATTACTTCACTGGAAAACACAAGTTAAAACTCCCTTTATTGCCAGTGTTTATCCAAGATTATTATTAATATATGATCAGAAATAGTGAGTTTAATGAAACATTTATTAACTAGCTGAATTTACAGGATCACAGAACGTCTGAGGTTGAAATGGGCTTCTGGAGGTCATCTGGTCCAATCCACCAGCTTCATCTATTGCAGTCATGCAACCATTCCACCACATCTCAAGTATCCCAACAAGATAATACCCCGGCAACTGTATATAAATCTCTAATTTTCCTCATATTTATTCTCCACACTAATATACAGACCATCAGAGGCATGCCACCATGCTGATTTCTCAGAAAGAGTCTGGGTTTAGTTTTTTTTCCTTAATGGCACTTTTTCATAAGGCACTTCCTTGTTCAAACACAAACGCTTGAAATGCCCCCACTTTAGCCTTGTTTTGTTAATTTTGTGCTCCCTTTCATTCACATCACCCCAAGCTTTTTGCTGTCAACCCTGATCATCACTATCTCACAGGGCTAGTGGTAACTCTTGCCCTTGTTGACATGGGTATTTGAAAGCCCTAATTATCAGGTCAGACATTCTGCTGCAAAACCACCATTGGCCTGCTTATGGGGGTGGATTCCAATCTCTTCCAAGCAGGTGTTAATCCTAAAGCAGGGTCCCTTGGTCGTAGAAACCCAATCTCAGCTGACAGTAACAGCTCCATAACCAAACCGTGATGTGCAGTGTCCTTACTGCCCTTACCTTCTTTGCAAGATTGAGAGCAAGAGCTGGGCCCCCACATCATTGACTATATTCTCCAGAACTCTTCATTCAGTTCTGACACTCTCCAGATTGCCACCAGCAGTACCACTGGTACCTACACAGAAGAACATCAGGAGGCAATAGTCGAAGGTCTGGAAAAGCTTTGGCAATACAGTCCCAGATACAGATCTCAGGCAAGCAGAAGACTTCTCTAGGTGACAGGTTGGGTTGGAAAACAGTTGCCTCCACTCCCCACTGCATGGAGGTTTCTACTTCTATCACTTCCCTTTTCCTCCTTATTAGTCTTGCAGAGCTCAGGGTCAGCTGGCCCAGTTGCTTTGCTGGAAAGTACATTTGGATCCTCCTCAGCTTTGAAGAATCTCTTTAAACTCCTGCCAAAGCCTGTTTCTGGGTATCCAGTGCACAACCACATTCTTAACTCCAGAACTAACAGTTCCAACTTTGCAGATACTGATTAGTTAATCTGCTATAGAAGGCACAACCCCCTGCATTTTTCTTTCAGAGAAACTACACCACAGATTATGCACATGGAATATATTTAATTTTTTAACATTATTGATTAAGAGGGTGTTAAAAGGACACTTCTTGTATTATATTGATACCCTGAGTCACATGATTTATTATTTCTATGAAAGGGCTTTGGTTACCAGACAAGCATTTATTATGAGAGTGTAAAAATAACTGAAATAAATAAAATACTTTAAGGATATTCAATATTGTGAATTTAGTTTTGTATTGTGAGTATTCCAAAGAATTAATGTTTGATATATGGGCCAATTAGACAAAAAGAACCATTCAATTTATTTATAACAAATATATTTTATTTAAAATGCCCTTGAAAGCAACTATACACATCCTGAGTATATAGTGTTCCTTCCTATGTACTCCCTAATCCTTGCCAATGAAATTAGTCTTTATTGATTTTCTAGCTCACTAACAAAAATGTCAAAATAGAAGAGATAAATGAAAATAGTACTGACCTCAGTTTGTCAGTTTTGTACTTTTTGTTCCTCTTTACATATATGACAACTTTATTCATAAAGTCACTTTTTGTGCCTTTTTTCCAGATGTTCCAGTCTGTCAAACACAGTATCTAAGAACATCAATACAGTTTTTAGTATACCTGCTGAGGCTTACCTTTTGTTAGTTTAATGCATTTTAATACTGCACAGACCAGAGTGGAACTATCCTGCAAATTTTAGGTTCACCTCCATCCCATGTAACCTGAACCCAGATCACTTGGCCTGATTGAACCCCATAATATTCCTATTGGCCACTCCTCAAGCTTGTCCAGGTCCCCCTGGATGTCATCCCATCCTCCAGGCGTGTCAGCAGTACCACACACCTGCAGACTTGCTGAGGATGTACTCCATTCCATTGACTGTGCCACTGATGAAGACATTTTAATAGCACTGGCTCCAGTATGGACCCCTGAGGGACACCACTTGTCACCAACATTCATCAGGACATGGAGCCATTCAGCACCTTGCATTATTCTTGTATTTTGTCACGTCCTAATGTTGGGCCTCAAACTTTTTCATTTGCTGCCAACTCTTTTTTAATTGCACTGTTGAAGGGACAAAAACACAAAAACTCCTCAACCAAAAATGAAACAAACTCCACTTCATTCTTATTTGCCTTAAGTCCTTCTAGGAAAATCTGTCCTTTACTTCAGTTGCACTATTTTGTTTGCTCACAAATCTGTGAATTTTAGAGATAAAATATTCAAGGAAGTTTAAAAGATCTTTGAATACAGTCTCTTCAGAACACTCCCTCTCTCTTGTAACTTTTTAGCAATTATAGATTGGGTCTTGGTTGTTTTGGCTTTTTTTTTTTTTTTTGCTTGTTTGTTTGTTTTTTTAAATTAAGAGTATTCTCCACTGATCAAGAAACTCATGAGATTACTTTAGATTTTACTTGTAGGTCATACAGATATTAACTAGAGAAGAAGAAGAAGTATCTTGTAAAATATTCTGGAATTACTTCATTTTTATTAGAATTATCAATTTGTGCAAAATTAGCTTGGAGTACCTTTGTTTGATAACATAGAAAGATGTGCAGATAACAATAGGAAAAATATGTGTGATTATACTACAAATCTTAATCCTGTAACTGAAAATTCTTCTAATTTTTGGTCACCAAAATACACACACATAAAAACAAAAAAAGGTAAAAAAAGAGCAATTAAATGACTGGACATAAGTGAAGAAAATCTTAACTGTTCATCTATTATGTAATTAGGATTGAATAGGACATTGAAGGGATCAGAGCTCTCTAGAGAACATGCACATGTATGTACAAATATATGTACTTATACTAAACTCCTACATATGCATACATTTGGAAAAAATTAGGTCCTGCTACTTTTCCACAAGACCACAGCAATAAGCCTAAGTCAGTCTCCAGAACTGCTACAGCAAACGACTTCAAAGCTGCTCTTAAAATTGTTTCTCCTTCATGTACTACATTTTTGCCAACACTGTATCAAAGACAGAAACTTTGTACTTAAAGTACAGTAATTTCAGGATTACATGCCGCACCTGATTATAAGCCGCATTTCCAGGGTGCTGGCAACGTTTAGGTCCTCGTCCATATATAAACCGCACCGGATTATTAGCCGCACTTTCATTCGCTGAGAGGATGCGTGTGCAACTTTCACGAAGTTGACAATTAGTAACAGAATCGTGAGATCACGGGGTTTACTGGCTCGGCTCAAGGCCCGGTGGGCTTGGCCCACTCGGGGCTGCCAACGGGGCCGGGTGGTCCAGCTCAGCACAGCCGCTCGGCAGGGCCACTCAGGGATGGCTGGGTGGCGCGGCTGCCTCCGCCAGACTTGCTCGCCTCCACCTGCCGCCTGCACCACCGCCACCGTGTTTGCTTGCCCTGGCCGGGCTCTGCCGTCCAGGCTCCCTCGCACTGCTGGCCCCAGTTCTGCTGGGTTTCCCCGTACCACCAGGCTTCCCCGCGCTGCTGGCCCAGGCTCTGCCTGGTTCCCCCCCCCACCCCACGCCGCCGGCTCCACCTCTGCCAGGCTTTCCCGCCTCTGCCAGGGCCAGCTGGGCTCCAGCTCGGCTTGGGGCTGCCACAGGCTCTCACTTCTGGGTTGGCAACTTTTAGAACATTGTCCATATATAAACTGCTCTGGATTACAAGCCACACACTTCCGGGTACGGACTAAAACTTTAGTCAAAATGGTGCAGCTTATAATCTTGAAATTACTGTACTTACCTAAATTCTCAGAAAAATAGTTAAGCACCTTCATAACCCTAGGAACTTCCACATCCAGTCTCAAGTCTGCTCCAGTTATTATGTATTAAGACAACTTAGAATTTAACAATGCTTTATAGAATCACAGAAACCCAGGATGGGTGGGTCATCTGCTCCAGCCTGCCTGCCCAAGCAGGGTCATCCTAGAGCACATGCCCAGCATTTCGCCCAGATGGCTCTTGAATATCCCCAGTGAAGGAGACTGCACAATCTCTCTGAGCAGACTGTTCCAGTGGTCAGTCACCTGCACAGTAGAGAAGTTCTTCCTCATATTCAGATGGAATTCCCTTTGCATCAGTTTCTGCCCACTGGTTGATTGTCCACCAGCCAGCAAGCCCTTCTCTGCAGAGCTGCTTTCCAGCAGGTCAGCCCCCAGCCAGGGGTATTCTTCCCTAGGTGCAGGACTCTGCATTACTTTTCTACAGATTACCTTGTCTGGATTTGCAGAACCATGTCACACATATGTGCTACTGAGATTCAAGAATGAAATCTCAAACTGGATTTGAGTATTTCCCCTTAGTATGCAATTTGTACCCTTTATTTTCCTTCATGCTGTTTCTTATGATTAAAAAAATATATAGACTTTGACAGGCTAAAGGTGGTTATTTATTTCTAAGTTGAAGTTATTTATTTCTAAATGTTGAAACATTTGAAACAGATAACATCCCAATACACATTAGAAGATTTATTTATTTTACTTTCCAGTATACTTGATTTTCAAGCCCACTACAAGAAGCCAGGATAGAAGAGCTAGAAGAAAACGCACTTGAAAATCAAAAAGAGCAACTGTGGCAAGTATACAACTGTAAGATTTCTTAAGTCATACCATCAAAATTATTTCTAAAAAATAACTGGAAAAGTTAAAAGGTGTAAGATGGAAATAAAAGAAAGCTTAGATTTCAATACATAAAACAGAATCTCCATTACACTCAATTTTTAAAAAGCAGTGGAAAAGCAGCAAGTCCACTCAATGATTTCCAAAAAGAAATCTAACAGTCACTTTGATTGAAAAAAGCGGTAAGAACTTTCAGTCACATAACTGGCACAATAAGAAAAAAGATATTGCAAAAAAAGCCACAGAAATGTATGTGAGAGTGCTTTTTATCTTGGAAAATTAATTTCAACATATATCATACAAAATACTCCCCCAAAATACACTGTAAATGCCTGCGATACTGTAAAAGGAATATTTCTTTAAGTGTTCTGTAGGTGAAAATCCTAGAAAATTTTAAGAATCTGGAATATGAGCAGGTCTTGCATGTATAGTTTTATTACTCTGCACATGCATGCATCAGTGAATCCAATTCAAATAAACACATTTTTCTATCTATTTTTTCAGAGCTAAATTGTAGGTAGTGCCTGCATATTTACCTGTATAATTACAGTACTCCCTAACTCTGAACCATTAACCACAGTGTAAAACATAGCAATAGAAAATAATGCTCAACACAAAATCTTTGGATTTGCTAGTGTGTATTTCTGCGTGCATGGAGTCTCATTCTTTGATGGATCACAACTGGTACGTGAATTTCCATTCTAGATGACTGCTAAATTTCTCGACAAGGTTATCAGATTGGGGCATTTAAATTCAGCCAAAGCAGCAGATGTTTTGTGTTAGTTCAGTGGCTATTCATGAGCACATATAACAGGTACCAGAGGAGTTGTTATCGAAGATGATTCTATTAAAGTACTACTACCAACTGTCAACTTTTTACTATTTATCACTTCATGTTTGTAGATGTATTGCAGTACTTTTTCTTTTCCTACATTAAGAAAATTGATGACATAGAGAAAACATAAAATGACATAATTTTAGCTAAAATTTCTGAAGATTTTTAAAGCAGTAAGAAAGAAACTTGATGCTTTTTAAAAGCTCAGAAAATGTCTACCTGGCAATAATTGCTGGGGTTTTTGCTATTGATTAAGAAATAATTCAGGAAAAGGAATGGATTGTTTGGGCTAGGAAAGTGAATAATCCATTGCAAAACAATAAAATATTCACTTGAGAAAAGAAAACAGTGAATACGGTAGACCATAAAATAATAGAGATATGAAGAGCAGAGGACAGTAAAGAAATAGGAATGCAGGGCATGTGGTTCAGTTTTCTAGGGTAAGAGTAGAAAGAAACATCAGTAATAGCTTTCCATCAGAAGCTCTTACTCCTTAAAGCCTGGCACCTGACCTGATTCTTCAGGATATGGATCAGGTTTCTATGAATAAGAAATAATGAGTATATTTAAATTAGTTTAAATGAAAGAAACACCATATCTTTACTAAGACACCAAGCTTGGCAGCATTTTTTGTAGACTCTGAGAGAACAAAAAGCTCCTTGAACCAAAGACTATTGTTCCTTTTCACATGGTTTTCTGAAAAAAATGAGCTGCTTTGCTCAGCTCCTCTTGATCACTTCCAGTAACCAATTCCATCTAAGTCCAATACATGGGAAAAGGTCTCAAAGATTTAACATTCCTACAAACTTTGTGAAAGCAGACAGTTGTATTGGGTGTCTGCTAGCTAAAAGAAAATGCAACATGAATGCAACTTTTACTTAGTAGTGCAAAACGCCTCAGTAAAGGCCCCCCTTTCAAATAGATTCTCTCTTGTTTAATACAGGTTTATATTACAGCCTGAGTATTACTCAATTAAAATATCAACTCACAAATTCAAAAACATAGGCAATATGGATTAATTTATCTTACAGGACTATTTCTTAAACCAAAACTCTCTAATTCAAAGCACAAAACCAACCAATATGCTGCTCATTCCACTCTTTCCATCTCTTTGGCACGCAGCCCACCACTCTTTCTTCTTCTCCCTTGCACTAAGAATCTGGCATTCCTGCCTGCAGTGTGGCTCAGTACCCACTGTCTCCCCCAGTCATCTCTCTCAGACTATTGAACAACCTAGTAGTTAAAACGTGCTACATGAAAACACAGATGTGATCACACTTAGGGATTTCTGCAGATCTTAGTGCTGCCCATCTGCACTGAGAGCATACCAAGTACCTCTCCCAAAACATATCAGACACCTCCAAAGATGAAGGCAGCATTTCAGTGCCACTCTTTTTAACACTAGATTTTAACAGACATTGAGGAGAAGCGAGAATGCCGTGGTCACACCAGGTAGCTAAATGCAAGAACCTAAAATTAAGGGGAAATTAAGATAATAGTCACTGTGTTTAAGGGATTTGCTGGTTTAGGCAACACTACAAGCACTGATTTCCTCCACCATTTTCTAGTATTTATGCAATAAAATTCCACAAATCTCATTTTAATAACCAAGACAGGCAATCTAGCTCTCACTGCTCTTGATCATCAAGAGTCATGCACATAAACAACATCCAAAAATGGTATGGAATTGAAGTATCTTATACATCTACTTTTTCTTACTGTCAAAAAATGCTGCAAATAACTAGCAGAATGTGCAATGTGCAAGGAAATGTGTATTTTACTATTGTGCCACACTGTTTTCTTTGCAATGGGAAGTTCATCTATTCTTTGGATAAGATTTTAGCTATAGCTTTAAGAATATTTGAATGGGATCAGAACAAAAGTCCAACTGGCTCAGTATCCAATATAGGTTGAAAGCAGCAGTTGGAGAAGACTGTTAGTAACAAGACATGGATCATATTACCTCTGTTATTGCTGTATCTTAACACTGCAGAATTTAAACAGGAAAAAATCTTGTATCAGACTGTTGAATGATACTGAGCCTCCCACAACAATTTACTTGGCTTTATTAAGAATCTTTACAGTTGAGCTGGAATGAGAGAAAGTTTTTAAACAGCATTAACATAGAAAAGTAGAATACTGCTTTGTCTTGTCAGCTAACAATATTTTGAGAAGCATCAACATTTTGAACCTTGAGTTCCAAAAATCTACTATTCAAAATCAATATGGAGAGAGACTGCAATTTGTATTTGCAAGTGTACTGAGAAGACATCCCAAATATTTGCTCAGATCAATGTATGTCCTGAAGCAGAAGTAGACAGCATTATTGCATCACCACAAAGCTGTGCTCAATTTAGCTGCTGTATTAAGATATACAATACATCAGCTCAGAAAAAAAACCCAATATGCTAGATATTATTTTTGAGATCCTAGCCAGTGTACTTGCACCTTAAATATAACACAACTGGCTTGATTGACCCTCAGTTTAGGGTCAGAAAAAATCTTGTGGGTTAATTATCATACTGTTTATTTATAATGGATAGGTGGCTTTTGTGTAGCTGTGATTATCTCACATATCTAGCTGATTTCTTGCTAATAATAGCTCAGTCTAAGAGGCATGAAGATACAGTATTGATTTCAAAAAGATTAAACCACTGTGCTAATATGCAAGAGATTATTCAATTAGTAAAGATGACTGGCAACATTAATAAAAAATGCTCCCTGCTCCACAGTGAATATCTAAAATATAACTTAGCTAAATACATAAAATCAAAATCAAAATAATCAAAAGCAGTCAAAAAAGTGAATTATAAAATTTCAGGGACAAGAAACAATTTCCAGAAAATAAAGATTCAGAAAAACATGATCTTGAAGTATCTCAAACTGCTGTTACTAAATAATCAGCTGCTATTAAAAAAAAAAAAAAAAAAACAAAAAAACCAAAAAAAACAACAACTCTAAAATAAATCTATTTTGGATTAAACTGCCAGATTTTCACTGTAAGTTATCCAACACATTCGGTTCTACAAACCTGGCAATTTTTTGTCGTCCAGCTGCTTTTCTGAGCAGTATAACGGTGTTCTCTATTGGTAAATACCAAAAAGTTGAATGACAGTCAAACAGCAACATCCATTCTCTTTTTCAAGTTTCTTGGTGAGTTTCCTGTTGGCTTTCTTTTTAATTGTTTCTGCACTATTTATGACATACTTTCCATTTAAGAATTTAAATGAAGTCAAAACTATTTTCATCATTTCAACCAACAGTATTGTCTCTGATGCTCATTATGCCAAACAAACAACCAAAAAAATTCCTTTTTCCTTTCACTAGTGTAGGAAGAATTTATTCTCAAATATCTGTCTATTCAAATTTCTGCCTCAGTGAGCAGCTGTCCACCATACTGAAATAAAACTTTTAAATTTTCACAGCTATTGCAAATGGTCATTTCTTAGCATTTGTTTGGTTTTTTCACTAAGAACCATATTTGTTCATGCACCATGACAAGGGACTATGCAAGAACTTTTCCCATCGAAGTGCAAGGGGCAGCTGTATGTGCTCAGAGTGGTGGGGGCTGCTTAAAATTCATCCCTTGGTGAAACACAAATACCATTTATTCAGTGCACCTCTGAAAAATGGTTGGTTTTTTTTCCCGCCAAGAAATAGTGATGAGAAGTCTGTAGACTCAGTTCTTCCTCTAAGATGGACTTTCACAATCTCCCGGAATGTTTACCTTGAATTTGTACTCAGTGTTGAAGTGGGAGAGGTTATTTTTCTAATTTAGTCCACAAATAGCCATATACTGAAAAGCAGATCAGTCTGAGCAGCGGACAAATTACAATATCTTTGGAGTGTTGTTTTACTGGATAAGGTTGACTAAAAGCATCTAGCTCTAAATGTAATTACAGTATGATTTTACAGCTTTTACCAACCTACTTGAATTTATCAGGCCTAATCTGTTATACGACCCCATTGCATAATTTTCATTTTTCAAATAGAGTGGCTTCCTTATTTTGGTAAGTATTGCTAAATCTATCAGAATATGCAACATACAATGATTCATTACTTATGCCCAGTACTTATTTTGAGACACATTTTCCAATACCAATAGCATGATAATTTATTTTCATTTCTCTAGTTTTAGCTTGCTGTGGGACAGCTGTCAATTTATTCTCATTGCCCTCCACTTTCACTGTTCCAAGCTTAAATGTCATGTGTCAGACTCACAACAAGGAAAGTTTAATGTACTTCTAAGTCTCAAAGGGATACCTGGCAAATTACAACGCAAAACTCTCATCAGGAAACCTGAGAAATCTCTAAAAAATATATGTAATTCCTTTCAGCTTCTCCCTGTGTGTTCACTAAAAATAGTGGAGACAGAATAAAATTTAAGACATGTTACAAAGTGGAAAACTACTTCAGACAGACAAACTTCTTCTCTCTTGCCAGAAAGAAATTTCCCTCTGGAGATTTCAGATCTAGTCATCAAACATCATCCTCACTTTTCTATCTTGTATAACCTTTCTCTGCCAAAAGGATAATACAACTTCTATTCACATCCTACCATGGACATCTGGAGACAGGATCATCACAGTAGCATTATTTGCAGTTATCATACAGAGAAGGTTAGATACCAGATAGAGGAACAAAACTCCTCTGTTTTTTATCCATGACTGACAGACACTGCAGAATAGTTCCTTTGTACCATCATGTTGAAGTTTGTCATTATGAACTCTTCAGCCAGAATGTCTGTTTCAGCTATATTTATTTAAAGCTGTTGCTGTCAAAACAAACATTACATCATTTTACACCCATGTTTTACAAATTAGGTATCCAGGACATCCACAAAATGAAGGGTAAACTCATTTACTTTGGCAAAGGCTTTGATATCAATGGATAAAAAAAGTATCTGTATACAGTGTTCTTAGTGTACTGGCTAACAGCTCATACTTGGACAACATGTACTGATTTCCAGGTACATTTTTTAAAGAATTTGTTTTTACTGGTTCCTGTTATGTTTTTGAATGCCTTTAAAGAGAAAGGTCATCCTTTCTTCACTAAACACTTTTTCCAAGGGAAAAAACAAAAACGACTCAAACCCCACAAGTTTAATAGGAAATAGTTTAAAATATACTTTTAGTATAGGTAGCTAAAAAACAGTTTTATTACACAGTTCAGATAGCCTTATCCCAGACACTGAAATATGTACCATGGTTAATGAAATCTAAATGGGTGAGGAAAAGTTTTAGGGCTATATGATGGTGTTCCTACCAAGCTCTAAGAAACAGAGCAATGGGAAATCATATTAAAGGTGTGCAAAACATGAATACAAAAACATGACCTAAAATAAATAAAAAGCAAAATAAAACTAAAGAACACAGTTCTAATTTGATGCCTTTAATGCAGAGTTCCTTCTAATAATTAGCATTTTGACAAATTTCTCTTGCAAATCTTGGAATAGAGTTATAAAAAGATGCTTGATGCTTTACATAAAAGATGTTTCAGAGGCAGCATATTAAATGCTTCTGCAAATGCTTCTGTGAAGTGTTTATAATTTTAAAAATCAACTCTGAAACTGAATATGAGCCAATAGTCATCTGATTTTTTTTTGTCAGGTCCCATCGAGGCAAAGAGCACAAAGCACTGAGAAAAGGAAAAGGGAGTATTTCTGAGATTGCACAAGAATGGACAAAATAGTGTGGTGTTGGAAACCACAGCTGAAGCTTATTGGCCATCCACTTTCTTGAATGATTTCTGCAATTCTCAAATCACACTGGTCAAAGCTAGCTATTTTGCTTTTTATACACATCTTTGAAAATATGGTTTACACTGAGTGCGTTTGTATGATATCCACATTCGCATCCACACAAAACATCGATCTACTTTCTAAACTTACAGCCCCTGGACAAGTCAGGAGAAAGAGCTTTGCTGACTAGCAAAGTGGGAGCCCAGCCTTTTGTCCCAATACTACACAATGTGAAGAGGCGAGTGATAGTTGGACTCAGAGAACTGCACCACTTTCAAATTAACTGCCTTCATTCAATTACTGTCAACTAAAAATCCATGCAGAGGTGGTGAAGTAGCTATTCTGCTTTACAAAATTGTGCATCAAAAATTTTGTGATATGGTTTAGCCAGAGCTTCCCACTAAGCTTCATCCTGGACTGCACAGTTGTGCTTTCCACTTCCCCAAGTACACCTTCATATTTGATACTACCAACACAGTACACCAAAATGCTGATAGACAGCTGCATCACAACCACTCTCAGCTAAAGCTACTCCTTCTGGGAAAAAAACCCAAACCCCTCAGTATGCAGCTGGATGGGAACAATCCTTCATCTGAACAAACACAGTATGTATTGTCACTGTGAGAATGAAAAAAAGATAGCATGATATGATGATTTCAAGGACTGTTGCAAACGTGTAGAAACAAAACAAGAATTTTATGGAGGGATGCTCTGGGAATAGCAAAAGCCTCATGATCTTCAAAAAGATCATGGAGAAAAGCTTAAAAAGAAAGGCTGAAAAAATTAGCACAAAGAAATGAAAATTCAGGTTTAATGAGCATATGAAGTAGTTGCTGGGATGAGAGTCAGTACAGAAAATATGTATTGATGATAACGCAGAAGAAAAGCCACCTAGAAGCAGCAAGATGCTTTTGTACAGTATTAAGTATTCCTACTACTATTTTTTCTGGCCTACTACAGTAACAGATAAGAACTGCAAAGTTTTATGGATTTACATTTTACAGAAGATTGAATATTTGAACTCATCCAGTATATTATGTTATTTCCAGCTTGAGTTTGCAAAAAAAGCCCAAACTGGTTTATACGATGAATATTTATCACTATTCTATTTTACATAATATATACATAGGTTTATATATAGGTTGGAATTCTTAATAGTAAGTGAATTATATGGAATTTTACAGACTAGAATGTATGTTCTACTTGTGAAATATTTTTTTAGAAAGGACTAGCAAATATAAATTCGATTGAGACTTCTATCAGACATTCTGACCACTGTCATTCTATTGGCATATATGTTTGAGTGGTGAAACAGATAAATTTGGAATTAAAACTATTATCAATAACCCACTTTTCACTGTTAGTATATATTTCCTTTAGTCAACTTTCTTCTTTGTCAATCAAGTTAAAACTATGACTCGAAGACATCTTGGCATATGTATCTATTATTCCTTCTATAATGCAGTACTCCCACTGGCTTTCATGGGAATTATGCATATGAAAAGACTGCATTATTAGGCTAGATTAAGAGAAGACATTTAGAAATACTTAACTCATCATACCACTTCAGAATCTAATATTTATAATGGTACTTAAGCCTGGAGCAATATAAACAAAAGGACAAAATACAACTCCTGGAAATATACTGTGACAGATTTTTCTTAACATTTTTCAGTGAAATTGAACAGTTAGAAGTATTTTTCTTTCTTTATGATATATGAACAAATAAAGAAATATGAATCAGATCACTCCAAAAGACTTGCAATATTCCTAAACCAGAGAAGTCACATATCAGTAAGAGGACAGTAAAAGGGTTACATTGCAAATATATGAACTAGATGTCTGTGTAACCACGTAAAGTTCCTTAAATTTTTTCTTGGTATCCCTATGTCTTTTTTAACATATTAAACCTGAGCCCCTGGAAGCATAGCAGTCATCTTTAACTCTTCAGACACATGATTTCCATTTTGACTTCGTAAGAGTTGTTCTACTCCCATGCCATGACAACACAACATAGTATTAACTATTTTCCTCTGACCCAGGAAAGATATTGGGTCCTTCGTTTGGCTAAGCTAAAACTGAATGGACCTCCTCTCTAACAAACTGAGTAGACAACAAATGGCCCTTTCCCAGGTGCATAGCTCAGATGTAGAGTCAATCTTTTAGGCTAGTTAGAATGGGAAAAATTTCTAAATATTTCTCTCTTTTTTTAACCTAAAACATGCTGCTGCACAGTTAACCCTGGACTGTAATTTTTGATTGCTAGTAACATCCTTGCCACTTTTATTAAAAAGTCACCTGCTTGTAATAGTGCCTCAAATTCAGTTTGTCCAAACTGACTGGAAAAGTTCAGATTTTAACTTCTAGCCATCCATCTACCTTATAACACGAGCACTGTTATAAAATTTTGACTCTGCAATAGTACTTCTACAACTTGAAACAATCCTCTGAGGATTCAACACTTCAGAGACTCTTTACAGTTTGATAGCTCACATCTGGACATCACTAATCAGGTCAGTCACAGGTACTTATCTTGTGAGATAGGGATATTGGAAACAATATCCATGAAGACTCCTGCTAGAAGCATAAATCCTTGAATTAAAAACCTGTTAAAACACATGCTGCACCTTTTCCAGTTGCACTGTAGATACTCTAGACTGTATCCTGGGTTAACAGATGTCTTTGTACCCACCACGTGGAAGTCATTGCGTTAAAATTTTCTTAGTGAAACTAGATTTTCTTAAGAAATGACAAACCACATTTCATTAAGTGAAAGTATAGAACTTAGATGGCATTTGAAATCACATCTAAGTCCAGAACACTGGATTTCAAGAAAGTAGAAACAATGAGAATCTAGAGCAAGGCAACAAGAATTAAAGAAAAATATTGAAGGTTTTTTTCTTATAAAGAAGAAAACAAAAAAACAAGGATTGCTTAAAAGAACAACACAAATGAAAAATTACTGTGAATCTCAAAAATGTAAGGGTCTGGGGCAAAGAGGAAAATAAAAATTCCTGTAGCCACTAACTAACAAAAGCTAATGGGTTCAACTAATTTACTTTTAGCAGGTCAAGTTCAAGATCAGAAAGCACAAAAAATCATCTAATGGGAAGAGTAGTGAAATGATAGAATAGATAACTTACTTAGGTAAGTACATAATCATAATAAATCTTTAGGCAGACAGGCAAGTGCTCACTTGAAAAGACAACTTTTATTGATTGTGGCTTTGGAAGAAGACTGAGGGAGTAGGTCTGACCCCTTTTGGGAATAAGTTTCAATTGTATGATTCCATGCTGAAGTGACTAAAGAAACGTAGCTATGTAGTGACCCACTTGCTGTGGGATCTTGACTTGGCAGGAAAGTCTTTTTCTGGAAAAGACCAAATCAAGTTCTTCATGTATACAATCACGTGGATTCTGATACAATCCATTAATCACCTAGCTACATTGATCCAATCTGCAGCTTCTTGATTCAACAGTTTAATGAAAACAAATTCTGGGGCTAGACTATATACAAGCAATATCTGATCCTGCCATAGCATATAGGATTTTGCTTGCTAAGAGGAATTACTTAGCAAAATGTCCTATGGCCATGAGGCCAGACAACACTAGCAACAGCTGCTAATAACATTGAGTTCCAGATGTAGACTCAGCTGAGAAATTTAAAGGAATTAGTTTTACAATATTTTGCTTTAAAAATTTAGATGTTCTTCAAATTCTTATTCTCATATCTCTACTCCACTATTTAGCTGGGATATTTAGTGTTTTGTTTGTTTTTAATTTAAGCCTAAAACTTTTTACTGGCAGATCAACTTCAATAATTAGAATCACAATCCTATACAAAGGCCAGAAGTCTTCAGAGAGTTAACACTAAGTAAAGAACCTTCTCTACTCAGTTATTTTTTTTCCAACAAAAATATCTGATTAATGGGAGAACACAGGACAAATGTACAGGTCCCAGTCTGATTAGCAACTAAGTACTGGAAAACTACCATTTTCCAGCTTGATTTCAATATTCTTGACTATTATTCTATAATAAACCTCATATAGAAGGAAAGTTACATACATAGCCATACTTATGCCCTACATTTAAATCACTTGATCTAACACCATGCAAATGATCCAAGGAAGAAAGAAAAAACCTGCATCACAGTTCATCTTTTGGATGGTGAGAACTAAACTATTAGAAACAAGTTTTTAAAACTTAATAAGACCATGACAGCTGAAAAAGGTACAACAGCAGTATAGACAGCTGAAATAGGTACAACAGCAGTATAGTGAGTATCAGGTGTCCTCAAAGTTTCTACACATAACAAAGTAGCTCCCATTCAATTTGTCAAAGAACGTCAGTGCTTCAAATGAAATCCTTTAAAATACATGTTATCTATACATGATTGCTCTCTGATAGTGTGTACATTACTGCCCTTTTCACAACCACTACAAAGAGGCACCAAACGCAGCTCCGCCTCCACCCTCCGATCAGTAAAGTTGCCAAAAACACGGTCCCGGAGTGAAACGAGCCCCCAGGTTGTCCCTTCGGGCTGTCCGCGGCGTACTCACCATGGCGGGCTAGTTTTGAAGATTTCTTCCCCTCCCCCTGCACCTACGCACAATGAGAGAGAATGGAGAGCAGTTTCAGCATTAAATTTGAACTTCCCTGCTTTTGTTAGCATGAGTCACCACCTTAACATTATCTCAGCTGTAGACTTTTATCTGTGAATATCTAAGCCCTGTCTTGTGGAAAACTAATTACTGAGCCACTGAGAGGCTTCATAATGTCCTGCATTTAAGTCCTGAACATCATACATAATGCATAGGAAGCAGTCGCTGCACTCTGATTACAGAACACTGTCATTAAGAGAGCAAATTAAAGATGTGAATAATTCACTGGCTGAGCTTATTGTCAGTGCTGCATTGTGAAATTAGAATTTCTAATAAGTACTGCAATTTTTTTAACCCAATTAACACAGAGAACATCTTGAGTCTGATTAGTACAATAAAAATTATTACCTTATTCTTTTGCTTCACAACAGCCAAATTAAATACTGTACTTAATTATGCAGCATTCATTGCTTCTGTGCTAGAAATAATAATAATAAAAAATTCTCACTATCGCTTTAATAAGACTTCCAATATTTAGAGTGCAACTGAAAAATAGAGCATATGAATCTACTGCACAATTTCTTATCACAAAGTTACTGGCTTTTT
>PYHW01010334.1:4933915-4957809 GCA_013186435.1 Turdus rufiventris
TCATGGAAATAAGTGGACTGAGGAGGCTGAGGAGAAGAAGGAAAATGAGATTCAGGTGAAGTCTAGACAAGAAAGACACTAGAGAAAGATAGGGGACAATTGCAGTACGAGGAAACTTACAGGAAAGGTGGGGCAAGACTATTTATAGCTGCATGTAGTGACAGGACAAGGGGGAGTGGGTTCACCTTGAAAGACAGTAGGTTTAGATTAGATATTAGGAAAAAAGTCTTTACTGGGAGGGTGGTGAGGCACTGGAACAGGTTGAACAGCGATGTTGTGGATGCCCCATCCCTGGAGGGGTTCTAGCCCAGACTGGATGAGGCTCTGAACACCCTGGTGTAGTTGAAGTCACCACAGGAGGGCTGGAAGTAAATGATCTTCCAACCCAAGCCATTGTACGATTCCATGATTCCGCGAGCACAAGGGAGGCTGCCCAAAGCAGCGCCAAGATGGTGGCCTTCAAGCGCGAGGCGCCCAGAAACCACTTGTGGTGGCCAGCCCGCCAAGAGACACCCGGCTAGGCCAGGGAAACCCGGCGGCCCGCCAGCCCTGGGAGGAGCGGCGGGCGGCGCTTCGCCCTGGTGTGGGCGGGACGGGACGGGAGAGGCAGGGGGAGAGAGCGGGCGGCAGCCGGGGGAAGGCGGAGCGGGAGGAGGAAGCGCGGAGGGGAGGAGCGGCCGCCGGCCAATGGGCGCCTTGGCGCCTGCGCAGTGCGCGCGTGGCGGCGGCGCGCGGGCCGTACGGAACGGGCCCGGGCGCGGAGCGGGAGCGGCGGCCCGGGCGGCGCGCTGGTACCGCCGGAGGCCCTCTGGAGTCGGGCCCTCTGGAGTCCAGTCCCTCTGCGGCCGGCCCGGGGCCCGCCCGCCGGGGAGGCGCCTCCGGGCAGAAGGCGGCGGCGCGGGGCCGAGGCGTTACGCGTGCGGGTGGTGGTCGTGTTCGTGGGGCGCGCTCCGGCGGCCCGCAGTGATGCTCCCGGCGGCTCCTGCCCGCGGATTGCAGCCGCCCGGAAGGTTCTGCTTGGAGGACAAGGAGGTTGAGGTGCTTAAAGTCTTTGTTTGCTTCCGCTGCATCAGGGGTGTGTTGGACAAGTACGGAACTGATGGGAGTTATGGCCGGGAAGAGTTCCCATCTTATGGAACTGCTCCCCCATGGTGTTCTGTTGTGTAGGGCGGTTCTGATAGCCCAAGGAGCTCTTGTGTTTGAGAGCATTCTCTTCAGCTGTGCCAACACCCGCTCGTGGGGTCCTGCTGTAAACTGGAGCACACGAGTCATTCTTTTCCTACTTGCACAGCCGCCTAGATGTGAGAAAGTAGAACAGAAACAATCTTCTTCTTTTTTTCCCCTTGATCTTATTTTTTAGTTAAGCTTCTGTATTACCAACCTCTAGCCATGGCTTATACTGATTTCTGCAAGAACCGTATCAAAATCAGCCAGAAGGGAAGTTGAAATCTTTAATTTAGAGTTTCAGTTATATTGTTTGTATATTTTTATAGGAGTCTGACACCTGTTGCCTACTTCTGTTCTTTCAGTATATTGCATAAAATATAAATGCACTAATATTAACTGTACCGTGAACTTCTTTTGGATATGGTAATCCTTCTTTGTTTTTGTTTCTCTTTTTTTAGATTCCTAGGTAGTTAGACTTGTTTTAATATTGGGACCCTGCTATGTACTTCCATAGCATAGCTACTCTGCTCACAAAATAAAGTGTTGCTGGAAGTAGCTTTGTAATGCATTCCAGTCTGGTGTTATAACCTACTGCTAGTCTAATCTCATCACTAATTAATTTAGAGAGCTAAACCAGAAGAAAATGTAAACCAGTTTGGGTTCTTTTTTTTTTTTGAAGTCATCGATGTGTCTTCTTGAACAGGTACTGCTCAATGAGGAAAATTGATTGTGCAAAGTGCAGAATTGTGTGACAGGGCATGTGACCATGACTGCCCTTCTTGGTGGTGTCTTTCAGCTTTTATTTTAGTGTTACAGTTGGTCAGATTTGTGTCCACACTTGAGCTGAAGGATGATGTGGAGTTGTAGCAATGAGAAATTTATTTGAAGAAATGCTATGAGTATTTTTGTATTTATCTGTTTATTTTCTGGGCCAGGTGAAAACAATGGAGGATGACTTTGGGGCTTTCTCCACATCCCCGTTTCTCACTGAAAGCTTGGAGCTCGCAATGGAAGTGGAGAATGAGAGCTCAGGGCCGTCTTGCTTTTCTTGTGCTTTTGACAGCCTAAATGGAGGAAGAAGATTCTCTGCAGAGTCTTATTTAGCAAGTGGGTCTCTTAAGAGGTATGGGGTTTTTTTGAATTACAAATATAAGAGTCTTCTAACATGTTATTTCCACTCATGCTTGGTGCCTTTGAATGCTGACAGCTTTCCTAATTGTTTGTTCTTCAGCTCTTCTGATCTGAAATCAACCTGGTGATACCAAAGTGTGAAGGGCTGTTGTGCTGATAAATAGCTTTAAACAGTGCTCTAGATGCAATTCTTATTTTTCAGAACTTACTTTTAAGATACTGTAATAGACATTTACAAGCCTGTTAGGATAATTCAAAACTGGCTTGTTGGGCAGCAGCAGCTGAGATCACTTAGATTTCTGAGGAGGCTTCAGCATTGCTCTTCCTAGTCATGTGCTCTATTAAATGATGGCCATTTTTTCTCTTTTCCACTCTGCCTGGCTTTCCCAGATTGCTGGGGCTGGCCCTAGTAGCTTTAAGACCATCTTTTTCAAAGCTTCACCCTTGCATGCATTCTGGATTTATATTCTGAAGTCATAGGCATAGAAAAGAAGTATTTTCAGTATTTTCTGTGAGATTTTGAAATGTTACTTTGGTTTAGTTGTTATCTGCCTTATTGTCTGTCATTCAGCTTAGTTTTCTGTGCTATTTACTCATCTTACAGGGGTTGTCTTGTTTTTCCTACAAATGCTTCATCTTTCTGTCTGTCTGACCTCCTGCTAGGCTTCATATTTTGTGTTGTTACTTTTTTCCCCACAATGTTTTCTGTAAAGGCCTAAGGGGGGTTCCACTGCACCCCCCCCTTTCTCTGCCTTATTTATCATATGTTTCAGTTGCATCAGAGCACATTCATTCAAACTTAAGTAGATAATTGAGGGATCCTGTATCTGTGTGAATATATCAATAGTGGATTCTGCATTGACAAAAAAACATTTCATCTGAAATAGTTTCTGTCATTAAAACTCACTGAAGAGCTTGTATATAGACAGGTCACTATAGCTGTGATAACACAGTTCTGCTGAGTATTTATGTTGTCTACCTGAATTGCAAAGTCCTGGAAAAGCCTCCATGTGAGGGACTCTTCTGTCTTTGTTGCTTGCAACTGGAGTAGTTGAGTTTAATTGATAGAGGCTTCAAAATAGTCCAATGTTCAAGAAGTTACCAAGTGAACTAAGGTGTTATGGGAGATTGAGCCAATTATTCAGCAGATTCTTTTTGCCTCTGAGAATGAAATTGGAAGTAGTGCATAGTTCAAGCAGAATATGAATTTGGTGTGTAATGTAATGGAAACTAAGTGCTTGCCTAGTATATATTTTTAATGTTTAAAATATTTTCTTAACATGTTATAGAATGAAGCTTCATCTGTGTGGGATTATTTTATGAAAGGCAGTGGGAAAATTCTGAAATAATTTACTGTGCTGTCATGCAGTTTGCTATTTTTTTTAAAAGCATGTTAATGAATTTTTTTTTATTTGCACAATTATAATTTTTTAACAGTACAGGTGTCTGATTTTTGCCACTTTGAGTAAAATGGGAATTCTGGTGTTATTTAATTTTTCTTTAGCGAGAGCAAAGGGTAATTATGACCTAGTGTTAGCTTAAGTTATAATGACAAGGTCCCATTTTGACCCTTATCTGTTCATCTGCCTGAAAGTGTGCTTTTATCAGTGTGTTCAGTAGAAGTATTATTAAATGTATGCAAATGAACAAATGTATGTTCTAGCATTAATTACTAGGTATGTAGTGGTGCCTTGAGACAGATCCCAAGCATACTGGTCAGTGTTGTGTCACATAGCAGCCTCTTCACAGTCTGGTTGTCTCAGCCCCTTTGTATGTTTAAAATACTTCAAGGGGGTTACCTGTTAGGTTGTTTCCAAAATATACTGTGACCTGTGACTATATCCTATTTTTATGGTTTGAAGCTAGGAATTGTCATATTTCTAAGATCATATTGCTCTAAAAGGTACAACTGTCTTTGAGACATCTGTCATATTGCTGATATATTCAGAAAGTATTGGTGGTACATAAGCCAGCTGTAGATATTGTACTCCATAGGTTTATTACTGGAAAATGTATGAGTTTTGTTGATTCTGTTTTGCAGGGTTTTGCTGAGACTAGATCCTTCTCCAAATGACTATGAAGAAAATACAGTGGAATTGTTTGGCTTTCAGTGGGTTACTGAAATGGCATTAGTTGAATCCTGTGGATTTCTCTTTGGATTGCTTAGGTACGATAACATTGTGTTTTATAATTAATCCACATCTGTAAGTATACCTACTGTAAGGGTGTAACAAACTTTTCACGTTTTTGAAAGTAATATCGTAAAAGATTGTAGGCTGTGCAAGGCATCTAAAAAGATTAATGCTGTCTGTTTAATGCTCCAGTAAGTGATGGATAAGACACAGATGGAATTGCAGGAAGAAGTACATTGTCTCATGCATTCTTAATATTATGTGACTTATTATTGAGTTTCTAAGTAGTGTGATGCATATCTGAGGCATCACCAGATTAAAAAAAAAAAAAAATTAAGTGTAGTTATTGCAACAGAGTGTTGGGGTTAATTTAGAAGGCTCTAGCTTCAGAATTACATGAATAGACTTGTAAGATTTCTTTGAATGAGATTGTGCTACCTATATAATTGAAGTTGTCTTCTGAAGATTTTTTAGTCCTTTTTTGTGCATAAAGGAAAGTGGAGGCTAAGAATCAAATACTATAAATGCTGGATGCAGTGCTTTCTTCAATTGTTTGGATTAGGATAGCTTCAGCAATCTCTTCAGATACAATTACTCAGTGTTTGACTAATTCAGTGTAGATACTTAATCTGGTCAATGCAAATACACAGATCACTGATAATCCTCTTTGCTACTGATAATCCTCAGGATGTACAGCACATACAGAGAGTGGATGGGAGAGGAGCTTTTGTATGATTTCACAAATGTGTGATGTATTCCATTGCTCCTTTCATTGCAGTGGATTCCTCCATCCTTTTGACCAAGGGCATGATGTGCAGCATGATTAATAGGGTCTGGCTTATTGGAACATGATGACATAGATGACTGGAAGTGTATTAAAACCACTATTATTTAGCTTTGCTTATTTGCTGTAAGCTTTTACCTCACTGTGTTTTTTAAAAAAACCCAAAGTGATAAAGGGGGAGATAGGAGTATAATTAAGTTAAAAGTTTCAGCATTTAGTCTGATTTTTAAGCTATTCATTAACGTAAAATCACTGGGCAGTGACACAGGAATGTTCAATTAAATGGCTATTTTTAAAGTTGTTTTTTTTTCCCCTGGAATGTAAATTGCTCTGTAATTGTAATAGAGATGAACATAAGTCATAATGTATTTTATTATGGTTTTTAAGTTATTCATGCTGTACATTCTTTAAAACCTGCTGACCTGGTAGGAATAATGGATTTCAGCTAACTCTTGGCTGAGTGTTTGGTTGCTAAGTTCTCTTTTGGTGTGACAAGTCCCTCTGCAAAGGGGAATGTCCCAGCAAAGACATTGAGTTTGTTTGTTCAGACGTAAAATGAAACAGTCTCATTTAAAGACCAGTTGACAACTAAAAGTAGAAGACTCTTTTTTCCGCTGTGGACATTGAACATGTTAAGTACAAGTTATAATAGTTTTTGGGGATAGGGTGACTGTAAATAGTTAAATTTATGAAGTACAGTTAATATCTATGTTTAAATGTATGCTTAAAGAAAGCTAGTCTCTTTTAATATCTGGTATTTTACTTAATATTTTAATTTAAAATTATTAACTATTTTTAATATTGTAATAAAAACATACTGCAGAACAGCAAGTTAAAATAGTCACTGCATAGTAAAAATTCTTAGTTATAGGTTTTCATGTGATAGAAGTGTGGGTCAAAGTGAATGAGACTATGTAACCATTTAAGTGGGCATATTAAAATGATATATCTTTGATAAATAGAAGTACCAGTTTAACTGTTGGAATCTGTGTTTGCAAATCAAATGATTTAATGATTTACAGCCATGAGGATCAATTCTTGAGGTACAAATGCAAATTGAATTTCAAATTATTTATTTAAATAATGATATTTGTTACATTTCTTGTGCCCAGTTACTGCTTTAATTTTATCAACCCACTGTGTTCTGTCATTGTCAACTCACTGGAGAGTCTTTTACTTTTTTTCTGTGTGGCTCCTTTCTGGTACTTTCCTTCTCTAAACTCCAGTCTCAACACTCTTGTCTCATAAAGCCCTCCTGCTTCAGACTTCCTTCCTTTTTACATGGTTAAAGTCCTTGATAAATTCAGGAAGAAATTCATCGTTGATTTCAAAACAAACAAAAAGCTCTACAACCCATCTAAATAATTGAAGTGTAGCTGATATGGCTTTATCCAAGAAAGCAAGAAAGAGCTAAGGGAAATAATTTTACTCTGTTTTCACTTTAATATGCAAGTTGTAACCTGTAGTTTTGTGTCTTTTAGACACTTCTTGTGTCTTAAATGCTTCCTGGTTTTCAGGGGTTTTTTCTTAAGAACATTTGATTTGTGTTAGATCCAAGTAGCCTATTTTAGAATCCTTCAGTAGTTGTTGCTTTGACTGTATAAGAAATGAGACAGAGAGCTCCCTTCTCAATTTATGCAGCTTTTTTTTTCAAAAGTCTGTCTGACACAGTTGTGCTTTTCATATATTCAGTTTAGTACTGCTTTATCTCTGTGGAGATTGTACTGGAAGACCACTTGCAAAGAGCAGTTGTTACAGAACATAGCTGAGTATTTACATATGTTATAGCTTTTTCTTTAAGTATTCACGTACAGTGGCACTTAGCTTATTTTAAAATGTTCTCTTTCCTCTCCAAAACTGAACTGAGCTTTAACTTTTCTAAAGACACCTCCTTTTACTCTACTGTGTTTGCTGCTGTTTATGCTTTGTGCTGGAGTTAAGGAGCTGGCCACCCTAAGCAGGAAGTGGGAGAAGCTGCTGATAGAATGTACTAATGCACATTCACAAGTGGGTTAGTTTAGTGTGTACTGAGTGTATGCCATGAGGGCTAACTTTTAGGTTTATTCTGTAGTCAAACATGAAACTGAGTTATGCTTGCAGGGAATGGCTTTTGGGGATTATTTTGTACTGTTGTTTTTTGCCTTCCCAATATTTAGCCAGTTGTTTGGGGGGGTTTTGTTACTGTGTTTAATGGTTTACAAATATGCAAAAATTCTATTCAGTGTCATCCCTTCACACTTGGATATGTCCATTGCTTTCCACTGCAACTCTTTTCTAAGTTACATTCCTGTAAGCTTTTTCAGAACTACAAACCAAGAAATACCTCTTATATGTCTCTGTTCTATTTTGAGCTTACTAAAATGGAGTTAAACAATTTCTACTTATATAAATATCATAAATCTTTGTATTCTTTTAATTAGGCAACAGATACTCAGACTGGAAAACCTAGTACAAATGAACTCATCTGATTTTGGTAAGTTTTATGAATTCAATTTGGTATTGCAATGGGCAACTGACTACCTTTCATTAAAGAAGTCAGTTCTCACAGATCATGCTTGTGCTTTGACTTGACCAAGGGATTTGGAAGACAGCATATAAGCAGCATAAAACTGCAGTAAGGGTAGAAATATAGGTGACCAAGTGAGGAAAGATAGTAGGGAAATAGAAAGTGGAAATCTTGACTGTCAGCTTGGAACCAGATTTGCCTTTATGGTAAATGCACAGGGAAATCCTTACTGACCTTGGTGGGGCATTTTGCATTAATTTGACTTAAGTTGTCACCCCTAGAACAGAATTCAGAAAAACGGTGAACTCTTTTAATTAAAACCAGAAAATTTCAACAAACGTCCCAACAATTATTTTAGTTACAAAGGTATTGGCTTGGAATTTTTTTTGGTGTTCACTGGCTTACATTTAAATGAATAAGTTATATTTGCTTAGTTTAGAGTTATTTACAAACTTTTTACAGTAGGATCGATAAAATGGGATCACTGCAAAATGCTTTGTTTCAATTAAATTCTGAGGCATGAGAAGCAGCATGTTTCTGAAGGATTATTGCAGTCTTGGGCTTATTGTAAGTTGAAGGCTGAATTACTTAGCAAGTTGAGAAGTTCAGTAATTACTTTGAAATAAACTGTCCATAGTGTCTTTTCATTACAGGTAACTTGTTAGTGTTCGGAGTGAATATTTTTACACGTTACTATTATTTTTTAATACTGCCATGATCTGCCATTAAAATAATGGATGTGAATTTATCATTGAGCTTCTTTCATATGCAATTATTGATAGTATCCAAAAAATCTATTTTTTTGACATAAATGGAAATAGCCTGTTTTAAATTACGTCTGTACTTTTATATTCTAGCTGGACATCAAGAAACTGTTCTGTAGGGTTTTTTCACTTAACCAAGCAGCTGCTTAAATTTGTCTTCTCTTCTTGGTATCCTGTCCTTCCATTTGTCAATTAAGCTAGAAAAATGAAGAACTTGAATTTTAGTGTTTTGCACTAGGCTTTCTTTCTGAATCTTGTTTAAGCCTGTCAAGAGAAGAGTGTGCTGATAAATTGTTTTACCCATGTCTTTACTGAAGGTGTCTTGGAAGCAGTCAGGAAGTGGGGCAGTATGGCTGAATGATTTCTTCTAGCACTGAGTGCTTACCTTTGCCTTTCCTGAGGGTTTTCTTTTCTGTCTGTATCTGGATATGTGCCATATGAGAGATGATGAGATAAAGAATTGATCCCTCTGGCAAGATGACATTTAGAAGTGGGTGTTTACCATTAGTCACCTCCCAACTTGCCCTCAGAGGATGTCTTTCCAGTGGTCTGGTTTAATTGTTGTGGAGAATGCAAATGTTAAACAAGTCATGGTGTGGTCACATCTGCTTTAAGCTAATGATTTCTTTTACTTCAGGTCAAGCTGCACACTTGCACTCTGAAGCAGAGAGCATCAGGCATCAATGTCTTAAGTTTTTACATTATGTGAAAGTTTTCATCTTCAGGTGAGGTTTACACGCATTTTACTAAATTGAGTACTGAGCTTTGTGTAGCTGCTGCTTACCTGTTTTCTGATTGTGTGTATTTTTCTGTATATTCAGGTATCTGGAGCTCCCTAAGGTGGAAAATGATGGAATACTGCATCCTTATGAAGAGCTAGAAGCTCAGTTACCGTCAGTGTTGGTGGAAGAGCTTCATGCTTTGACTGTGCATATTGGTCACCTTTGTGAACTTCCTAGTAATGTTCTGGCTGCATTTACTATTCAAAATCAGGCAAAGGTTGGTGTCTTATTATAACTTATATTTTTAATCTGGCATTATGTATTCAACTTGAAAAAATCTGGTTTAGTATAAGTTAATCTGACTTTGTTGGGTTTTTTTAATTAAGGTACTATCCTGTACTCACAACTAGTGAGATCTGGAATTTCTGTTGCTTTATTTATCTATTTTTATTCTATAGCTGTAGAATTCTTCCTGTAGTATACAAATGATAATACTAATTGCAGGTACATAAGTAGGCTTGAATTAGCATAGCTTGTTTAAAAAATTCCTTGGTGTTTTTCTGGAGTAATATTTAACGTTTCTGAGCATCCCAGTAGAGGGGTGTTTCTTTAAAAATACTTTCTGAAATCTGACTCAGAATGGAAAAGGATTTTTTTATACAAAGAAAAGTGCAGATGTGGAAGCAGGCGCAGCAGTA
Organism: Turdus rufiventris; assembly: GCA_013186435.1. NCBI lineage: Eukaryota > Metazoa > Chordata > Aves > Passeriformes > Turdidae > Turdus > Turdus rufiventris. The sequence continues at coordinate 4,943,820 of PYHW01010334.1, forward strand.
TTAAATACTAGTGAAGTATACACCATTAGGATTAGTGCATACATACAGCCAATGCATTCAAATCTTTTATAGAAGAAAAGGAATTTCATGTTTGTGTTGTATTAACTAGTATCTGGAGAGGAGTGATTCACTGAGAAGCAGCATTTTGAATCTTTATTTAGCTTGTCAGTAGCAGTTGAGCTGATGAAAAAGTAATTTCAAGTAAACTTTAAGGAAGAGAATACTAAAATTTAGGACTTATTTGTAAGGGCTCACTTTAGCTATTTTTGTTCTACCTTATACTTCTTTGTGAAGAAAAGGTTAACTAAGGGTGTTGTAATTTTTCAAGCTTGAATCAAAATTTCATAAATAGCTACTTACAAACAGAATTATAATGAAACATTTTGTTTTTTTTTTTTTCCTTGAACTGAATGGCATGTTTGTATGTTAAATTGTATTTGATCAGAGATATTCATAATGTTCATTGCAGGCCATCTTAGAATCTCAAATCCAACCATTACTCCAGTACCTCCACATTCTCCACTAAACCATGTCCCCAAATGCCAAATCCACATGTTTTTGAACGCTTCCAGGAATAGTGATGCCACAACTAAACCTGGGCAGCTTGTCTTAGCACAGTATCCAGAATTCACTAAAAAAATGTTAAATATAAGTAAATATATTTCTAATCACAGGTCTTTCCTCCATCGTGGCACTTACTACACCTCCATTTGGATATTAAGTGGCTAGTATTAGAAATTCTTCATGTACTAGGTGAAAAACTGAAGGGTAAGTATGCAGGTCTTTTTCTTGAACTTATTCTTTTACATATGACTTAGCTAATTTTCCCATCTTGATTTGTTCAGAATCAAAACTACTTTTGGTAGTTTTTAAGCATAGCAGTGTTTAATGGAGTAACTCAGGTGTGCTAAAGATAGGTTCTTTGTGAATCGTTGTGTGGCTCAAAATAAATGAAATTGTATTAGGAATTTGTTCTGTCTAAACAAGGCACTTTTTGACATTACAAGTAAAAATGCATTTACAGATATCCAGAATGCATCACAATGAATGGCAAATCTATATCAACGATGTAGGAAAAGTGTCCAGGGGTGAACCAGAGCAAGGATTCTTGGAGGAGAGAATTTGTATTGTTAACCATGTGCAACACTGAGAAAATATTGGGCAAAAGAAGAAGCCTCAATAAAGGGAGCTTATAAAAGTACAGAAAGAAAAGGGCAAGGCAATATCTTTTAAAAAAATTTTATAAGGCTTTGAAAGGGCAAAAAGTAAGTTGATAAGAGTAAGCTGTTCATAGAAGTTAGATTAAAAAGGTCATAGAATGCAATTGAAAAACTCAATTTCAGAGTACAGTAATTTCACGACCACAAGACGCACCGGACTATAAGGCACACTTTTTTTTTCTGCGAAGATCTATGCCGCGCGCAACAAAGTAAGGAATTAGTAACAGAATCCCGCCATCGTGGAGTTTACTGGCAGGTGCTCAAATTGGAAACATTCTAACAGATTGGTGTAGCCTTTAAATGCAGCCACTAGCACCCTCCCCGTGCACGGGGCTCGGCACTCCCACCCGCCCCCGGCTGGCGAGGTGGGGCTTGGGGTGGCTGCGGTTTGGGGCGGCCATGGCTCACACCTCGGGGTTGCTGTGGTTCAGGGCAGCTCGGGGCCGCCCGCGGCTCGGGGCACCACGGCGCTGCCCGCTTCCTCTCTCCCTGTGTGGCTCCTGCTGGCTGTGGCCTCCTGCTCCCGCCCCCCCTCGCGACTCGGCGCTCCCATGGCACTGCCCCCCATTGCAGCTCACACTTCTGGGGTGGCAAATGTCGCAATTTTGTGCATCATATAAGGCACACTGGACTATAAGGCACGCTTCTGGGTTTGGGGGAAAAATTTTAGTCAAAAGGGTGCCCCTTATAGTCATGAAATTACTGTAGTTCAGTTTGCTAAAGAATTGTTAAAATATAGAAGACAACTTTATTTCATTGGTGAGGTTATGTCTATTTTCCATGTCCATTCTACCAAAATAAATCACAAAAGTGTGTTTTCAGTGTGTCACTGCAAGCATACATTCCCTCATACCACCTGATTATAAGTTGTCAATATAAATTCCATATAGGAATTGCAACAGTTGAAGTAATTTTGAGGTATAGAAAAAATGCACTATATGTTTACTCCAGTAGTTGGTTTTGAATCCAAACTCTTGGATTAGCTTTTGCCTACTCTGAGTGCTGTCACAACACAGCCTTGTTCCCATTAGCACATTTTCTCTGTTTCTGCATTACTGTATAGTGTGTGGGTTGGCTTTTTGTTCCATAATTCTAAGTTTCTTTTATGATCCACTGTGGGATAGGCCTGTTTGCCTTTTTTGAGCATTTTGGAGAAGGGATAATGAAACTGTTGGAGGCAATTTATTTTCCAAAATTCAGTATTTATTTCTAGATAATGTTCTGAGTAATAATGTAGTCATCTATCTTTGTAAGAGAAAACTCATAATTTTTAACAACAAAATTTACTAGTCAAGACAGTCATATCTCTACATATATTATCTTGTATTCTTATGTGCTTAGAATTTCTTAGGTTTTTCTCTCATTCTATAAAGTGTTGTGAGTGGAAGTTTCACACAGCTGAGACCTGGGGCAGGATAGTAGGTTCAGGGCTTCACCTTACGTTTCTTGGAATGAAATACAGGCTCATTCTATGTATCATCTGCTCCACTGATGTCAAGAGAGATGTACTGTTGAAAAGCTTGTGGGATAAGATCTTACAGCCTCTTAACTTCACCATTTTATCTGTTAATGCCTACAAATGCTCAAGTTGGAACATGATCATGCCAGCTTTTTACATCAACACATCCGAAGGAAAGTGTTAGACCTTTCCAGAATTGTTTGTCATCAACTTGCATATCTGCAAAACATGTCATGATTCCAGAACATGCGCACTGGCATGTGACAAAGAGGAGCTTGCAGATAAATAAATCTTTATTCCTCTGCAAAATCCGTGCCAATAAAAGGCTGTAAAGTACCAACCTTTTTTTACTGTCAACCTGAATAATACTAGATTTCAGTGCAATGATGAAGGGATTAGCTTGAATTTAGAATGAGCTTTCTCAAATCAATTTATAAATTAAATTTGCATGCAGGTCAACAAGCCCATTCTAAAATATGTATTTTATATATATTAGAAGAGAAATCCTGTCTGGGTTATACTGCTAGAGCTAAACAATTCTACTTTTCTTTTGTGTTTTAGGACAAGTTGTTTATGCTAACCATTTCATTAATCTAACTGGAGAGAATCTAACCAGTACCAGTTTATTTGAAAAACACTGTGGAAATCTCTTATCTGATTTAATAAGTTTGGCCATCAACAAGTATACAAAGGTAACTAATTTTCTTTATGCAGGCTATGGGCAGTTAGATGCTTGTACTGGGAACCATATGAATTGGGAATTGCACCAGTGCATAGATGTCTTCTTAGTGCTTAGTTTTAAATGTTATGTATGGCTTTGTATTTCCATGTTTTAAAGAGTGCTATTTGTTAGGAGCTCAAATTGTGTTATATTTATTCATGACCATCTGGCAGTTGAATGAGAGAGTAATATTGAAATGCACTGTGTACAGAGCAGAAGTGAGTGCCACATTTTCGAAGTTCAGTGTTCCAGGTTTAATGCCAAACATGGCACAGCCTAAAAGGTTTAGAGAAATGCAAAAAAAAAGTCTTTTTTTCCTGTTGAGAGAGTTTGAATAGAGGGTAGCACTAATCCTGGCAGTAAGCTAACTGGACATTATTACAGATCGTTGTTGCAGTGTGCTTATTTCCACCACCTCATCTTTGTTGCAACACTTCTGCATTTGCCATGTGAAAACTTTTCCATGTCTTCTCTTTTCCTTTTTCTTTCCTTCTATAGCTGCAGTATTTTTCTCACTTGTTTTGAGCACTCCAAAGCTAGAAGGTCATAATAGCTCCGTATAGCAGCCAGCAAAAGCTGTATGATCTTTGTGTCATTGTGAAATCTACTTTAGATAGACATGTGAGTTCCATGAAGGAGCACTAAGTAGCAGTGACCACTGTGTTATTTGTTTTCTTAGTACAAAAACATAAAATATAGAGTCCCTCTTCTTCGCATTACTTTTGAGGATGGGAGGAATGGCTGTACTAACCTTTGATAGCTGTTCTTTTAAAATACCTTCCTGTAGAAAACTGTTACCTTTTAAAATCAGTTTTGATCTATTACATTATCAGATAGTACTGCAACCTTCTTCCCCGACTAAAGGCAAATAGATGAGAATAATGTTTTATAAAAGAGAATTCAAATAGTATCTATCTGTTGAACATAGTGCTTGATGGTGGACTTGGAAATGTCAGATGATAGAACAACAGATTAGACATACTTTCACAGCGCCGTATTACAAAGAGAGAAGGTTGTTTTGCCACTGCTTTTTCTTAACCTTTCTCTGGGCTTGGGCCACATTGCTTTAATTAGATCTATTTGAGATTAATTTCTGAAGTAAAGCTTGAAGCACTTGAGCTGGTGTCTCCTATGGTATGCAATCATTGCTATCATCCTGTAAAGGAAATCACATCCCTCAAAATTGTTGAAAATGCAACTAATACCCCTAGTAGGTGACACTATCAGTTCATCACTAAAACATGTCCTTGGGCTTTTGGCTGAAACGTTCATGAGTGCAGCTCTTGATATTTGTGGATATCCTTGGAAAGAGGGACATAAACTCTAGTGTTCCAGACTCATATTTTCAGATTGGTTTCTTGGGCAGCTCTGATATCAAGATGCTTGACTTGGATCGTGTACTGAGTCCAGTGTGCTCCGAGACACATTTGGCAGAGAAATATTTATCTATGGATATCTTTGTTCTGTCTTCAACAGCCATACCTCTGGCACCAGAGCTGTATTGTCCCAACAGCACCATAATTTGGGGTTTTAAACATTCTTTCTAAGACACTGAACTGAGGAGGTTGTGAGAGGAAATCTAGAGTATCTCTGAAGAAAGCATTATCTTGGCTATCCTTTGTCTAAGCAACATCTGTATGGTGTCTTGCTTTGTTACTATTACCCAGACTCTAGCCTGACTGGATATGCACATTTCCTGCAGAAGAGATCCTGCAATCTTGCAGAATTGTACAGTAACAGATGTCAACAGTAGGTGAAGAAGCCGTGTTGAAGAAACCTTGCTGCAGCAACTGGTAGTTCACATAGAAATAATTTCTAAGACAGTTTCTATACCTAATAGTTCTACAAAAACCTCCACTGTTAGCATGCGTCTGTAAAAGAAGACTGCTTGTTTCCAATGGATCTGTTTTGCTCTTTGCTGGTGAATTATAACCAGAGTTTATTTTTGAGGCACTTCAGTTTTGGAAAATTAGTAGTTAAAAAATTAATTTTTTCAGGAGACTTTAGTGGTCATACTGTTTATTCTCAAGATAATATTTACATAAAATTAGTTCAGGTTGTTGAGAAATTCCTGTAACAGATCTTGAACTAGAAGTGTGAGGAGAGAGAGGCACGTGAAATGCTGTGAGTATATACAGAAAGTGAATAAAGCATTATTTAAGATAGATCAGGTCTACAATGACAATTTTGTAGGATCAACAAGATTCTTGAGAGAGAGAGAAAAGCAAGTTGTCTCACACATATATATGTATATATAAATGTAAGTTCATATTTATATGTAAAATTATTTAAACCTGTTTTGGAGCTGTATGAAACTGTAGTTGTAAACATTATTCTAAAGGTGGATGATAAATAAGAAGGTTGCATCCTAATAGAATATTATACAGATTTGAAATTATTGGTGATATACTTGTTCTAATTGTGAAATTGTGGGTTTTAGTCATTCATTCCTGCTTCTGTAACATTTCATGCAGCCACTGCTGTCACTGGCATTGTGTATTTTGATTTAATTTTTAATTTGCGCTGTTAGGTTTCCAAATTCAGAAATTATTTTAAATGCCAGTGTGATTTGAGAGTAGTTGTGCATGAATGGATCAGAAAAACATGAGGATATAAAAATTCAGGCTTCACCTCATCAGATGTAGATGGCTAGGAGTTAGTTGGCTAAACTAGTCACCCGAGGTACTTTTTATTGTCATGGAAGGATAACAACAGTTCTGCAGTGAGATTCATGAATCTCTGTCTAGGTACCTATTCTCCTCTGTTTGCTTTAGAGAGATGTAGCTTGATTATTCAAGCTTGGACTACTCACTGTTAAGTGATAAAATGAGTATAAGCTGCTTTGTCTTCCTTCTTTTCTTTCTACGTTTCTGCCATTGTGTCCTTACTGAAGGTAAAAAGGTTGAATTGAGCTATTTAAGCAAAGCTTTTCTCAGTTTTTTCCACCTCTGAAATACAGTTCAGTGGATTAATGTGTCTAAGAATAGAGTAAGTAAAGTTTTGCTTATAGTATGATTATTTCAAGTACAGGTCTGGTAGATCTTAAACACATTAAAGCATACAGAGATTTTCAATGTATTTAGCACTTCCTTTTGCTGTTTTGTTTTGTTTCACAATTCAGAGAATGTAACATTGAAAAATGAATCACGAGAAGACTATTTGGCATTTGAAATGCATCAGTCTGAGTGAATTTCGTTAAATATGGAATAGTAATCAAATAACGTACATGACTTGAAATATGCTGTTTTCTGCATATTAAAAGAATGCCTTGCAGTAAATTTACCGAAAACCAGATTTTGTGAAATGTTGTGGGAACATTAACATCCTCATGCCAACAACAACATATTCTACTAGCATTATGCCTAGTCATTAAGGATTTTTCAGTTAAAAATAATAGCTGGTAAATAATTTGAAGTCTTTCTTCTGAAGAACATCCAGAAAATGTAATCAATCATTTTCTTTTCCTAGTAACTTTTCGTTTAGAACATAGAATGTCATTTTTATGTGATTAAATAATGTTTGAGAATGGATCAGAAGAAACTAGGAGAGCTATTTTGGATGTTAGTGAAATAATGCACCTTTGAATGTGTAATTGTAACTATATTATTTACCTGAAAAAAACCCCTCAACCAAACAGCCGAGACAAGACATATAAAACACCATTTCAAAAATTAACACTTCTGTGAATAATTTTGTTCTATATTGTCTTTCAGGTGCGACCTTCTGAGGCTCTTACCAGTAGCCATTATCCCTGTACCTGCATTAAAGAGCTATGGATTCTACTTATTCAGTTGCTAGACCACAGAAATAAAGGGTCTAATACAGAGGTAAAGGAAGAGTACTTTTACATATGCAGTACAGTCACCAAATGTTCCCATATGGCTTTGAATGCCCAGATCTGATGGTAGAACTGAACCTCATATTTGCTCCAGGAGAATTGCATGCTAACTGTGATGCCTGGGGCTGCTATCTTAAATGTGCATGAAATCCTGACTCTAGATTTGCAGTGTACTGTTGGGTTATCACCTGGGACATTGATAAAGAGTGCTCCTAGTGCTAAAGAAAGCCAAAGGAATACACTGTGTAAGTTCTACTATTTTATGGAAGAGCAAAACACAAAAAGCCATGTTTACTTATTTTTTAATTGTTTTCAGTTTCTGTGATGTCATACAATGAGTTATCTCCAGGCATTGGAAACATGGGTACAGTCAGAACAATGATCCAGCTAGCTCATTTTTCTGTCTGTTACCCATCTATACAAGAAAAACTTGTGCATAGTTTGGAATCTTGTAATTGCTGACTTCTGGAGAAGTCAGCCCCCTTATACTTCTATTGGAAATCAGCAAATCACTACCTGTGATCCTTTATACCAGTGCAACCAGTGCAATCTAATATGCCTCTTCAGTTTGTTGGGTTGGTTTTTTTGTTTTTTGTTTTTTGTTTTTTTTTTTTTGTTCTGATGTATCCTACCTTCTGCCTTTTGTAGGCTGAAGANTTTTTTTTTTTTTTTTTTTGGTGCTGCTCTTTACCTCTGGTCATCTTTGCCACCCTTCTCTGAACTTTTTTCCGTGTTGCCACATCCTATCTTGAATAACACTGCCATTTTGAGTAAGAGTGCCAGGATTACATTCAATATTCCAAGTATGGGTTAGAAGGCCACGTGAGTTTATACTTTGCATACTGATGTCTTCTCTTTTGTTCTTTTCATTTGCTGATACTTTATAGCTTTTTAATTTTTCTTTCTTTGACTGCTGGTTAGAATTGAACTCATGTTTTCCTGAATGAATACCAAGTGACAAAACCCTTTGAAAGTTTTCTGAAATAATCTTTATAAGGCCCAAAGTGGCCATCTTTGCCATGAGTACAGTTCACTTAGTACAGAGTGAAGTACTTCAGAGTAGAGGGTTTGCACTGATGGCTGTTTACTTGTTGGTGGCAGCAGATGTAAAGATGGACAGCACAAGTGACACTGTGTTACTGTTAAGCGTTTGCACTGGCAAGAGCACTTTGGAGTTAAGTGAGGATCAGGACCCAGCTAAGGTGGGTGAAATACACATGCAAAGAAGTCCCAGAGAGCTTCTTTAAAACTAGGAAAGATTGGCACAGGCTGTAAAAAGTAGTAATATGATATAGGCAAGGGTCTGAGTCAATGAGAATTAATCAGTTTGTCAGTGCTGGAACAGGCTGTGACAAAACCAGGAATTGGAAATTCAGTCTGTTTTCTTTCAGATTGATTCTCTACCATCTAATGTATTCCTCCTGGTTAGGATAGTCTGGTACTAAGAGTTTTTCAAAAATATAACAATTCTTCATTAAAGAACTTTAACCTTTCTCTTGTGCGTGTTGGGGCACCATCCTGTCTGCATGTCATCAATCCATCAACTTGTAATTTTGCCTGTGAAGTATTGCACTTCAGCTGTATTGAAGGATTCTTCCCAGTGACCTAAGCTTGTCTTTTCACATTGCTTTCTACTGACATTTGAGACAGGACTTTCTAAGGTAGACTTGAGTTTTCTGTGGTAATACTGACTACTGCTTTTTGTTATGTTATTTAAATTACTGTTGTCTTGCTTGTTCTCTGTAAAAGCAAATTAATCAATAGGACAGTGTTGTAGAGAAAATTGTTAATGCAAGTTTTGTTACTGAAGACAGTTCAAATTACCATTTTCATTTTCTACAGTGTTTCTGGAGCTTGGTGAACACAACTCTAAAGAATATCTTTGAACGGCCAAGTAATTCTGACAATGTGTCTGGGTTTGAAATAATTCAATGTAAAGACCCACTGAGTTTTAGCTGGTGGATTGTGAGTCATCTGGCACCACTCTACCAGTTTGACCGTAATGGAAATCTAGATGAAAAGGTGGGTATGCTTTTTTTTCTAGATATCTAAGAGTTATAGTTGATTTTGATCTCTTTGGTTATTTTTGTTGGCAGAAAACAATTAGTTTTGTAATACAAGAATTTTCATATTCCTTCAGTTGTCTTTAGGTTGGAGGTGTTAAGATGTGCTTTGTACAAACAGGTAAATGTTCTTGGAGCCCCAGATATTGATGCTGCAAACCAGATATTCAGTAGAGTACTGTGTGAAGGACACTTGAAATATCCCAACTAGATAGTAACACATATACTTAATGATGTAGCATATGTATTAAGATTATCTGCCTGCAGCATAAATGCTTCACTGGGTTTGTTGTTTTAGGAATTGAGCTCATGAGTTTGTGCTTTAAGAAGTATAAACTTCAAACACTGACTGTGTAATTTTTAATGCCACTTATTTTTCTGAAGTGATAGCTCTGCTTTGGATAGATTTCAATCTAATTGCATTGCCTTTGCATCACAGCCATAACATTATAAAGTGCATATATATTTGTATATGCAGCTTAATCTTTATGTTGGTGTGCTACCAATAGACACTGTCTGATAACTTGAATTCAATTTTCAGTTTAGAAAATTTGCACTTGCTGAAGCAATTCATCCATTTTGAGATATATGAAAACTGACATTTTTTCTTAATTGTCTATAGAGGGAAGCTTGATAGAAGCCAATGAGATGGATGAAAACCCAGAAATTGAAGGGTTTGGGGTGATTTTGGTGTAGTGTGTTTGCTTGGTTTTTTTCTCCCAACAGTGTTTTTTGTACTAGGGAGAATCTGGTTATACCATCTTCTATCATTTGTATTTCTGTTCTTTTATCATCATATTCTTTTTTTCTGTTTGTTTTGATTTTATTTTTTTTTTTGAGGGCTTAGTGTTGGTGGTTGCTTGTTTTTTGGGGTTTTTTTTAGTGTGGTAACTATTTAAACTTTTTTTCAGCTGCATGGCCTATATTTCCTAATTTTCTAAGCATGACTTCTGTATAGCATCTTCCAAAAACTGGGCTCAATTGCCCTTTAATGTCAATTGTCTTTTATTTTTTGTAATTCAAATGTGGGTATTAAAACCGGAGAAGCCATACCCTTTCTGTTAAAATGGTTACTGTGCTTTCCATTCCTGATTTAGGATGAAAGGTTAGAACCTGGAAATGTGTTTGTGAACTGCAAATCTGTAAAAAGGGAAGAATGATCACGTAGGTTGAGCAATTTTCATAACTTAAAACACCTATCTTTAGATTTTTAAAAGCATGAAGTCTATAAATAGAGAATGAAGTAAAAACGTTGAAATTCTGGGAAAGTCTAAGTAAAATTAGACTTTCCAAAAAATTAAGAATAACTTGGGTTTTTCTAATCTGCCTATTTGTAAAAAAAAAAAAAAAAATTGAATGCAACAATGGTGTGGTAATTCAGTGCTTGAATACTTAGTTTTAAAACTCATGACTGTTCACTAGAGGACTTGGCCCATGTGGGATGCTTATGCTTCTTCGGTTTGCCAGTTGACAAATCCTTTAGGAGGCCATGACAGGCTGCTTGTTATCGTGTGGCAAAATGAAAAAACATCTTGGACACTTATACTGTGTAAAGTTGCAGACCAGGTCTGATTGTTACAATAAAGGTTGTCTCAATCTTCCCTTGGTTTTGCCCCATTATTACTTGGTGGGGGTGAGGGATGTGTATTATAGAGGGACCTTGGAAGATAGAATTACTACACTTCCTGCTTCTTAGAGGAATTTAGAAAGTGAGAAAAGGTTATTTCCAGGTTAGATATAGAAATCGGTATGAAGCACACATTTATACTGGGTTTGTTATATTTAATGCCCTAATCCAAATACAGTGGTACTGATTACTTTTATCACTGGGGCTTTTTTCCTGTATCTCTCACTCTAATAGATACTATGTATTTAGCGTCATGAGAGATTATTTTTTTTGCCCCAGGCACTATATTATTTACATAAGCCAAAAAAGGATGTAGAATGGAAAAAAGGTTCCTGTTGTTCTTATTTTAAAATAGGAATCTGAGAGACGGCGGCAGGAAGTGACTTGCCCAAGATTAAATAATACTTTTTCCTTAGACCCCGCCTAGGAGAAGAGAATTTCCAAATCTTGACTTGTAAATCACGAGACCATCCTGTGCATGCTTCTCTTGATGTTTCCAGTAGTGTTTGTGTTCAAACTGTTAGCTCTACTTTGCATTTCTGAGTTACTATGAGTTTGTCCAGGGATCCCTGTTCTCATACAAAAAAGTCTTGTCAGTAACATCAGGGCCTTTTCACCCACCACAGTAATATAAACTGTCACAGACAGTTCATGGTAACCATCCCTTTAGGTCCTGTTCCCCTCCCTGAATTGCAACCTCAAAATAGTTTTTGAACATTATAAGGTAAAAGTGTGATATGAATTTGTGAAGCCAGTAGAATTGCGTGAGGACTCTGTAGTCCTGTTTTGTTGATTAAACATATGATGCAATGGCTTTGTGACACATGCTTTCTTTTAATTAACTGTGATCAGAGGTGGGAGGGTGATGTGTCATAATGATGACTATTCATATCCTCTGTAGCAAAAATTGCCTCTAAGCCTATGTCATCTGTGGAAGATTTTCAATTTTTTAATGTGGTCTGCATGGCTGTAAGATTGTTATGAAAGCTTTTAAAATTCTAAATAGGTTTCAGACTTGCTTCTTCTTATTTCTTCCCCCTTAGCTCATAAAACGCAATTTCAAATATGCAATGATTCATATATATTGAATATATATCTCACATACATGAAACCACATTTTTAAGCTAGAAAATTTTGGACAGGTTTCTTAGAATGTTCTGAGGGATGTACAGTACGTTTCTCTTTCCATATTCCCCTGTTCAGGTCTCACTTCACTCTTAAGCAGGATTTGTATATTTAAAACTCAGATGGGACCTGATGAGAAAATTTGCTACTTCTGAACATTGCAGGGGTCAATTTTAATATCCTCTGGGCTAAGGTAATATAGGCAGAGTTACTTGGGGCTAAGAATTCTTGCCTTTGAATAGAATAATCTGAAATGACTATGTGGCAAGATATGCAAACGTGGACTTCCAGCTAAGAAGCCTAATATGGCTTTTCCAGGTACTCGACTGTTAGTCCTTGCAAAAGTTTATTCCTGCAAACTCAGCTCAAGTTTTTGGTTTTAGCATCACTTTTGTGCACTGTGAGGTCTCTGGGTTGATTTTTAGGACTCTCTGGGGGTTGAGGGAGGATGTTTTAAGACACACGGTTTGGAGTCAAAGATGTAGGTTATACATATGCTTTGACAAGGGCAGATTGTAAACAGTGGTAAGCAGGTGCTGTGCCATATTGCCAGTGCGATAGGGAATACTGTTTGGATGTGTATCGATTGGGATTTGAATCAAGCAAGTCTGTTAAAATATAGATACAATTGTAACTAAAAAGAGCACAACAGGTGGCTGGTGTCCTTTCATGAGTTTGGGCTAAACTTGGGTGCACTCTTGTAATCAATCCCAGTTGGTGTCAGGAGTTTGCCCTAGATTATTCCAAGATCTTGTAAGGTGATCTGCATACTGCAGACGAGCTGGAACTTTGGCAATAAACACCTATTGTATAAAACATGTGTCCTTGGTCTATGGTACTGCTGAAAACATGTTCTAAGCAGGCTGATCCAAACATTCAGTGCTCTAATAGACATTTAGCATAACTAATATCTAATATCTACTTATTGCTGCCAAAACTGGCAGCAGTTCCTTAGCTTTACTTGAAATCTGCAGTAGGATGTTGCCAGTGTGTAGTTATTCACATAACATCAGTCTCTAAAATACAGTCAAAAATTGGATGTAAATACTGACCAGATGTGTTTGGAAATGCTGGTTGCTCACTTCCTGGGTTTACCTGTTATTGAAATGCTGCTTTTATTCCTTGGCTATCTGTTGATGCAATGTCCTGTCCTGACCTGATGCTAGCTCTGGTTTCTGAGCCTTTGGCATCAGTAACAGCTTAAATCCTGTTTACCACCCTAGGCATTATATGCCCTCTGCTGTTCTAGCAGTGTCCTTCTCCTGTGACCTAAGTCAGACCTTATTCCTTTTTTCATTCTTTCTTCCTCTCCTAAAGCTCTGTGTTGATTCACTGTTCTGGCTCCGAGTCTCACAGACAGAAGTACCAGAACAACTGTGCAGGTCATGCTATATCTGTTGAGGGCAGGAAAAGGAGCTGTCAGGATAAGGAAGAAGCAGTGGGAATTTGTTAACTGATATGGGTCAACTTCCTAAATCATGAAATCACAGCTTTAATGTACATAACCTTCTGTATATCTGTTCTTTCGTTTATATTTGTTTCATAAGCAGTCTATGGACTGAGACTTGCTACCATTGTCTGTCTTTCAGTATTCTCTTTCTTGCAAAGCAAAAATGTAGTCACCAAGTAGTCAAATGGTGTTGGATGTGTATTAGTGCATCCTTTAAAAAAATTGGTCCTTTCTGGAGTTCTGTGTGAAACTGTTACCAAGCTACACCATTAACCAGTTTTATCACTAGCAGAGGAGGGTGGAGCACAATGCTGGAAAGTAGTTATATTTCAATTACCAAAGCATACAATGCTCTTTATTGTAAGTTGTAAACTGATATTTAAATGACAGCTATCTGCAGAATAATGTACAAGGCTTAACAGCTGTGGTAGTGGAGCGAACAAGTAAGGCAGGACAATGGTCCAAGTACTATGTTCACACATCTACT
>PYHW01010334.1:4963121-5024292 GCA_013186435.1 Turdus rufiventris
AAATTTGCAAACCCAGAAGTGTGAGCTGTGAGCTGCGGGGGGAGCCGGCAGGGCCACGGCTGCCAGGTGGAGGCGGGGTGGAGCCCCGGCAGGCATGCCCCGGCCCCAGGGAGGGGGCACGGAGGGGCAGCAGGCATAGCCCGGCCCCGGGGAGGGGGAACGGAGGGGCGGTGGCCACAGCCCGGCCCCGGGGAGGCCACGCAGAGGGGCGGCAGCCACAGCCCAAGCCCTGCAAGGTGGCACGGAGGGGCGGCGGCCACAGCCCAGTCCCGTGGAGGGGGCACAGAGCGGCGGCAGGCATGCCCCGGCCCCGCCAGGTACAGGTGGGCCCGGGGGCCCGCAGCACTGCTCCTGTCAGGTACAGGCCGGCCCGGGGCCCATGGCTGCTGGGTGGAGGTGGGGCCTCGGCCAGTAACCACATGGGAGGAGCTGGGGGCAGAGCCTCACTGCAAAAAAAAAAATAGTGCACCCTATGGTCCGGTGCGCCTTATATGATCTACAAAGTTGCGAATTTTGCCAACTCCTGGGGGGTGCGCATTATAGTCTGGTGCGCCTTATGGTCTTGAAATTACTGTAATAGTTATGTCATGTATATAAAAATATTCAAATATCACCCTTTATTTGTAGGGATTTTATTACCTTTGAATTACTATTGTGGATATTTTTAACGAGTCTTTTACTGGAAAGTTACTTCCCCATTTCATTGCGTTTTGTATCTTACGCATCATGTCTTGAATATATTATTTTCTATGAAAACTGAAAATGTATTTGCAGTTTTCAAGTTGTTTTAGGAATGTACCACTTTAGAAGCCATATGCCCTACATTAGTTCTTCATGCAAAGAGAAGGCAGATGTGGTTAGAAGTTGTTATAGATGATGGTGTACAGTAATTTCATGACTGTAAGGTGCACCAGACTATAAGGTGCACTTTTTTTTCGCAGTGAGGATCCACCCCCCGCATGGTTGCTGGCCAAGGCCCCGCCTCCACCTGCCAGCCATGGGCCTGCTGGGCCCGCCTGTACCCAGCAGGGCTGGGGAGTTCCTGCCGCCACTCCGCCCCGCCTCCACCTGGCAGCCGTGGCCCTACTGGCTCCCCCTGTGGCTCTCACTTCTGAGTTGGCAAATTTCCAAACTTTGTCCATTATATAAGGCGCACCAGACTATAAGGTGCACTTCCAGGTTCGGGCCAAAATTTTAGTCAAAAGGGTGTACCTTATAGTTGTGAAATTACGGTAATTATTTGCAGTATTGTGGTAAAGTGTAGCAAGTCAGGTTTTCCACATGAATGTATAGCCAGGTAGAGACAAGTTAGTGAGTGAGACTAATTTATGTGGCATTGAAAACAGGAAAAAAGCCCACTCTAAGACATAGTAAGTCATAAGAAGTAGCACTGTAAGTCAGAATCCTGGAATGGTTTGGTTTGGAAAGGACCTTGAAGATCATCTACTTCTCACACCCCTGCCGTGGGGTAGAGGTGTTAGACTCGTACGTGTAAAAGTCTACTCTTTAACAGCTGCACACAAGTTGGTCCATTAAACTACTTTCGCAGGCAGTGAAGACAAAGTCCTTACAGTAATTACCATCCTGAAATAGATGCCTAAAATAGGCTGGGCTAAGCTAATGATTTTAGTTAGAGCATAGAGCTCTTAATATCCCACCTCCCATGAAAGTTCAGTTTTGTTGTCACCAAAAACTGCATGAGAACAATTCCACTTTCATTATCTCACAATTGCAACCTGAATGCTTCACTGTATTCAAATTGTTTGGTATTTCCTATTTTCTTTCCTGGTAACCTTTTCAAAAGTCTTTTCCAACCTAAATGATTCTGGGATGAACTGTGATTCTGGCTGTTTTGCAGGGTGCAATTGTCAGGTTTTATCTTCGAGTTCATTGCTTGTATTAGCAGATGCATTCACTTAGCATTATATAATTAAAAAATATTTTTTATATTAGGAAATTACATTGAATAGTCTGGTAGTGCTAGTTTTATGTATAGTACATGTTAATTTCTTACTTCCTTTTCAAGACTCGTGTATTAGAGGAACACTTACGAATGCATCTTCAGTGCTGTTTGACTTTGTGTACTTTCTGGGATTTGAACTTATCTATTGTCACCATACTCTGGGATTATTACAGCAAGAATCTGGTAAGTAGATGAATATATAAAAATGTAGAATTGCATGTAGACAGTCCTTGATTTTTGCTGATTATTTCTGATTTTCTTATGGCCAAGCTTGATTGCTGTACTTCTGTAAAACTACCTAGTCAATGGCAGTATTCTTAAATTTGCTATGTTTGTTTAATGAGATCATGTTTAAATTTGTTATGGTCCATTGCATTATGAAATTCTAGGCTATGATAATATATTTTAAGTCTTGTTTTTCATCAGGACTGCTCAGCTTAGGATCTTGTAAAAATACTTTGCACACAGTTACAATACATTTTTACTGTTTTAGCTCTGGTAGGAATATATCCTTTTGTTCCTGTGAAGGAGTGCATCTTACTGCCTTTGTAATTTGGCATTTATTGTTATTTATAATATTTTGTTTTCATCTGTTCTTTTAGAATAGCTGCTTTACTGTTCCTTGGCTTGGTCTGAAGGATCTGGCAAATGTTAGCAAGACTTCTTTGTCAATGCTTGAGTTGGTGAAACGCTGCTGCTGCGAACAGCAGATCCCTTCTCTGTTCAACTCCAGCAACAGTTACTTCATTTTCCTCAGCATTTTGGCACAGATTATGAAAGAAGAAAACCATGGTGTGCATCCTTGGAAACAACTTAAAGGACGGTATGGATGCCATTTAGTTTCTCATTTTGTAACAAGCGTAGTGGGTCAGGGGCCATTCCAGCCACATGTGAGGTGGAGGGCACTCTGCTCGTGACAAAGTAAAGGGGGTGAGGGATCCAGGGTCACTCATAATTTGAAGAAAGCAGTTGTTCCCTGAAGTTTCTGTTGCCAGCTGAGGCTGTAACTGGGTCCAAGAATCACCTTGGCATCCATAGCGTGGGATGATGTACCTTATCCCACTGGCCAGGAATTTGGTAGACTGGCAACCAGTGCAGTGGTACAGCCCAGTTGCCAGACAGATAATGTAATTAAGCACAGAAATTGTGTTTGAGCTGCATGTAAGCCATGTGTGCATGTGTGACTCCAACAATAGACCTGCACTTTCATTTAAATACTTTATTTCTTTTCAGGGTTTTCAAAGTTTCTCATAATAATTTTGTGAGGGTTTTAATTTTTCACCTAATTTTGAAGCATACTAATTAAGTACAATCAGTCAGGATATAATAAAACATAAAATATATATGCTCTAAATGAGACAGTGTTTTAGAGCTTACTGAATCCATGAGACTTTTCTTATAGTAATAAAATAGCACTTGTAATGATTAGTACAGTCTTGTTAATTTTTTTTCATTAGATAGAGAAAACAAATAGTTTTTGTTTCAGGTTTTGAGTTTTTTAAAAAAGTATTAATATAATTAATTATAACTTTATTAAGCATTAGTAAGATTGTCATGAACTCAAGTAATAAACATTAAAAAATGCCCATGTGTATACACACCTTACAAAGTTGTGGTGTTTTTCTTCTAGGAAAGAAGCTTGACTATCAGAAAAGAACAGCATGCCTAATGTCTATATACACTTCAGAAGTTTTTATAGTCACTGAAGTTTGGGTTTATAAATTAGTGCAATTACATAGGAACAAATGTGTTGTTGGATTCTGTATCAGTGTCTTGCTTTTTAAAAAAAAAAAAAATTGGTCTACTCTGTTCTTACTGAAATGAAATTATACTTATATTTTTGTGCTCTTATATCTTGTTACTTTCCCTAATTTAAGAGGGGGAATAATAGCACACAACACACAGTGCATCAGTCTGCTCAACCAGTTTTCATTTCTACCTTGAAAAAATCAATTACACAAGTAGCAAAATTTAACAGCCTACAGCTATGATTTTGGGATGAACTCAGTTTTCAGCAGCTAACCAAGCATTAATTGATGCATGAAAAACATAAATGCCTGTCAGTAGTAATTTACTACTAAACAACATTAATTGGATTTACTGTAATTTTTGGTGGCTAGATTTGATAACCTCAACACCACTTCCAACTATTTTCCAGGTGACAGAATAGGAAAACAGCACTTATGGATGTTTTAGCTACTGTAGGTGGAATTAATTTTTAATTAAAGGTGAAGGATGTACCCAGAGTTTTAAACACAAAAACCCAAAAGTTAATGCAACTTTTATCTTACTCCTCTTTTGTAGGAATGGTGATTTTTAAGTAAAAGTTCACATCCAAGCAAAGGTCCCAGAAAAGATCTCATTGTATAAGCTTTTTCCTTTTTGCCAACCACTTTAAAGTTTCAAAGTCGCAGTGCTTGCCACTATCAGCTGTGTATGACTTGAGTGTTGTCCTGTAAGCAATGCAGATAAAGTTGCTTAACATCTTCATGCCTGGAGAGAGGTTTCTTGTCCAAATGCCTCAGTTTTCTTTCAAGCCTTTCTATACCATAGGTGTGCAGGATAAGTTGATAAGGACTTTGGCAAAGCACTGTAGAGAAGAGGTGTTTTCCATCAGAAATCTTCCTTTTACTGCAGTGATGGTTTGGTAGGTGAGGCTTTGATCACTGCAGCTGAGGCACTATAACATCATAGCAGAAACCAGTATCTGGTTGCCATGCGGAAATGAAGATGTGTCCAGGCGAGAAGTTTATGTACAGGAATGGTTTGCTGTGGCAGAGGTACCACTTGACAGCTTTGTTTCCTAGGAGCCCTCATGGGCTAAACTTGATTGATTTGAAGGTACAGGATGGTGGACATCCATCACAGACAGAGTCTACTCATAACATTGTGCTTAGCTTGGTACTAGAGGTTAGATAAGGAGGAAGGGTTAGGCTGCACCTCTGAGTGGGAACAAGGTGTGCTTTAAATGAAAAGCAGCAACTGAAAGAGCGTGTTTGTTCCAGTAGCCATAAGAGTAATATGAAAAAGAGTATTTAAAATTTAAGGGGTTTTGGGAGCAAATAACCATAAACTAAAAGCATGAAAATAC
Source organism: Turdus rufiventris (assembly GCA_013186435.1). Taxonomy (NCBI): domain Eukaryota; kingdom Metazoa; phylum Chordata; class Aves; order Passeriformes; family Turdidae; genus Turdus; species Turdus rufiventris. The sequence continues at coordinate 4,968,176 of PYHW01010334.1, forward strand.
AATTCTAGTCACTCAAGAAGTTAAAAAATATGCATACTTTAAGAAACTTTCTCTTTCCTGTTTTTGTTTTTTTTGTTTTTGTTTTTCTAATGTAGAATTTATTCCAAGTTCCATCGGAAAAGAATGCAGGAGCTGACAGAAGTGGGGCTGCAGAACTTTTTTAACCTGTTCCTCATGCTGGCAATTGTTGTGGAGACAGAAGATATAATGAGTCGGGTGTTGGATCTTTTAGATTTCCTGACTCCATCTTCCATCACCGCGTCTCGGAGAGCTCTCATCTGGAGAGGTCATTTTGCTTTCCTTTTAATTTATGTTGAGAAGAATATGGACATTAGTGCCCTGGCTGAGAAAATCTCAAATGCTTTCCATGAGAAGGCAAAGGAGTTTTTAGTAACCAAAAATGACTACACACAGAGACAAAATCTCTGGACTCTGCTATCAACCTACATTGATGGTGTCCAGGAAGTGTTTGAGACCAGCTGCTACTTGAGCCTTTCTGAGGAAAAGTTGCTAAATGATGGCTTTACTATGCTGCTGCCTGCGTGTCGAGGAGCGGAGCTGAGCATGGTCCTGAATTTTCTTCAGGTTGTTCTAGCCAGACTTCGGTAAGTTATTTAGTTAAGTTGTGGATATAGACTGGCATTTTGATTTTAGGGTTAAACTGTAGTTCCTTTTAATTTTTTTTACTGAAATTGCGTAAATGGAAAGAGGAATCTCTGAAAGGCTGTGAATATGGTGAATTTCAAAATCCACCAATAACTTCATATTCATGGTGCATATAGAATCTTTGCAATGTTTCCCTTACTATTTCAAGAGATCAGGTTTGCCAACCTGATGTTTTGTTATGAATTAGTGTCTCTTTAGAAAGTCACCCAGTTGCTTTCATTTCAAACAATATCTTTTTTTTTTTTTTTTTTTTTTTGTACAGGAAACTTGGAAATTTTCTGTGTTAATTGCATTAATTGGAGGGGTGTTGGTTTTTTGGTTTTGTTTCTTCATGGAATGTATTGTGTTTTTCAGACTTTCAATTCTATTTTTTTTCTCTTTTATCAAGGTTGCATTACAATACTACAGTTATGGAGATTTAAATACTTTTCTGGGGTTCGATAGGAAAGAAGGAAATATTTTACCTCTTTCAAGCAGTTTTGCTTTGATGTACTGGTTCATTTTTCAGCATCCACAGTGCCCTTCAATAAGCATATTTTTTGTCTACTGATGCCTTTGAGAAGCAGTCCTCCAGTTTGAAACCCAAACTGCTTTTTTTTTTTTTTCATAAGATATTAAGAGGCAGCTATTGATCTGCCATTACTTCAAATGTGTAAGACTGAAATATGTGTAAAGAGCTGAGGAAGAGTGCATAATAGAAATACTGAGGCCCATATGCAACATCTCTCTTTAACTAGGTTCTTTGTTATTGTCTAGTAGTTTGACTGCAGCTGTCAATAGCTTATAGATCCAAAGACAACTGTTTCTCAGGCAGTCTTTTGAAAAAAGATGAAGCACAAAACTAAGTTTAGTTGATTTATTATTTATTATTTCATTTCAACTGAATGTATTTCCTGGAATAAATTGGAGACTTCAAAAATACTTTGACATTTTCTCTATTAGCTAATACACAGCATTTGTTGTGTTGCTTTTAAGGATGAAATAGGGAGAAATTTGAGACTGGTGAGAAAATTGCCTATTTTATAACTTGGCATTATCTTTAAGCTTTCCAGGACTGGGGGTTATGTAGCCCTCTTGTAACACAGAGAAGAGGGCATGGAAGTTCAGTCTAGACTTCTCAGGTCATCACAGACAAGGTACAGGACAGTATTAGTACCTTTTTTTTACAAAAAGTAGTTCTGCTGAAATGTTTGAATTACCAATATGGTCAAGTAGTAGTTGGTATGAGAGATTTTTAGAGCCTTGTTTTTAACAATTCTTTATTTCAGTTTCTGCATTCATACACTTGGTTACTGTTACCAGCCTATTTATCCCATCTACTGAGGAATTAAATTCCTTAACACTTACAAAACACTTTGATCTTCAGGTTGCATGGAACAGGAAAGTGTTAGTGATTTTCTTGCTTTGACAGATTCGGCAAAAACAGTCAGTTGCTGTGCAAATAAAACAACACTAAAACAATTTTTTTGGTTCAGAAGATATGGATGACTTTGTGCTAACCAGATGCTAAAATGTTACTGGATTGACCAGACTGATTAGGCCTGGTCTGTTTTCAAGTTCAGAAAAGGGTGGAATGCTTGTTTTTAAAAACCAGGCTGATACAAAGTAGTAGGCCTTTCATAAATGTAATTTTTCTGTACATTGCACTGTTAATAATTTTATAACTGTATGAAGGGAATTTACAGGTAGGAAAGAAGTGAGCTCACTGATTAGAGACAAGCAACTCCCTCTAGGCTGTTAGGAAACAATAACTTCATGTGTTACTTTCTGCTCACCCCAGATGATGGCTCACGGGAGCATTCTTTATTGCTGATTAAGGAGCATTATGAAAATACTGACTTGGTTGTGTTAACTAAGAGCCTCAATATTTAAAGCTTAGAATGTCAAATAGTTTTAGCAGTCCCCTTTAACGTATCTTGTTGAATTGCTGGAATCTCATTCCAGGTTTCCCAGTTGTTTTTATTTGAGGATACTGTAAAAATTCTAGTCTTTTCATTGTAAGAGTGAGGTGTAGCCAAAAGCTCTTCTTTAATTATAGCTACTCATGCTGCTGTGGTTAAGACTCTGTCAGCATTTCCATTATAAACCTTTATTTTCAAGGGTTTGTAACATAGCAGTGAAAACTTGCTCTGGGCTAAAACTTGGCATTTGAAAGCGCACTTGTTTTCTTCCTTTTTACTTAAAAGACATCTGAAAAGAGACCCCCACCTTCACTATTTTTACACAACAGTGTTTTAAAATAACCCTTTCCAGTTTTTCCTTGTATTTTTCTTGTCACTAGAAAAGTACTGGTAGCTTTTGATTGTTGTATTTACATATGGTTAGGTGATTTTAAGTAAGGTTTCTTAAACTGCTTTTTTTATTGGTTGTTACTGTTATGATTATTTTGGGATCCATATATTTAAATAGAACTATGTCTTGGCAGGAGAACTCATTTTTATCAGTTTTTGACACGTGGTGAGTAGGTAATTGGAATCAAGATGCTACTTGCTGGCACTTGCAAGTATTTGATCTTCATAGTAAGATTCACTGTGAAGTGCAAGATTGTATTTTAATACTACCACCTTTTATAAAGCATGTAAGATAAACAGTAAATTATCAAGAAATTCCCCTAAATCAAAACATGAAGTGCTTCCTTCCTATGTCTACTTATTCCACTTACAGCTCAGACATAAGTTTTTTCTGGTTTTTTTTTGTTTTTTTTTTTTCTGTTTTTAAGCAATGATTTAAAATCCTGATTATTTTGTTTTTCTTTTACTGAACGGTAAATGCAGGGTGTTTGCCCCTGTGTGCTTTTATTTGTTCCAAATCTCTAGCACTATCTGTCATCTAAGTGCTTCATGGCACATAAAGAAGCCCTGGGTTAATAAAAATACAGGTATTAAATAGATTTGACAGAACTTGCTGTAAAAATGCATACAAGACTCAGACAAATTGGCTGCAGGTGCTGGCACTGCAATATGTTATTCTTAAAAGAAGTGTTTGAAACATGCTAAAATGTCTTGTATTGTAATGGGGCGTTGCTTTGACATGAGCTTTCTCTTATTATTGTCATCCTGGCATTTGGGTGTTAGCGCAGAGTTACAGGACTATGAAATGTGAGTACATGCCCAGGTGTAAAATCACTGCTATGCTCCAGACATCTCTCCCTAGTTTCAGGGAGGCTTGGTACTGATTCCCGTAGGAGAAATGAGAAGTACTGCTAACCTAATACCATAATAAATAATAATTTTACTTTGTAAACAGTTCTTGTGCATGTGTGCCCATTTAGACTTTTTTTTCTAATTTTTGAAAATGTCAGTGTGTAAATTTCATAAGTTCTTAGAGCAATGTTGACCAAGTAAACTTGTCTCTAGTAGGAAGTTACATTAATAATTGGGCCACAGGTAACAGGAGAAATGGATGTTTCTATCTGTTTTCTATCTGTGTTTAGCCTTGAGGTTGTGAGAGAAGCCACAATAGGAATGGATTATCCAGTGTATCTTTGCTATGGAAATATATAGTCATTTGTAATTTTTTTGAGTTACACTTGCCATCAAAACAGCCTGTGGGAAGCTTTTTTGAGACCAAGAGAAGGTCCTCCCTCCCTTTTTTTCTTCCCCTTCAGGGGTTATAGTGTTAGTCTTTGTAAAATCTTTTTTCTGTTGTTGAGCTTCTGAAAACTGTATTCAGAAGAGTTTGGAAGATCATGAGTCTTTGCTTTCCCATCCCATCCTGTGAGGATATTTGTAGCCACCAGCTGTGATGTCCTGATAAGCACAGAAGGCAACTCTGTGACTAAGCCGCTGAACTGAGAGTCAGAAGGTGTTAGTTTAGCTCTAAGATCTCCCAGGCTGGATGAATGACCACTGAAAGTTGCTGTGAACTTTGTTCACCTGTGTGAAGAAAAGGAAATAAATCCGTCCTTTTTCACTTTACCACAAGCATCTTATGCCTGGGGAGGAAGCATGCCTTGCTATGCTAACTTGACCTATCTTTTAAAGTATTTTTACTGTTTTTTTGAAGTTCAGGTATTCCACTAACAAAACCGGTGTTTAAATGGATGTAACGAAAATCTAGTCTCTAATTGTTCTAGTGCGTGAGAAGCAAGCACTACTTTAGAATATAGCAGCATTTTGAGAGGTTTCCTATATCTAAATCCCTAAAAATAATGTTACCACCCTCTGAGGTAATACAGTATGTGTTCTTTGCTACAGTTGTTGCCTTAAGTGGCTCTGGTAATTAACACTGAAATTTATTTTCTTCTTTGTGGGATTAGAGGATTTCTTTCAGGTTTTTGTTGGAGACTAGAATAATGTTTTGTAAATTTGTCCCTTGTATTCTGGCCTTCAAATTTAACTAGCTAAAACTAATGTGTGTTTTGATTGTTTCTCCTCAGCCCTGAGAGTATCACTGTGTAAAGAAATGAAATGAGACAGCAGCATGCGCTGGAAATAGAAAGTTCTTGTGTATGTCTGTCACTGGTTCAGGTTTGCAAAAAATTCACTTCCCCTTCTCAGTGCCCATTTTCTTGAATAATTAGGTGGACATGTGTAAGTTGAACAATTGATTAACATTAATTTCACATTGATGTTTAGAATGAAATAGAGAACATCTGGCTTAGAAGGAGGGCAACAAGGCTGGAAGGCATGTCCTATGAGGAATGGCTGAGGTTTTGGGGCTTGTCTGGTTTGGAGAAAAGGAGACCGAGGCATGACTCCATTGCTCTCTACAGATTTCTGAGAAGGGGAAGTGGAGAGGGAGGTGCTGAGCTCTTCTCCCTGGGCTCCACTAATAGGACATGTGGCAGTTGTTCAAAGCTGCACTGGGAGGTTTAGACTGGACATTAGGAAGCATTTCTTTACAGAGAGAATGGTCAAGCACTGAAACAAACTTTCTAGAGAAGTGGTTGTTATCCCAAGCCTGTCAACATTTAAGAAGCAATTGGACAATGCCCTTAATAATCTGGTTTAGCTCTTGATCAGCTCTGAATTACTTAGGCAGTTGGACTAGATGGTCATTCTACATACCTTCTTACTGCGATATTCCATTCTACTCTTCTATTTTAGAATCACTTTGGAGCAAACTGAAACATTAAAAGCTATCAAAAAATGTAATTGTTGATACGCAAAAAAAGTAACTCTTGGTACACACCCAAAGCTAAAGAAACTCACTCAAGTCTTGTACTCAGACATGAATCATGAAGATACACAGTTCAATCCCCTGTGCTACACATGGAAACACTTTGTGTTCCATTGTATCCATTTTATCTTCCACAAATTAAACCACATAAGCTTTCTGTAGCCTACTGGACAACAGTACAAGACTTCTGTTGTGAAAGAGTAAATCCATGAAAAAGAGTGAAATCATATCCAGGTGCACTGGGAACATGCTGCTTGGGACCCTGCAGTTGTTTAGAGAAATATGTGCTCCCTGAAGGACATAAAGCGCAGATTTGTTTTCTGATGGAAGTGTCTCACTTCTGAAACTATTTTCCTTAAATTAACTTTGCTGTTGGTTTTCCTTTTATTCTTCACATGAGGTGTGAGAATGGCTTTCATATGGAGTGGGGGTTTTTTGTTGTGGATGTTAAACAAAAGAAATATTTTTGCCAATAAAATCATTATATGCAAGTAGCCTTCTAATCTCTTAATTTTGATTGTTTCTTCGTTACCTTACAAGATCTATATTTCTTCTCTCTTTAGGATATCTCATGTCAGATTTAAGGCTTATTTAAAATGAACAGAAAGCTGAAGCAATTTTCTTTATTCCATTTCAGTCTCCTAAGGCCTATTTCCCCCTGGTGAGCTCATAGCAACAGGGGGGTTTAAGGGAATTCAGCTTTCTGCAAATTAATGTCTCACATCATGAAAATTCAGGACCTTTTTTTTTTTCTATGTCTTGAAAAAGTAATACAGTGAGTGTGAGTATTATTTCTTGCCAGCGGGTGGAAGATGAATGATTTTGTCACAGTTTTACTGCTTGATGAGCAGTGTCCTGAGGGTCAGGCTTAAGTCTGTGTCACTATGCTGCTCATTACTCTTGAGCTAAATAAGGGCTGATTGGATCTAAATTGCCTAGCACATGGGCCGCAGATGAGCTCAGTGAGTAGGGGATGACCTGCTATTCAGGCTGGGAGTAACCCCGGTGTGCAAATGCTGCATTAGAACACCGTGGGAGAATGAGAGGCTACCGACCGCTGCCAGCAAAAGAAATCGAAATGTAAAAACTCTTTGATGCTGCAATGTTAGAATTTGAAATGTAGGAAGTGACAGGTTGATGGTACTTATCAGCTTTGGCTGGATTAGAGAACAGTGTCATCTTGCTTATATAATGACAGAAGAATGAAGCCCGCTCCCAAGTACTTTGCAGTGTGGAGCTGCTGCTGGCAGAGCCAATGCTGCCTCCTACTGACAGTCTGCACGGGAGGATGGAGGAGCCACGGGGAGCTCTGCCTGCCCAAGTGCCAGGCTGCGCCTGGGGTTTCTGGGCTCTCAGCAGACAATCAGAAACCTGACCGATTAAATAGCAAGTGTACATTTTGGGACAACAGCAAGCCACTGTCTTGGAAGTGTCAAGAATGTTTAGACGAGTCAATTATGTTCACTGAACCAGACACATCTGGCTCTGCTTCACCCAAAATATTTCCCTTTGCGCTCTTGTCTCCATTGCCAGCCCCTGAGATGGGAGTTGATATCTCTGGAGAGGAGAATTAATTTGTGCCTATGTGTTTTAAAGAAATTTGACCTTTAAAGCAGATGAAAAAATCTGAATCAACTCCAAGGAGAATCCTTATGCTAACCAAATGGATGAATGTGCTTGTCTTAATGAAGGAAAATGAAAAGCAAGGAAAGCATCTGCTGAGTTCTGGACACAACATGGATTGAAGCACTTTTTACAGTTCTGAAAGATTTAGTTCAGTGGTTCAGTAGAACAAGCTTTTGGATTTTGTTCCCCCCTCCACCATCATTTATGCTTTGGAAACTGGATAGTAGATCTAGTGATGAGAAATGGGTACTTGCTTCATTTTTTTCCAAATTTGTTTCAGATTCTATTTCTGACCGCTCTAACCAGCATCAACTCTTGCTACCAACTTCTGGACTGTCTAATCAACAAAAACAACTTGGTGTGTTCTCTTGAAAGCAATGACAAAGTGAAGAGAAGCGATGAATCTGTTTACTCTTCAGTGTTTTTCTGTTTTCTGGGTATATACTGTTTGATTCTTCATCCCCTAGGATGCTTTTGCTTATGATGGAATTTCTTCTTGGACATAAACAACTTCTAGTGTTTATGCCTCATATTCATTCTTGGGTATCCTAACAAAAAAAAAAAAAAAAAGAAAAAAGCATCCTTAAAAGTACAAACAGTTTTTCTGTAAAATGGTATCTTTCTGTGAAATAAAGTCTGTGGGAATGAGAGAGAGAATTTTAATAAAAATCATCAATAGTGTAAGGCTTCACTGTTACTTGTGTAATCTTAGTATTATGAGTATTTAATGACATTTTTTCAGATCACTGAAAATGATGAACTGTTTAGCACAAGTAGTTGTACTAGATGAAAAAAATTTAGGGTGTGAGTTTGTACATAGCCAGAAATTAGAGGGTATTTCTCTGTGTTCAAATGGAAAACAAACCCCGAATTTAAAATTACTTTGATATTTTGAAATAAATTACCATCAACAAGAGCAAAGAGTAAAGGCCAAGTGCTGAAATTAGCAAGAACATATGGAAATATGATATGGAATGCTTGAGTTGCAGCCATATTATCAAAGTATGGGGAGGTGAGAGAAACGGGATCTGCACAACTGGGTTGGTTGAAGTGAGGCATGCACACTGCTGTTACCCCATTTCTGCCCTTGCTTGTAGACTTTGCTGCCCGCTCAGCACAGATTCCTCCACGCTGCAGTATTGTCCCTACACTAGCACAGTTGCCACCTAATGCAGGGGGAAAAGCTGTAATTGTGAATTGGATTCCCTTGTATTTTACAAGGATGGGCAAGTGAACCTGGTACTTAAGCTTTCACCTCTGTTTAGAGGATGTTTATTTATGTGAGTTTCTAAGACTATAGTATCTGCAAGATAATCTGATATTTGACTGAAAGTTATTGATTAGCTTTTAACAGTGATTTTTTTTATGCACACACCCTGTATGATTAGCAGGACCTAATGTGACTCTTCTTTAGGAAAAAATTTGTTGTGAAGTGTGTTAATAAAAATCCTGCAGGTCAGAAGAGCTGCTTATTCTGTCTTTAGCTGCAGTGTTCTGTATGCAGATCTGGATATGTCATTTTACAAAATATTTATGAATAAATTGAAAATTGGAGAGAGTCACAGAAATTAATTACTGCAGTAGCAGTTTGTATAAGTTTGATGGAGGTGATTTCAACTAGGAAGAATTAAGGGGAGACATGCTAAAAGTTACCCATATGTAAAAGGATGTTACAGGTTTTCTGCTGTTCTTCATGCTAATAGTTAATTGGGTCATTTTGGACAGGAGCTTAAAGTGGTTATTTAGAGTAGGCTGCAAATGTAGCACTCTTGCAGGCTTCAAGAGAGACTTGTGGAATCAAATTTTTTTCTTTTTTTTTTAGAGGGTTTTTTTTAAATTTTCCTTTTCTGTTGGGAGAGAAAAAATTGAACCTGTTAAGTGCTACTGTAGCCTACTTGTTCTTGGAATTTTTGGGATGGGAGTGTAAAGATGGCTTCTACTGTATGCACTGGACAGTGGTTGTGCTAAAAAGGGTGATGGGGTTTTGGCAGTTTTGTCTTTGAGGCTTGAAATCTGTCTAGAAAATCATTTTGCAAATGCTTTTTTAGGCATTGATACAAGGCGTGTAGATGTGCATTGCCATGTTTTATTTGGCTTGGAGCAAGTCCAAGTGTCACTAATTGCCAGTGGCTAAATGTTCCAGCTTTCTTTACAGTGGCATTAAAACAGGGACAGTGAAAATGTGTCTAATGGGAAAGGAGCCTGAAATAGTAGGCCACCATATATGTCCTTCCCTGAAAACAAACTGGAAAGAGGAAAACATACTCTGAAACATGTTCATTGTGCATCATCTAAGGGTCTTGTGCAGGCCTCTTCCTAACATTTCTTTTTTTTGGGAGGAGGGAGTAGAGAAAGGTAAAAGCAGTTTGTGGTTTACTTAGTTGTCTGATAAGCTGAAGGTACTGTATATTCCCTCTTTCACAACCAGAAGGCCCTGTTTATGTCTAATTGGGGTTAATTAAAGCCTGAGGGCAATACTGAGCCCCTGCCAATGGCTGTAAGGTACAGACATAATCCAGGCTGCAGCCCCTCACTGTAGGGATGGGGGAGGTAATTGTGGGCTTGTCACAGGCTCTCAAAATACAGCTGTACTAATGCTTCTGGAAATACAGGAGTGAACTTATTTTTGGTCAGATAGTTCTGTTCATTAATTTCTGGCTGCTATCAAAGAAGTTGTGTGAAGTGTCTGGTTTAATGTACATGCTTGCAAATCTGTGTAAAGAGGCAGAAAGCTCCTGGTTCTCTCTGTGGTTATGCAGGGGCTGCACAGGCAGCCACAGCAGCCATTATGCACGCAGCAGGAGCATCATGCTGCCAGGGATGTGTCAACCTTTACTGAGGGGCAGGAGAAGGCAAGAACAGGCAAATACAGATGTCCTTGCCTGGACAGTGATATTTCCTTCTACTGCTTTTTGCCATCTTGTTTTCCTTACAGAAAGTCAATCATGAGAATAAAACAGAATATTTTCATTTATATTATTTTGTTTTCTGGATAGGAATATGTTGTTTAGCTATTAGAGATGTGCCTTTGGAAATACTTCAGTAAGTGTTCCACGTACCTGCCTATTAAAAATATTTTAGAGCTGCTAAGGATTTGCTCCCAGGGAATTCCTCTGATTCACACCACACCTATTTATATTAAGTGGTATTCTACAACAACTTGAATTGGTGAGGAAAAACTGTGTGCATTTATCCAATGTGTTACATTTATTTGGACTTTCATATTAGGTGCAAAGATGACATCAGAAAGAGTAATGTACTGTGATCATCTCCTAAATAATAATTAACAGTAACACAACCATGATCATACAAACATCATAGGGAGAATGTGAATACATTCAGGCAATCAAGGGATTTTACAATATAATTATTAGGCACTGGAGAGATGTGACCCTGTTTAGGGTAATGGGGACCTGTGGTTAATTGATGCTAGGATAATCAGATTTTTGCTGTTTTATTGTTCTGGGACTCTAGGCTTTCCAAGAATATGTGTGCATGCACTTAGGAAAAAAAGGAACCCCAAGCATATGAAATTAGAAGCCTAAAAGTGAATCTTGAAGTTATGCTTACGTTATCTTGCCTTGCTGTACTGAATTACTGCTATGATTATAAGTATTGAGAAATCATTTATATTGTCTGCAAATCATCCCTATTTTACATCACAGTGAAAATTCAATACATCTTGATTCCGAGTAGTTTGTAAAGGTATCTATTTTCCTAAGACATGAAAAATGACTAGCTTTTTCTAAGTCAAACTCAAAAATTGAAGGTGTTCTTTTCTTGCAGCCAAGAATTTTTTATTGTTTTCTTTCCTGAAAGAAAACCTTTGATATGTGTACAGTCTGAACATTATGACAGAAAATACAGTGGATGCAGTCCCCTTCAAGCTTCATTGTCTTCTCCAAATTTAGAATGTGAGATAAGAAGATGGCATCAAATTGCACCAGGGAAAGTTTTGATTGGATATTAGGAAAAAATTCTTCATGGAAAGGGTTGTCAAGCACTGGAACGCGCTGCCAGGAGGTATTTAAGAAAAAGGAGATGTGGCACTTAGGGACATGGTTTAGTGGTAGACTTGGCAGTGCTGGGTTACTGTTTGGACTTCACGATGCTAAAGGTCTTTTCCAGTGTAAAAGATTCTATGATTCTGTGAGGATGTAAAACAGAATTGCATTTCATTAAAGTTTGTTATGAAAGTGTTTCTACTGCATTGCTGTGATACTGAATCTCTGGAATTTCTAGTAGCTCAGCCTACCAAGATCTGAAGATTAAGTGTAGCATTGTTACTGTCTCTTACTAAAAGTTTGTCTCTTGCTCTTTTTTTTTTTTCCTGTTCTCTTTTTCTTGCTTTTTCTTGAAACAGAGTAATTTCTGAAAACTCTTCAGCAATCCTATCTCCATGTAAATTAATACTGTAAATTGTGCTGCTAGTGATGGTGGAGGGGAGTAGTAAGAGTGGGTGGGGGGAGAGAAGAATTAAAATCATTCCAATAAATGGTTTAATTTATGCCTCAGCAGTTAAGCATGCTCCTGGTTAACAGAAATACCCTTCAGCTACACAGGATTTGGGAGGGTTGGAGGGCACTCATTTGCACATAAATAGCCATTAACTGATAAATTCCCAGAGGTCTCCTGTTGCATGCTAGTGGTTCTGACCTACTTAGCTAGCTTAAATTTGTTTTACCGAATTATTATAATTCCATCCTTGGTACTTAAACTTTGTGATTAATGCATGCCTCACAATACAATTAAAGTATAATTACACAGTTTTACAGTTTGCTATCATGGTGTTATTATTATTACAAAGAGCTGGATTTTGCAAATATTAGAAGAATTAGAGTTCTGATACCCATCACTTTGCTGTTATTAAGTGATTATGTTAAATGGGACCCCTTTATGTCTGAAGAATGAAGTGGAGAGAGGGGAATCATTAACTAGCACATCAGATGGTTTATAAGTGATTGAGGAAGAGATGTATGGTGAGTTTTTTTACACATCTGTAGATGATAGGTGCAAATACCTTTTGCTCATCTTTGCCAGCTGCCTGACATGCTCTAGCACATCTGTGCTGTAGTGCTTGAAAAAGTTTCATACTAAACATCTATCTGTAATCCGTTAAAAAATCATTTGCACGTGTTAAAGTTTGATTTTATTGTACTTCATTGAATCTTTTTATTACAAGAATTTTTTTATGCTCTTATAAAAACATGAGCAGCCTGATACAGATGTTCATTAGCTCTGTGCAGTGTAGGGTAGGGTGTGCCTGCAAAGATGATGTGGGTCTTTGTCTTGTGCTCTGTAAACTCAGAGCAGTTCTCTGTGAGGGATCTTCCTGACTTTTCAGTTTGTACATGAATGTGCTGCATATTTATACTGGCTGCAAATAAAGTAAGTCAAAAACACTGCTGTTTTTACCTTAACTGTAAGGGTTACCTGACCTTCCTTATTTTTCAGACCAAACTTTTTTCTCTGGCTACTACTAATTCCTTAAGGAGTGATCGAAGAATCAGCAATGTTACTTGTATATGACCTAAAAAAATTACTGCTGTGTTGTATAATTCTTATTACATCCATTTTTTTTCCCAATACAACTGTATCAGAAAACTTGTCTTTACACTAATGGTTAACATAATTAGCAATTAAAAGGACTGGAAAATATTTTTAATAATATTTTCCTTATTCCATTGTAAGTAAAAAAATCTAATTTTACTTTGTTTATCTGTGAATATGTGCTGTATTGCAGAGTGTTCACTGATGGGAAATGGATCAGTTGATGCATTTTCTGAATTACAGGTTCTGTTCTTCTAAAGCTCTAAGATTATACTATAATATTTTTATCTATAATTGCAACTGGAGTGAAAACTCCAAATGTGATACAGAAATCGAATGTTGCACCCTCTAGTCTTATTTGATCCAGTGCCTTGGTTTTCGTTTTTGCTTAGTTTAAAAAGACTTGTTTTTTATGTGGTTTTCCAGTTTTCCTAAGTTGTGCTATTTATTTCTTCAACAATGAAAATATTTCTTCTTTTTAATTCCAGAGAACACAAAGAGTAAAAGGCAAATAGAAATCTCATTCTTAGAATTACTCCTTTCACATCGGTATTTTTTTGTCTGTATTTATGCTGCTACAATGATATAATCTCTACTTTTGCTGTTATCATTTGAGCTCAGAAAACATTGGTCATTATTACTGATGCATGGAAGCATTCAAACAGGTAGCCAGTAATTATACTTGGAAGAGTATACTATATTTCAAGGCTTCCTACTTGAATATTCGTGAATTAGTTTTATTTCTAGTCTTTTAAAAAAATACTGCATTGAAGTGATTTAAATCATTTTCATGTGGCACTGCAAAAATGCAAAGGCACATTACCAGAAAGAAATGGTCAGCAATAAGAGCTGTTTTGCAAAGTTGGCTTGCAACAGCTACAACACTGTGGAGAAAACAGTTATCCTGTAATAATAAGACTAATGAATTCAGAAATCCATTGATTGAACTGGCTCTGGGTAGATTATGTGCAGGCTTGCTTCAAGGAGAGGAATTTATGAAATGTTTGCTGCATCCAGCAAGCACTGCTGCTATAATACAGCTGCCTCCTCAGTGGTTTGCTTTGATCCTGTGGAATGAAAGGACAGGAGGATCAGCTCAGGTCTAAATGAGATTACAGCTGGTTCGGCAGCTTATCTGGTCTAATGCCAACTAGTGTGGCTTTGCACGTCCTAAGGGGTTTACAACAGAAACTGTTTATTGAGTATCATCGGTTTACTCAACACAAGCAGGCTAATCCTTCCCAGCCTCAGCATGTTGTAGGATTGTGTATGAGCCAAACCAAAAGCTGGTACAGCCAGGGCCTCCAGAGCCCTTTGTCTCGCTTCATATTGATTTTTTTACCTGTGTTAAAGACAGTAAAAAATAAAACCAATAGCCAGCCCTATTGTGAGCAAAAGGTTAATCTGACCTAAAAATCTTACAAAAGCATCTTTTAACCCTAGAAGGGATGGTAGTGTTTCTCTGACTTTTCACTCAAGGGATTTTCTAGTATAGGGTTTTGGAAAGCAAAATAGGAAAAACAGCTTCAGCATTTAACTCTGTGTCTTGAAGTTGTCTCTGAATTCTTTCAACAGCTGCATGGAAAACTTTAAAAGTTATTTGTGACATTATTAACAATGTGCTGTCTACTGCAGTAGATGATGCTGCATGGCAGGGACATGACATGCTGAACATAGGCAGAGTAGTAGGAACTGGTAGGTGTTCCAAGGCTCATGCCTGTTTTTTCACTTTAGTGGTTTTTATGCAAATAGCATCAGAAAACACCTTCATCAGCTACTTTCTCAGTGAAAAAAACAAATATTGCAAACTAGGCAAGTGCCTCTTAAGAAATTAAGTAACAAACAGGCACATAAAATCAGAATGTTTTACAAAATATGTACTGCAAGTTTTTGAACAACATCCCTTTCTGTTTTGATATTAAATACAATACAATATTGCAAAACCAGCATAATTTCATACAATCCTATTTTATTGAGCGTATTTTCTGTCTGAGGTGAGTCTTTTGGAAGGCATTACAACATGTGTCATTGTAATCAAATGTTTTTTATAGTATAGAAAAATATTAGATTAAACTTTAGGAAGCCTGGCAGAGTAGTAGCAATATATTTACATTGAAAAGAAACATGGTAAGTTATTGAATCTACATAGTTGGAATTATTATTAAATACTTTTTTTTTGTGTATTTTCCATATTATTGGGAGTAATTAAATTGGTTTTGCCGTGATGTGGAAAAGAGAGTTTGTTGGCACACCTGTCATCAGCTGCATGAGACAGACTTGAACTGTTTGAAGGCTGTTGATTGCTCTGTAAAAGAAAAGATGACAGTAACTTGAGGAATTATGGATGGCTGTTTTCTGTTTACTTCACCTAATTAGAATGAATGTCTATTTAAGCTACATGTAAGTAATGATGTTCCCATGGACAGCATGGAAACATTAGGAATGTTTTGTGGAGAAATTGCTAAAAATGTGAAAGATAAATTTAAACTTCAATAATACTTAAGCCTAATGAACAAAATGTGGTAATTGTTCATTTACTTTTATTCTATCAAATCTGGTCTTAAAGCAATAGGTTGCTCTCATATAGTATTGCACTTTAGCATGTTTGAAGATAAAAAGTATTGTCAATGATTGCTTAAAGTCTGTTTGTTCAATCATCTGAACAGTGCAAATCACAGCATTTTGTGACTGTGAGAAGTTTTGCCTGGATAATGCTTCCTACACACACAGGTCGCAAGATAAATTATGTGCACAGTTTTACAGCATAGCTGGTGCTGGAAGTTAAATGGATGCCCGGTGGTAGAACTTGTAAAACATTTTCCTGTTAACACTACCAGGCAGAATTGATATTGTTGATGGTACCTTTGATCTAATAAACTATCAGTTCTAACTGATTTTTACTGTGTTTCAGAGGGGATGATGATTTAACTTTGGCAAGCCTGCCATTCTTCCTGGATGACAGAAGATTAGCTCTACTGTCTGTATTACCCACTGTTAGGAACAATGTTAGTACGGGATGTTTTGTACCCAAAGTAATCACCTTCACTAAAAATATATATTACACAAACAGCATCCTTTCCTGCAACAGATACTCCATTAGGAACAAAATTGATTTTGCAGGAAGGAAATGAAATACTTTGTTTTGGAATTTGGAAACAAGTTAGTTCATTATCTTGAGTACACGTTTGCCTGCCTTCCAAAATTTATTTTCTCTCTTGAGATAAAGATTTTCCTAAACCACTTATGACTCCAAGCAGCTTGCTAGAGAGTATCCATATGCATATAGGTTTTGGTTTTCTGCAAAGACAACTAGAGAAGCTGGAGCAAGAGAGTTTCATTTCAGAAAAGAAAAGCTTTATTTGAACTACAATTTGTCCCTCTGTTACAGTCTTGTTTTAAATTAAGAGTATTTTTGACGTATTTTGCAGGCTTCTTGCCTGAAAAATGAGTTGCATGATAATACCAAGAGTGTTACAGGTATAATGGTAAGGTATGTCTGTTACTGGAAATTATTTCAGAATGTCTGAAGAGATAACTGTGGGTAGTGGTACTTTTAGTTGGTTTGTTTTCAGCATTTGGGTTTTAATATTTAATATTTTGATGTTCTCCTCAGGACTTTGTGCAGCTATCCTCAGAGTCCATTTCACATCTCCTGATCCCATCAGAAGGTTTTTACTGAGGTGGCACCAACTCAGTATCTGAATTTCTGCAGCCAGAATAACAATTTTACCATTTGTCCTTGCCTCGTTGTACTTGAGCCTGTGTGTGAGGACTTGCTCAATGAGAGAAATTGCATTTCTAAAGCTGTGCTAGATAATGGAACACATTGGAGATGTTGTCCTCAGTGAATGTTTCACACAATTTGTTGAACTTTTTTTTTTTTTTTTAGGATGGCTAAGAAGAATTTTAATGATCTTTGCATAGCCATAATTTTGCCATCACATTTCTAAGATTGTAAACTCTTTCAAAATTATCTGTATTCTTTTAATATATTTGAATGAAACACTGTGAGCTTAAAGAGAGATCCGCTTTAGTACAGTGTGTGGGTGTCTCTTCCCCAGTGTGGGGCATCCATCAGCACTGGGAGTCTACTGGGCTCTGAACTGTAAGACGTTATCTGTTTAGTGTCAGCCTTTAAGCTTTAATTTTTATTTCAGCCATCTGTATCGTGTAAGAAATTACTTTTAAAAGTGTAAACAATAGTTTAGAGAAGAGATGAACCTGTCTCATCATTATAATTCTCTGTCAGCTGCTATTATCCTGATCTCAGAGTCCCACAAAAGAGCTAAAGGCAGGAAAATTTAAAATTACTATACCTAAAACTGGATTTCAGTGCTGCCCTTTCAGAACCATTGCTTGACATTCCAGTCACACTATATAGTTATTGTTTCTCATGAATTTTTTTCTGAGAAAAAAAGGACAGTAAGGAATTGCTAAAAAAGACTTATAAAAATTCAAAAAAATTGTTGTATCTGAGTCTGGGCTATTGTGTATCTATAGACAGCTACATTTCATTGGTGTCTACATGAATATGGTTCAAATAAATAATGTTGTACAAGTAAGCAGCATACTGGGTTCCCAGTGAAAGAAAAGCATTGAAATACCAATTTAAGTTGAGCAGAGGATGAACAAGATGATTAGGGAGCAGGAGCAAATGCTCTTACCAGGAGAGACAGAGAAAGATGAGGTTTTCATCCTTAGGAAAAGAGAGTTTGGATGGGAGGTGGTGGTTGGAAGGCATTTTATTGATTTGTAGAGCAGTCTTAGTGGGGGAATCTTATAGATAAGATAGAATCACACTTGTCACAAAGGTTGTAGGAATCAATGGACTGAGATTATGAGGAAAGAAGTTTTTATTAGAAATAAGGAAGATTTCACAACCTTGAAACAAATTCCTAAGATAGGTTATAGAATATCCATCCTTAGAAGATTAACATTGCTTTGAGCTAAGGGTTGCACCTCTGCAGGTCCCTTCCGAAAAGGGTTTTTTCTATTACTTAAGTATTTAATAAAAAATGCACAAAACAAAACCGACAAGTGACAAACAAAATACAAATGGAAATCCTGTTTAACACATGATTTCTAAAGTATGATGTATTTTAGTTCTGCTCAAATAGAAGAGTTTTATGAAAGATACCTATTTGCAGTCTGCAGTGTTTGTTTTTTAAGTAACATGAATTACAGAAGCACTTGCTCCTCACTTCAGCATTTAAGTTTCTCAGATAATCTGGCATTCTGATTCTCATTAGAAATTATAATCAAGTATGAGTTATTTTTTAGTGATGTGGAAGGTTTCCATATACCTTCATCAGGGATTTCAGCAAGGAATGTGCCCTTGCCACCAAGAATCCTGATGATATCTTGTGCTGCAGTAGGCAGAGCATTACCAGCTGGTTCAGGGTGGGAATCCTTCTCCTCTGCTTATGGCGAGGCCACAGCTGGGAGTGCTGTGCCCAGTTCTGGACTACTCAATACAAGAGAGACATGGACTTATTGGGTAGGGTGCAGAGATAATTTTGGGACTGGAGCATCTCTTTTGTGAAGAAAGGCTGAACGAGCCAGGACTGTTCAGCCTGGACTGGAGAAGGGGGATTTTATCAATAAATAGAACTGAGAGGAGGGTGCAGAGAAGACAGAGCCAGGCTATTATTGGTGCCCAGTGACAAGACCAGAGGCACAGGTGAGTCCCTCTGAACATCAGCAAACACTTTTATTTTCATTGTGAGGGTGACTGAGCACTGGTACAGGTGTTTTTAGGGACATTTTGGAGTCTCCATACTTGGAACTATTCAAAAGCCATCTGGATGTCTTTGTGGGCAGTCAGCTTTTGCAAGCAAGGAGTTCAGTCAGAAGGTCCTAGTGGGGTTGAGTGGATCTTTCTTTTATTTTGAAGGAAGATATTCTTTAACTGGGAACAGATGGTGCTTCACTTATTAGCTGTGACCCTCGAGTCTTTGGTTTTAAGTGGTGAATAAATATGTTTTGTATTTTCCTTTTAAACTGTAATTTGGTGAAATGACAGGGAATTTATTGGGGAATTTTGTCTTAATTTGATCAAAACTAATTGTAATGTTGCAAAAGATTTCTGTTCAAAATAAGGCTGTTAAAATTTAAATGCAGCTTTTAAGTTCTGTGATATGGCAATGACTTATAAATACTAAATTTGGTTTACGTGGGGATTTTTGCATATGTGTGAACTAAAAATGGGGAATACAACAGCCTACACCAGTACCAATTTCAAGGCAGGTTGTTAAATTTTTTTCTTTATTTTTCTCTTTGTTCTTTCAATGGATTAAAAAATTCTGTATCTGACCTATACTGAAAGTCTGCTTATGGAAACCAAATGTCTGTTTATCTCTACTTTTTCTGTTGTTTCTTCAAAAGAACTGAGCAGGCATCTGTTCAAAGCAGCAAGATGACTCCTAGTGCCTTGAATAGTGCAGAATCTAGGAGAGACTACTTGGCTGAGATCTGTGAATGGCTGAGCCCTTATGCTTAAATGAGTACCTGGACACTCTCTCCTAGGACTTCTGGTTTTGGGACAGCAAAGGGTCACTTCATGTGCTTGTGCACAGTTTGTATTTTGCATTACAGACACAAAGGAAACTGCAATCTTAGCATATGCTGGCATAGTACGGGGAGAAGCTAGCATGGCTGAACACCGGTGAAAGTAATGAAGGAAAATTGCAGTTGGGCTCAAATCGGGTGTCTGTTTTTCCCAGCAGTTTTGCACAAACTGAAATGTGAACTAGTTGCACTGAACTAACACAGGTTGTGTTGTCTTTGCTGCTCTTGCAATCTTATCTTTTCTAAATGTGATTAGGAAAAGAAAACAGCTCTCTAACACAAATTTGCCAAGGTGGCTGTGGCAGATGTAATATTCCCCCACAGCAGACCTAAACAAAGCAAGCTCAAGCTCTCTGTTGCTTGCATTTAAATTGCAGTCATAACAACTTGTCTTTTCAGTGATGCAGTTAAACCCACTGAGAAGGGTTAAGGAGAAAGTGCTAAGTAATATTCTGCAGCTTTGAATGTTTGGCTTTTCCGTGCCTTTGTGTTTTAGGGTTGTGTGTCTGTTCTTGTTAATATCTTTACTTTGTCTTTGAGAATGGTAAGGATGTTGGGGATTTCTTGTTCTCCCCATGTATTTTAAAAGTATTACTGAGCGCACACAACATGCTGTCACAGTGAACACAGGGTTCTCTATTACTGTGCTTAGCTATAGAGAGGATTATATTAAACTCTGTAACCTTGCTGGAGCACCTCTGTACATTGCTGCTATATTGATAATCTTCACATGATTCAGTTGCAGTTGAAAATATTTTATTCCCAGCATTAACACTTTCAATCCCAGTGAAGATTAGACTCTTGGGTATCAGGAGATAAGTCCCTCAATAGGCAGATACTTTTTCTAATTTTTAAAAATTTATTTGTTAGTGTGGTCTTGCAACTGCTGCCTCAGGCATTTCTTTACTTAGGCATATAGAGGGAGTAGTCATCAAGCCTAGCCAGTCAAAAAGGGTAAAACAATTTATTGATGAATTAGTTTGTGGTTAACTAAGAGGGTCTTATGCTGTTTAATTGTTTACAAAATAGTGAATGCTTCTGGAAAATATATAAGTTCTAAAAGAAATACACAAGAACATTTTGGAATAAATAAGAAAACCATTTCCTAGTGTTCCCTATCCACAAATTATCTATGAATCAGTGGAGTGAAGGAGCAACATAAGATTTGTTGATATTTTCCGTCATTAATGCAGACCTTGTAATGAACAGGTTTCCTCTAAAATTTGATGTTAAATGCATAGAAAAATCATTGGAACTTATTGCCCCATCTTCAATATTGCACATTATGAAATCAGAATTTTGGTGACACTTGTACTGCATGTGTTTTAAGTAAAGAGAATCTAGTCAGTAGAAAAGAATTCCAAGTATGATTTTCCAAGAAGGGTTATAATATTGTAGGGAGAACTGTCTCTGCTTGACACTTCATTTGTGTGGGTTTTTTTTTTTCTTTCTTAGTAAATTCTACAGAATTTGCTGTGTGCCTGTTTTCATCTTTGAATGATATTTACATTTCTTCCTGCAATTTCATGAGTTTTAAAATACTGTCTTTTTTTATTCTCTTGTCTCTGCTAAGTCTGTAGATGATATCTTGGGAACTTTCACTGCTCTTCAGTGAAGGGCAGGAATACTCAGGCCAGTACCACTTTCACCTTTGTGCAACTTCTGCCATCCAGGAGAAAAAAAAAGTAAAGGAGTATTTATGAATTACGCCTAGATTTTGAGTCTTTGTCGCAACAATGTGCACTTTCCTTCTGAAAGTCCAGAAGGTGAATTCTCAAAGAATATTTAACATTTCAAGGGATAGCTGTGTTCAGAAATGTTGCAGCTTGACAAACTAACATTGCTTACACTGAATGCTTGGTTTGAAAACTTTGAAGAGGTCATAGCTGCTTTTGCCAGTTTTAGTGATTCCTTGATTGGGAAAATCATTTAATCAGTGAGAACTTTGCTGGTTGTATATCATAGACACTATATTTTTTCCATCTTGCTGTGGGAAAAATTACTGTCTTGAAAGCCTGAGATTTTAATTTCAATTTTTTTTTTGTAGTACATACTGCTTTCTCTGTTACATTCAAATCTAAATAATTCAGTAAGAATATAAATCTAGCAAATTCCTTTGTATTAGTTTCAGACAAAGAGCTCCATTTCTTGAATTGTATTTCTGTAAAGAAGTAGCAGTTGTGTATTAAAAAATTTAGGAATTTGGACTTAAAACTTGAATAGTGTACATTTGCTGTTTTTGTGTATTATGGGATCAGTTGCAATTGTTATGTTTTTGGGGGAGTTTTTTGTTTGCTTTGTTTTGTTTTTAATATGAACTTAAAGTTGGAAAACTATATATACTGGTTTTGGCTTACTTTTAATTATATGACAAAATGTAATCAGTTGCTTTTAATTGTGCAGTCCATAGACTGATTTGCAGAAGATGCATGAAACAAACAAAAAAAATTAAACAAAAGCAGTAAAAAATTGTTTTTGAGAATATTAAAAAATCATAAGTGCTAGATTCCCTATCTCTTGGTAGTATAATTCTTTAATTACTACATCTTGCATCATCTGTTTTAACACCATCTCAGGTAATGTGAGAAAATATTACTGCCATACTTCAGTATAACATTTAAAGAGATCTGAAACATTTTCTCTTTCCTGTGTTTTAGTGAATATTTCAAGTAATGCCTGAGAAATTAAATTTGGCCCTAGTCTTCAAATCAGTAGAAGAAAAAAAGTAGTAGTTTACAGTGGTTAACTTCTTAAAATATGTGTATCTTCAAAGAGCTTTATGTAATTTCCTGAATAGGTTTAGTTATGAGTACGGATCATTTTGTTGAAGGCATTTTCTGTTGGTATTATTTAACTTGGGAAGGTGACCCTGAGCTAAATTGCAATGTATAATTTG
Source organism: Turdus rufiventris (assembly GCA_013186435.1). NCBI lineage: Eukaryota > Metazoa > Chordata > Aves > Passeriformes > Turdidae > Turdus > Turdus rufiventris. The sequence goes on from PYHW01010334.1 coordinate 4,990,602, forward strand.
AATGCCCATGGGCTGCCCTTCATTGGCTTGATTGGGAGAGATTATCTGGATTTCTAATATACTTTAATTACTCTGCTTATATAAATTGTCACATTAGAATCTTCTTAACTGTTGAGTCTGTTCTGTCAATGATTCACTAACAATAGGAATATACTAGGCTCTTCCACTGAGATTTGAAGATTTATGCCACCAATGAAAGAACTGGAATGGCTCTATTTAAACCTACTGTATCTTTAGTAGGAAAGAGTGTGTGATCTGCTTCTACCCAGGCAACGATTGATATGTGGTAAATTGAGAGGATCTGTAGCCTTTTATATTTTGTTAAAAGGCATTTTTTCAGTTAAGGCAACACAATGCAAAATATGTTTTAAGATGTTTGGGGTGATGTATTTCTAATGTACACGTGGCAAAAAAACACAGTCTGAGTAGGAGTTTAGGGTGGAGGAAGGTAGAGTATCTTTTAGCAGTGGTTAACTAGGGTTTTACATAGAAGCTGTAGTAATTGAAATCATCTAACCTCTCTGCTCAAGCAGAGCCTATGATCATAGAGCCTATGGCACAGATTGTGTGCAGGCAGTTCTTGAATATTCCCAGTGAAGGAGACTCCACAACCTCTCTGGGCAGCTTGATCCAGTGCTCAGTCACCCATACAATAAGGAAGTTCTTCCTCATACTCAGGTGGAACTTCCTACGCATCAGCTTCTTTCTACAGTGTTTACAGTGTTGAGGTGATGTTGGCTTCTTTTGACCTTTTATTCCTGGATATTTCTCTACCTGACAGCTCTGTTCAGGTGAGCTTAAAGGTTAGCAGCACTTGGAAGAACCCTGCTCTCAAATGGTGTAGGAGTCTTCCAAGATAAAATGGTCTGATGACCTACAGTAACAGGTCCAGCTCACCAGCAGCTTGTTTGACCCATGCAGCATATGTGTCTTGTACAACAAACCGCTCTTGCCTCCTCCTGGGATTTTGTCTCCTGTTAACCTACAGAAAATGTAAAGGATTGAATCCAGCCTGTGTCTGGTGGGCCCAGAGACATCTGATTTAGTGTAACGAAAACAAATTTGTGTGTTTGGAACCACTTGGCTGCTGAAGACGTGTGCTTAAGTGTCTTGGAGTTTTGTTTTGTTGTTTGTTTGTTTGTCATTTAAATCACAGGCAGCAACTGGAAGGATTAAATGTCTGCTTTCTAGTGGTTAGTATGTAATATTGGGAGAAAAGAGTGTCATGGGCTCCATTCCTTGTTCTGGGGCTTTTTTTTTGTTTTGTTTTGTTTTTTTCTTTTTTTGGTTTGTTTTTTTTTTGTTTTNTTTGTGTGTGTGTGTGTGTGGATTAGTCATGATCAAATTTCTGGACCCCCATAGACAGCGATTGTGAATCAGATACTCAGGTCAAGGCTTTCATGTAGATTAGTTGCAGGCACCTAGGGAACTTTCTGGTCAAAAGAGGGTGATCTCTTTCAGCACTTTCAGAATTATTATTCAGGAGTCTGATATCTCTTTGTGCCCTGCTTTTTAACCATTACATCCTTGTGTCCCTTTGGATCTCATCCAGCATCTTTGAGACATCACTTTGTGTATGTTTCATGTTGTTCCTGATGAAGGCGTGCTGTAGCAGCCCTCTTCCTTTGTTAGCCCTCCCTACTCCATTGCATAAGTCAGTAATCATCGCACACGTTCATAAGCACATGTTCATGTTCCAGGCATGTTATTTGGACTTCCTTTTTTGTGTAAACATTTAAACAAATGGTTTATTGAAGCAAATCAAAATGAAGGGAGAACACTAAAACATCATTTAATAAATGCTGAACTGATGGGGGTAAGTTGATGTTTGTAATACTGTGTCATGATTTTTCCACTTCTGCTTATAGACTCTGCTGTGCAGGAGTACAGCTCTGTGGTGGTCGTGCTCGTGCTATGGTTATGCCTTACCCAGTGCTGACACATTATAAACTATGGGATCTTTTTCCAAATGTTTCTTTTAATGGATGGGAAAATTTATTTTTGGTCTTAAAGTTTCATGTCTTGCTTAGCTTTTTGAAATGTAATTTTTAATTTCACAAAGGTAGGTGAAAATTCTATGCACTTTGAGAGTTCCTACTGCTCTCATACCAGTCTCAATATACTGGGTGCTATATAAAGGGACATAAATAAGAAATTGTATCCCAGAGAGCTTAGAAACAAATTTAAAAGAAGGCTTGGATGTTTGAATCAGACTTGGGTAGAATTTAGTCACCTTTCTTCATGCATGTCTCACTGAAACAAACTGAATGTGGAAGTGTCTGGCAGGGTGTAGGTGACTCCATTTTAAGCATCCAACTTCCCTAGCTACCAAAACATGTGTCCAGAGATATTAGGGTTGTTTTCATGGCCTTGTTTAGCATCCAGCTTATGCACTTTGAGGTCATAAAATACATGTTCTAGCACTTAAAATTATTGTAAGCATGCTGTCAGTGCCCTTACTAAACATGCTGTTAACCAGGATTTCAGTGTGGAGCTCTGCCACTTGGCACACCTGCGTTCATAACTGGGACCAAGAGAGAGGAGGTTCACCTTTTCACACATTTCTCAGATGGTCACAATCATTCACCAGTGAAAAGAAAGCCAAAAGCCTTTATCATGAGATGCCTGAAACCCAACATCTCTGACTTGCCACCACTCTATAAGTTGCATCACCATGCAGTTACTGTGCCTTTTCTGTGAATCCGGATCCATTTCTTTTGCATGAATCCATATTTGGAAGATGGGATCATACAGTTTGTTACTTGTATCTTGGCGCAGTGTGATGATACTCCATTGAAAGCAGACTTGAACCTAGACGCAACCATTTTTGTTTTACCTTTGTGAGTGCTGGTACTAGAGTTCAGACTGAAACTAGCTTTTCTTTTTTAATGTTTTTAAAAATCCTGTATGAATGTATTTAACTCACTCTAAAAGTGTGTTTTCCTTTACTCTTTGTATGATATTTTATGGTATTGGAAGTGATTATGATTCAGAAATGTTACCGGTATTTAGTGTTAACTGCACATTTGAAGCACAGAGAAAAAATAAATAAATGCCCATGAACAAATTACTAAGTAAAAGTTGAACAGTGAATTTGTCAACATGGAAGTTGGTATCCATAGGGATCAATGAAATAAGTGCTATAATTGCAATTTTTTATAACGTGTAATGAAATGACATAATAATCAACTAGTTGAATACTCATAATGGATTTTCAAAGGCTTATGGAGGGCACAGAAGGAACCTTTTCAGCTTAATCTTGGATAGATTTGGTTACTCAAAATGTTTGTGGCTTCTGCAGAAACCTTGCTTGCAGCTCTGGTCACTATAAACAACAGTTCTGGTGGTATGATTGGAAGAAATTGATAGAGGCATTGAAGAAGTATTGGTGTTTTTATGGCACTTGAAGAAAATGAAATTGAATGAGTAGTTTGTAAGTAATTCTGCAATGCTGTTTGCTAAAAAGCTGAGTGTACTGCTTGTCAGAGACTGGATGTTTCATGTCTTGAAACCCCTTGGAAATCCTAGTGTCTGTATCTGGTGGGAGGGGCAGACTAGGCTTTGCTAAAGGTGAGGCCGTGCCCTGCTCCACTTCCCCAAGCCCTGGTTGAGTTGTCAATCATGGCATCATCTGGGGGCCTGAGCAGAGGATTGATATGGACTTGTTGGAACAAGGGCAGAGGAGGCCACAAAGTTGACAAGACAACTGGAGCACCTCCCCTGCAAAGGCTGAAAAAGTTGGGACTGTTCACCTGGAGAAGAGAAGGTTGCATGGAGACCTCATGGCAACCTCCCAGTATCTGAAGGGGCCTACAGAGAAGCTGGAGATCCTGCATCAAGGGTTTTTGTGGTAGGACAAGGAGGAATGGGTACAAACTGAAAGAAGGGAAATTTAGGTAACCTGTTAGGAAGAAATTATATACTGTGAGAGTGGCGAGACACTGGCAAAGGTTGCCAAGAAAAGTTGTGGATGTCCCACAAGTATTCAAGGCCAGGTTGGATGGAGCTTTGGGCAACCTGGTCTAGTGGGAGATGTCCCTGTCCATGGAAGGATGTGGAAAAAAGGTCATCTTTAATGTCCCTGCCAACTGAAACAATTCTATGATTCTATGAACTGTGTTGATAATGTTATTAAAGAGGGAGAATGTAAGGGAAATCTCAAAATCTAAACACTGTTTATTTGCAAAGAGCACAAAGCACTTATTGCATCTCTTTGAATCTGATTGTGATGGTGCATTGCTTCTTTTCACTTTGCCTGAGTTTTTCTGGAAATAACTGATGATTGTAGTTGAAATTCTATGCATCAAAACCATTTACTATTTTGGAAATATTCATATATCTCTTCCCAATCTCCCTGGTTCTATCCAAGTGTGTTGGTCCTTCAGGTGGTGGTTTTTAATTATTTATTTGTTTCAGCATCAAAAGGTCATTCAGGTCCTTTAAAAATACTTTCTTAATCTTGGCTGTACTGGGCAACTGAGATTTGTAGATGCTGTGGTTGGCCTGCCTTGGAGTGGGAATTGAGGAGCTGGGAATACTGTCTGTATTCATAGCCTGTGAGACCCTGAGGGTGGTAGCCCCTGGCATTCTGGTAGGAGAGAGGTCTTCTCTCATGTTGGAGAGTGCTGAACCCTTGTAGATCAAATTAAATGACATTGCATTAAGTCTGGATGCTATTATGCATCCAGTACAGATTATAGACTAGTAGTGACTTGAAAGTTTCCATTATATAGGTAGGCTGATGAGTTTTGTGTTTTACTCTTCTGGCTTGACCTAAAGTTTAGCTCTGTTTTAGTAATGCAGGCTTGCAAGGGCATATTTTATGATTACAGTATCTACATCCAGATAAATTGCTGCAATTCTTTACCCTAGGTGTAGGATATAGAAAATAAACCTGTATGCTACCATTATGCCTACACATCCAGCATAATCCTCATTAAGGTAGCACAAGCATTCCTTTCTTTAATAAACCCAGGATTTATTTGATCTGATGGCAAAATTTTGAAAAACCCACATCTTTTTTTAAGAAATAGGAAATTCATTATTTAAAAGAAGTAAAAACCACACCACATTATTGCTAATGTAATAAGGCAGCTAGTAGTTCCAGAGGTCTTAACAGACTAGAAAACTAAATGTATAAAGTTTTAGACATTGAGTGATGTTTGATGGTATGGTTATCTAGTGTTAAAAAATAGTAGAAACCTGAATAAAAAGTAAAATTGCATTTATTCATATTTTTGTAGTTAAAAAATGTGCTAGTTGGTAGAAGTAGCTGTCTACATCAGCTGCAGCATATATTGATGCCCCATCGATTCCAAGCATTTACCTTATTGCCAGCATTTGTGTAGGTTACTATGAATAAACATAAACACTGATTTGTACGTGTTGCCCTTCCACTGACACAGAGATATATTACCTTACTTTGGAAGTCTGTACACCCTTCTACTTTGCATAGATGGCTGAAGGAGATGCAAGGCACCCGTCTTTGGAGAGGCAATTTAGAGGAGAGAGAAAGGTCTTTGTGCAATTTTACAGCATAGTCTGGGTGTAAGTAGGGCAGAATTTGGTCCCAAAAGTTTTACTGTGTGCATTATGAAGCATCATGCTTTCCTTTCCTACCAAAACAGAACAGAACAGCCCTTTGTTTTTGCTGTTAAACTTTTTCTTTTTGTAATAGGCAAAAATAATTTTTAAACTCTTGTCTTTAGCCCTTCTTTTACCTTTTCATCATTCGACCTCTAGACCTCACTGTTTCTACACCATTTTCTTTGCCTTTTTTTTTTTTCTTTTTCGTAAGGGGATGCTCCCAAAGAAGTGTTGCTCCACTTTTTATGCTAATCTTACTTCTATTTCAGTTCATGTTGACTTGGAGAATATGCCTTGTAAATAGGAACACCAACTGACATACTGAATATAATCCTCAGTTTCTAAGCATTGATTGTTTTCACAGCATCCTTAAAGGGTAAGCTGTCTCACTATCCAAATATCATGGCTGGGAAACTGAGGCCTACAAAGGCTGTATGATTTATGTGAAGCCACAGAGGGAATAAATGTTGGGTTTAGAATTCCTGGCTTCTGTTCCTGTGTTTGGACTCATACCATCTCTCAAAGAAATCCTTGATTCCTCCTAATGCTGCATACCTTTCCTTGTCTGTTAAATGTAGCCATTCGAAAAGTAGCTGGTACTCAATTCTCTCTGTCTGTCCTATTGAAACTAATGAATGCCTGCAGGCAGGCATAAGGTATCGTTACCTTTGACAGCCAGTATGTTTTATGTTTTAAATTATGTGTTGGGCAGAATTTTTGGATACTAATTTGATATAATGAGATGCGCTTCTAATATCAACTGTAGTACGGGAAGGCCTTGCAGCCAACCTACTCTTTATTTAAAATTATTCCATTTCAGATGTCCTAATGAGTGCTGTGAGTTGTGTAATTCTTTCATAATTTTCCTCTGTTCCCAGAAGGGAACTAGGAGCTGGAGTTTTTCCTATTTTTGTTTTGGTGTATTTCTAATTAGGGTAAGCATAAAATAAAGATCATGGGGAAGATTTTTGTGTAACAGTTGCTATTGTGAGAGTGGCAGTTAAGGAAAAAATAACATTGTAGTCTAGAAATGTTAGTGTTACAGCAGTTCTCGATGCCTCTGCGGTTTGCCGTTATCTTATAAATATCTCGACTCTGACTTTACAGTGCTGTTTATAGAATTTAATAAAGCAAATGTAATAATGCTGCCTGTGCTTTAATGCACAATCTCAATTGGGTTGACCAGAAGATAAATAGGAACAGGAATGATAGTGTGTTCCTACAGATTGTTTTTAATAAGCATGTTATTTAGTTGATCAGCCTGGTACTGTAATGCCTCCTATGCTGCTCTACCAGACAAATTTATTAATGTCCCCCCCCCATTTCTCAATGAGCATTGATTCCCTGCAGACATATCTCTATTAAACCTCTAGAAAGTCACAACTTCCAAATTAGATTAAGTAGCAGGAATGGTACTAGAAGAATCAAAGAAAATTGAGTGTGTTATTGAATTCATGCCACGTTGTCTGAGGAAGAGATGGGAGTTATGTGTAGTGGTAACTTTTGTCTTTACTGTACTAACAAAGCTGTGGGCATTGCTGTCAAACCTAATTGTCTGCAGTGCATCAGATAAAATGAATCTTTTATCTAAACTCGTACCTAGTGAGATTTTACAAGCGAGAAGTAGATTTCAGAAGGAAGTTTTACAATTGATCAAAATCATTTGCCATTATGTGCTGTACACAACTCTATCCTAAAAATCCTAGTGACAAAAATTTTAAAGAAGCACCTGGCTTTGGGTTGAAAGCAGAGTTGCTTGTCATGCTAACAGTTACAAAACGCAGATATTAATTTTAAAGCTGCCAATTTCTCACTTTGATCTGAGATATTAAAAAGCATATAATTAATGGTTGACATTAGTAATTAACATTAACTTTATGGTGCTTAATATGCCATCATTCATCCATCAAATAACTGGTATGCATAATGTCTTTGCATAAAGGGTTTAATTGCTCAAAATGATCCTTCACTTCTCAGACCCTATGGTTTAAAGTAGTTGTAAATGCGTTTTAAAAAGATGTGAATTTTTCATTTATTGAACGTAAACATTGTTTTTGTTTCTCCCCCAGGAGTGTGCATGAACGTGTAAGCCGGGGACTTCAACTGGGAAACACAGCCCCAGATGCACAGCTTCCATTAGTAGCTAAAGAGCACCACCTTGCTGTCGCCAGTGCTCTCTGGAGAAATTTCTTTCCCTACTTGAAGAGCCAGAGAATGTCACAGACTCTGCCTTCCCCACAGCTTGCTGATACAGCTGCAGGTTAGCACTGACCCTGCCTGCTACCTACGGGATTTGGTGCTATTCTCTGGGTCACAAACTTTTAAGGAGTTTGTACTCTGGGATATTTCTCCTTCCATGTAGTAACTTAAGTATGTATAAATGCAAAAAGTAGAATCTGTGCTAAATGTTTTGACACAAAGAAATGTAGTAGAGTTGCATTCCTTAATAGGGTACAAACACATTGAGAATGCCAAAGGGGTTTGAAGCTATATAAACCTGACTTCTTTTTTACTACTAGTCACAGATTATAATCAACATGCAAGTGTTATATAATATAAATAAGAATACTGTTTCTCAAAATATTTAGAATTTACTTGTTTTTGTAGAAGTTTATTTGTGTTGAACAGTTCATAATAGTTGAGATTCAAACTAGATTTTTAAAAATACTTTTCATTTGAAAGCAATTTTTAAAAGGTTGCTTACTTGACTGTTGCTTTTTGCCAAACCCATATGTTCATGGACATAAAACTATTTCATAATTCATTCTAATTATTTGTCTTGATCTACACTGAAGGCTTTTCATCTTGAAGTACAACATTCCATATGTGTGTGAACTCCACATGCAATGAGTCAGCTTGGCAGTGAATAGAAAGATATCCCAGTTTGATCTTTCACATCAGTAGCTAACATGATATTCTGTAGTTACAATGAAATCTTGTATCCAGTTAACTAAAATTCAGAGGAGTGAAACATAAAATATTTTTTCCCATCATGATATGAATTAGATAAAGTTACAAGCTCAGGAGTATAGAGTTGGTAATAGAAAAGCTAAAAGACCCTTCATTTGAAGCAGCTCTGTGGTAGTTAGGAGGCTGCATTAATGAAAGAGGCAGTGTGCAACAGTAGTGGTCTCACACTGCTGAAGCGTGTGAGAAACAGCAATACAAATCAAAGGAGGAGGTTGTTAATGTCAAAACTTTCATTCATTTCCTACAGTGACATAGATTTTTTTTGTATTTTATATTAGCACAGTGAAATAGCGAGAGCAGCAAGCTATTATAAACTCCTCTGAGAAGGAGGGGAGTGCAGTTGTGACCTGCTTTATAGAGATGTGTTAGGTAGCACTACAGAGGCAGGCAAACCCTTCCCACGCTGATTGAGCTTCTTGCCTTAAGGTTGCAGCCCAGAGGAGAGAGAGAGAGCAGCTGTCACAGCTCTCCTGCTCCCCCTGCCAGGCAAACAGCCTGGGCCTCACTGCACTGTTCTGCCTCCCATTTCTCCCCAGCCTCTGTTATGGCTGATGCTGCAGAAACGAGGTGATAATCTGGAAGAAGGCTGGCACAAATTGTTTCCTCACCTAAGGCAGAGTGGGGACTCTCTATGACTTTACTGTATATTCTGAGGCACATAAGAGAATGGGATGTCCTTCATGGCTTAAGATAGTCTGTCCCTGTACTGTTAATTAGAACAATTGTATTGTTGTTTCTGAAAACTAGCCGTTTCTAATTCAAAGTCAGTTTATCAATGCATGCAGGTTTATATTTATTTGAATTGGAGAATTTGGGAACTAATGACCCCCTTTTGCATTGCCCTCCAAAGTCAGTTTTCCTGACTCATTTGATGCTTCTCATTTCCTATAATCCAATAATTGTTCAGCGTTTAGGATTACATCTAATTTCTGAGTTTTAATGCACTTGTCATTTGCAATATTAAGAATGCATTGTATTTTTTATTCTGGTAGTGTTGAATACAGATTCCACAGTAGACTTAACAGAAACAGGAAAAGGTTATGCTTCATTAACTAAATTCTGCACAAAGTACTGCCCCAGTTTCTAGATCTACAGCAGTTCTATGGAGATCCTTTTCAAGAGTAAATTTTTTCTGTAGTGCTTTATTTATATGGTAACTTTTGATACATGAAAGTCTTCTAAAAATAGAGAGGTACCAGCTTTTACTGAGTGAATTCTTTCCAGATGCAGTTTTTCACTGTGAGAAGTGTGTTAAAACAACAAAACAAATAAATAAAACTCAGTCCTGTAAAGCACAGTAATACTTAAGTGTACATGGCAAGATATAGTGGATGGAGGTAAGAAAGGGAAGTCAAGAAGATGAAAAGGCAGGTTTTAAGACATTGCAGAGGTGGTAAAATTATGCCTTCAGGATTTAGAAACCGTGGTTTGTGAATCTTTTTTAAATTGCATATGTTAGAATCCCTTTTTCGTCCTTTGCTGCCCATGTGTCTTGTTGATTTACAATCTGCTTGAGATAAAGACTAAATTTTTAACATGGATACAAACAATCGCTGTTAGAATACTTGCCCAGTTTTAATTGAGATTTCTGGTACTTCCAGACTGCCCATTAGTAATTGTAATTAATTTTCAGTACTTCTTGTGGAATGGGAATTATACTGAGAAATTATTTAAATGGTGCTATGTTTGTCTCTCTTTAAAAACAGGTTTTACTCTCTTAGCTTTGGATATACCTAGCAAAGCCCTGTCAGATCTCCAGCCACAGCCGGTTCTGTCAATGATGCGGCTGTTCGGATGGGATGACATGGTGTGGCCTCAGCTGGTGTCAAGATACCTAAGTCATCTAATTCAAAACAGGTGAAAAATAGAGACTATTTGTTCTTCCAGCTACCTTTTCATCCTTTATTACACTTGAGGAAAATCTTGGTTCAGACTGTAATGTTTCATTAAAATGGTCCAGATTCTTTGCATGTTCTCAAAGAGGATCATCTAGTGCAGATTGCCCAGGACAATCCAGTTAAATTTTTGTATATCTGAGAAATTTTATTTTCACAAGTAAGCTTCTGTGAGCCTAAGACGGAGGGGTGGTGGCTGTTTTTGTTGTGTGCTTATTTTTGCCCGCCTTGCCCGCTTCTGAATCGGGTTTTAGAAGCAGGGGAGGTGAGAAATGAGAGAGAAAGAGGGAATATTTCTGTGTCGGACTGTATTTGAAAGTGAAAAATGTTGCACATTTTTAGGGTACATAGTGTACTAAGGACAGTAACTGTAAATCAGGATATGGTAAAGATTATTTAAGTGTGATTGACAAAGATGAGGCTATGGCCTTCTTGCAGGGAGGTGTTAGAAAAGGTTGAATTTAGTTCCTTGTGTGTGAGTTTGGAACTTGAGAGTGTTCGGTCCTCTGCTATATTTCTCTTTTATGATTTTTATAGGGTGAGTTTCATTCAAGGTTGCAGATACCTGGCATGTACTGAATGAAGTAAGAGGCACATAAATTCCTTTTATAATTTGAATTTTATAATTTTGAATTTTGTTGCTCTTTGTGTGAGATCAAGAAAAAGAATTTGATTCCTAAACTTGAATTTTGGTATTATTCAGGTCTTAAGGTTAATAACGAATTCTCTTCACTCAAATAGATGTTTGAAAGCAGTTACTTAAATATTTGTTACCAATGTTCATTAAGCACCTGACATAATGTTTACAATGTATACATAGATATATTGTTATCCTGGCTCAGCTTCCTTGTGAAAGGACAGCAAGTATCTAAGGTGAGATAGTTTTAGTAGAATATAGATGTAACACTTCTGTCTTGACAGTGCTCTTTTTGTAGCATGAATACATGACTATTAAACTTATGGTGTTTTATAGCAAAAGTTATCAAAGTATCTAAGTGCTGGGATCTTCATGGTTCCTGTGCTCTGACAATTTTCACATCAAACATTCTCAATTAAAAAGTAATAAGATTCTTTTGTTTCCAATACTGTTATAACCTGCAAGCTCTGGCAACAAACTCAGGAGCTTTGGAATTGCTTCGGTGGTAGAGCCGAAACTTTCCTCTCCAGATCCATTTTGTGTGGTACAGATGGTGTTATAGCCTGTCTAAACTAACTCTGAGCATGAGAATAAGCTCACTGTTTTAAAAGGACCACTTGCCATGCTTCTAGCGGGTAGTTATTGTTCCTTCCTTTCTAAGGATTAGGAGCATATTCCTTTCCAGTTGTAGGAAGAACCTACCTACCAGCAAGCAAGAGAAAAATAGAGTGAGACTACAACAGAAAGGGGTTTTGTGAGCCAAGTAGACTAGCTGGGTACATCAAGATTACATGAGACTGAACTTCTTTATGTGTTACTGCAAGGAGCATAAAGTCCATAGGCAACCTATTTGTTCTCTTTTGGTCCTGGAATTCAGTGGTTTTTTTTTTTTTTAATTTGCTTTTGTTTGGTCTCCTTACTTTGTCAAGAGTACTTCAGCAGAGATGTTCGACAAAATATGCAGATAACACTGGTTTTAAGTAAATGAAGCAGAAAAAGCCCTGAACTTCATTAATGTTGTTTAGTAAGAAGTATAATCCAGTTTGGTTTCCATCTGGACCTTTGTTGACGTACTGTTGCAAGCATGAGTAAAAAAACAGTAGAAAATAAATAGAGCTATATGTACACATATCAAGAAAGTACAAACGCTTTTCATTAAAGCTGAAGTATCTAGGACTGACCAGGGAGGAAGTCTCTCAAATAAAGGGTGTAAATATTTTCAAGAAATATCCCTGACCTGAGGTACACATGCACCTCATTTGATAGTTATTGGGAACAGAGTGCAGCACAAAGCTGCTGTCTTTTAGCAAGGAGTTTCTCCAGAATTAATGATGCAAGGTTGATATGCCTGGGAAAAACAACTGCAGCAGCTACTCATGGTAGTGAAGCAAATAAAACTTTGGGAATACAGAGCAGTAGAGTACAAGGACTGTGCATTGAGTGACTCTGGTCTGACACCTGACTGGTAGAATAGTAGTGAGTGTTTGAAAGTGCAAAGTTTGTGTGGGAATGGATATACTTGTGTGTATATACATACCTAAATGAGTATGTCTGTAAGTGTACTGCCAAGTACAGCAGTTTCCTTTCTCATCTCCAAGGTGCCCTTCTATGTTTCCCTTTTGGATCTGTTTTGAGCATGGCATATCTTTATTTGCTGAAGCAGACCTTCTCTTCTCCATCATAAATGTAGATAGATCTAAGTAGACTTCAGAGTAGCGTGGGACACCTGGGCTGACTCTATATGAAAGGCTGGAGCAGCATGAGCAGTGTCAATATGATGTTCCAAGCTGATTCAGATAAACTATTTGCAGCATTGTACATTGTCAGTTTAGATAATACAGTCAAATCATCCATTGTTACAGTAAAACATTTCCCATTGTGTGAATTTTCCTCCCTCTGTTTTTGTAGCCAAAACATATGTACACGTGAGTATGTGCATCCACAGCCAAATGAGACGCTGTCACCTTTCTGCCTACTTTTATTAGATCTCACTACCTTTTTTCTTCCTCCTCCACCTACGCAGTGCAATGTGTGAAGCTTTTTCTAGCATGGGCTATACATCCTACGAGGCTTTGACAGTACGTTCGTGGTTTCGCTGCGTTTTGCAAATGTTCCTCGATCAACCAAGTGGCGCCTTGGCCAAGACAGATGCTGAGAGAACAGTTGGTAAGTGCTCACATTTCCCTCATGTTTGCAGTAACGGGGCTATATTGCAAAGCTGGCAAACATTTTCAGCTAATTACAAAATGTATTTTTGTTTGTATTCCTTTACTTTTACCTAATTACAAAATGTGTTTCTTTACACTGCTTGTGCTATTTAATGATAGTTTGCCTGCTCTGCATATGACAAATTTATCACAAACAAAGATAAAAGGGCTTGTTTCCTTGGAAGCAAAGAATAAAAACTTGCTCCCAAGGAGACAAGTTATTTTTCCCCCATGGAGAAACTGCTCTAAAAAAAGTGAAAATCTGAAGTAAATAGTCAGAAATCATGCTGTGAATGGCCTAAAAGAAAAAAAAAAAAAAAAAAAAAAGGGAGGGGAGGGGGACTCTAGCTGCAATTAATTTTCCCCTTTTTTACACTAGATATTTTGGTTTCTTAGAGCAATACTTCATCCCTTCTTTTGAAACCACTGCAGTTCTCATTATCTGTAGAACATGTCTTCCAGTCACTATTTCTCATACACATTTTGCAGATTTAAAAAAAAAAGAAAACTATCAGCTTGATTATCCATACTTAAAACTCTTTATTCTCTTATAAATTATATTCGAAAGATAACTGGTTTGTACTTCTTTTATTTGTCTGGAGAGATGCAGTTGGTTTTCAAATACTTGTGTTTTGGATATTTTAAAATAATGTTTCACGTCATCATTTTGGAACTAACTTAAGTCTGAAAACATAACTGTATACTGTATTTACTGATGTGCTCTCTTGTAATAATCAGGAAAAGCCTACATGGAGCAGCTGACTGAAATGACAAGACTGATTTTTAAACTCTCAGAAGTAGAAAACATTCTTTTAAAGGCTAATGTTGGACAGTCAGTTTTCAAGCAAGACCCAAAAAGTGCTCTTGTCCAGTTCATTAAGGTACTGTATATCTACCCTGTGTTAGTTTCATGGTACAATTCTATCAGATTTAAAGTGCTGAAAAATGAATTACTCACAAGAGTCTCATGAGAGACTTAGTAAGCTGATTCATATTTATTTCAATGTTTTTCTTTTCTAGGCTGTTGGTAGAGCTTACAGTGGTCTTCAGACACTCCCAGAGAAATCTGCCATGGTAGCAAAGACTCTGGAGTATTTGGGTGATGTGTTAAAGTATGTAAAGCCCTATCTGAAAGCAAAAGGACCTCCAGAAGGTCTGCAGCTTACATATTGGATCATAGGTAATTATTATACACCTATTTTCTTTTAGGAAATAGTTTTAAAGAGCCAGTAAAATAAACTTGTAATAYYTTTTTCTCCTCTCTACTGTCCGTATATATTTTTTCTATATACTATTTAATTTTTGAAAAAAGAAAGATGCTGCAGTTAGATTTTTTTTTACCAGATTTTCTTTGGATCCTCATGTCTAACATCCTTGTGATTTTTTAATGTTTTTTTTTTTATTACCCCTGCAAATCAGTATTTTCAAAAGTAAGATGTTTTCACATCTTCCATTACTGAAAACCAGTTACAGCAATTTATACCACAGCGGATCTGCTCTTGCCATAGAGGGCTATGGCATATTTTTGTATGAGGTCTTCTGTTGTTTCCTTTCTCTGCCCACTCATTTTAAACAGATGTGAATGTCCTCTGAGTTCTTCCTGTAGACCATAAAGGTAGGTGTACACCTTTCTGAAACAATTCCAAGTTTTGAACCATGTGGATTGAGACAACATGCAGCTTTGGTGTTACGTATCCACGCTATGGGGCATAGCCTGATTCATCAAAGAAAGCACTGTAGTAATCACTTATTTAAATTTTTTTTTCCAATTATTGTATAGTTAAGGTAGAAGTGGAAGTGCAGCCAAGGAGTCAGAGTATTCAGCAGACTGTAGGCAGATTTTTGTTAGGGCCAGTGTGGAGGGGTAAAGTAGGGTTTAAGACCATGGTTTTAGGGAGTTTAGAAAAAGGCTTTTCACTCAGGGGGATCGGATTGGGCACTGACCAGGCTCCCCAGGGAAGTTGTCACAGCACCAGCCTGACAGACTTCAAGAAGCATTTGGACAATGCTCTCAGGCTGATAGTGTGACTTTTGGTGGGTGTCCTGTGCAGGGCTGGGAGTTGATCCTTGTGGGTCCCTTTGAACTGAGGATATTCTGTGATAAGCAGTATTATGACAGGCTACATGGTATGTCGTGGAGCTATGTTAGTGGCCAAATTGTGTTAGGTATGTACTTCAGCTTCTTTTTTGGAACTGCTTCTCTGACATGCACTTTGTACTTCACTAAAATGCAATTCTAGCATTTATTCATTAAGTGTGGATCCACTGATAGGGTGGAAAGAGTGCTTTAATTATCAATGAATGTGCCAGTCTGACCCACTTACCTTAAAAGCAGAGTAAACCTTATGTATCTCTTATTATAGTACCTTATTATCTCTTAAAACAGAGATAATGATCTGCATGCACACACAGTTTACATCATGATTCTAAGGAGCACAGGGAAAGCGTGACCAAGATGCAGATGCATCAAATGTACTGGAATTAGAGTTTTGTAAAATACTTATTTTTTTTTTAATATTGTGAGATCAGCATACTTTGATACACAAGATATATATAAAATGAAACCTTTTCAGATATCCAGTTGTGGATTGGAGCCTCGGAAAGTAATTTTAGATTGGTATTTTCCTTTTTAGATTGGTATTGTCCTTTTTGTTCTTTGCAGTAGGAAACAATTAATCTTCAGTCATGCTGTTGTGTGCAAGAAAATGTCCTTTTTATTTAAGAAAACATAAAGAAAGAAGGTTTAAAAGAAAAAAAAAATTCAAGTGTATTTCAATCACTGTTTCACATTCTGTGGGCTTGTTAAATTATAAGGACAAAGCACAAAATTTAACAAATCTAAACACCTCCTGTCTGTAGTCAGATTGTGTCTTGTACTGTCCCATACATCACAGCAGTGATAATAGAAGGAGTACTTTTAGCTGGAATGACCATGTTTCTTTCAAAGCAGGAAACTTAGACAACATTATTAGAAGTATTGTTAGGTGATCGTTCTCTTTCTCTATGATTGATCATTGTGTTTTCTTTCATGCCACAAGATTAATGTTGTTTTGTGTTGTTTTTAGAGATGATAATGAATGACTTTTATAGATTAATAATATCTCGTAACAGCCTACTTTTGATTTTCCGTTATTTTCAAAGTCTTAAACATGGTTCCTTGGGAAATTTCTGTATTTTCAACCCAACAACCCTTTTCTTGCCTCTAATAAAATGTAAAGTTGAAAATGTCTACATATGAATCTTGTTTTTTTAATGTGTGTTTTGAGTATTAACACTTCTGAATATGGAGTTCGTTTTTCAAGAAAAATTACACCTCACAAAGATGTTGGGGTATTTTACGCATCGACATCTTTTTCTTTTTTTTTTTTTTGCAAGTCAGAAGAACAGTCTTAACTGGCTAAAACTGAGAAAATGATAGAATATTGTGCTGAAAACAAGAAAGATGTTCTCTGAGGTTCTCAGTTTGTGAACCGAGAGCCCACAAAGACCTGGCAAGACTGTTTTAATGGAGCTGGCTTCCCCTGGTTCTTCTTAATCTGCTGAAATTAAATGCAATTTGAAGGATAGTTAATGTTTTGCTGGCATTAAATTGCTGTGTGAGTGTTGTTGATGGTGGTGCTGCCACAGTGGTGTTAGACAAATGTGAAGAGAAGGCAAAGGCAGCATTTCTCTGCAAAAGGGATGAATGCACAGAGCAAGGTAAATGTTTAAGTGCGTGTGTGCTCATTGCAGTAGGTTTATGGATAAAGTTTAGTTTACTGCAGGGATCTAAGAGACTTATCTTTTTTTTACCATTGCTGTTCTTTTCCTAAAGCATCTTCACTTGCCTAAAAACTTCTAACTGTAATGTGTTGAATCAATTTAGTATTTTATTTTGATGAACTGTAAACGGACTTTTGAGTTGTTTTGACTGGGATTTTTCAATGGGATTCCATGGAATGAGTACACAGGAGTGAGAATTCAGTTGCTCTTGCTACCCTCAGATTACCTAATTTAACATAATTGCTTCTTTAAGCTTTCTTAATTTTTTTCCTAACTGTAAATTGGTTTGTGATTTTTGAATTTTTTTCAACAGGATGTCTGGTAAAGTTCTGTGCGCCAATACTGGCTACTTCCAAGGCACAGCACCTCTTGTTTCGCATTGTGGATTGCTTACTGCTGCCACACTCTGTGCTCCAGCAGGACAAGGAGCTGCCTGTGGCTTTGCTGTCTGCCATTCAGGAGAGCCTGCCTCTTTATCTCCAGGTAAATATCTCAGGAAAAGAAGATTTAATATTGCAGAGGATGTTTTCTTTTTCCCTAATTGGAACAAGTATTGACTGAATTTACTGAAGCAGTAAGAGAAGTTCTTTTCTTCTTATAGAAGTGGAAGAAAAATTGCCACCCCTTTAACTTTCCTCATTGCAGGCAGCTATACACTCATTGCATATGGAAAACCTTTAGCCAACCTGCTGGCTACACTGGTCTCCAATGTAACAGATTTCTCAAACAATGCATCAAGTAATCATAATATCTAGTGAGTAAATTGTGAAGATGACAGCGCAAACAAATATTTTAAATCATCCTTGACTTGGCTAGCTGTATATAATTATGACGAGATGCCCTTTGTTTTGTTGCTTTTATGAACAAGTGAAAATCCTTAGTGTATCATGCCACTGGTTTGTCTTAATACTCGGAGAATATGTTTTGCTAAATCATGTTCCTGCTGCTTATGATTACATGACTAAAGCCTTCTTCCCCATTATTCCTCCTACTCTTCCCTCAGTTACCCTGTCACTCCTGAAACTCTGTAAGGCTTGTTGATGCTGTAGAAAGAGACTAATTTCTGATGGTGAGAAAGAGGAAAGACTGTATTTTGAAAATAAATAACTTGACATGTTTTCCTTGTAAATCTTTGTGTCTTTTTTGCTTATCATTTTCCCTTCTCTCTTAGTCTTCATTTTGATTGCAGTCTTAACTCGCTACTTTGCAGGATTGTATTGTGAAACAATGCCGTGGTGACTTTGTAAACATCACTGGAATTTGTTAGTGTCAAAAGCAGTTCATTGTGATCGGAGGCATGTCATAGGGAAGTGAATATGGTTAGGTAATGCTGTACACAGTATGTTTTGTTTTATTGCTCTGTGTAGGTATTTTCAGAAGCTGTGTACATGTAGGGCCATCTGGACAATGATATTAGCATGGAGTGTGAGTGTCTGCTAATTTGGTATTTTAGTTGTAGAGTCAGTTTCTCTGGAGCCTGCACAGATGGATGTAGTCTTCAGATAAAACCAGTTGAGTTGGTTTTGAAGTCTTGAGTGTTGTGTACCCTTGTTTTCTGTTTTATTTGCCAAATTCTGACTTCCAGACCTCACTTTTGTACTCTTCATCAGTCTCCTGCATTGTACATATGCTTTCCAGCTATGCTAGCTGATCTTGTTTGACCAAATATTTTATTTTAGACAAACACTGCTTTAGAAAACAAGTAATTCTTTAATTTGATAAACACTTCTGGGGAGAAAAGAGGCGAATTTGTGAGTTATTTTCCCTGTTTCAATATGAGACTTTTGTATTTTATTAACAGTTTGTATTTACAAGCATTTTTAAGTGTTTCAAAGTGCTTCCTTTATTCAAAAATACTTCCTTCTCTTTTATGTGGAAAAGTGGAAAAAATATGATTTAGAATCAACACAAAACAAAAATATTTCAAGATAAGTTTAAAAACAACAAGAACTACAAAGAAAAACTCTTCTGGGATCATTTGAGATTGAATGGATTCTAGGCACTCTTTGGCATCTCAGGTTATTGTTTCACAGTTGACTTAAGACTACATTCAGGTTTTTTTATTGAGGTATAATGTAAAAATTGCCCTCAGAATGGTTTGAATGGCTGACTCTGGAAAGTAAAGCACAAAGAATGTGAATGAACAGCCATTTTACAATTGTTTGGGACTGTTCCTAATTATGAGATAGTGAGGTATGAAAAATTTAATTGTAGGTATTTCACTACTGCAAAAAGGAGTTGATTTGTGTGGTAGTAGATAGCTAAAATCAACCATAGGAAGTTTCAGACCAATATTGATGGATTTCTTAGAGAATGATTTGGCGGAATTTTAGTACACATTTACTAGTAATATGGGCAAGAACTAAAGCAGTGGATGAAACTTGGTTTTTGAGAAGAAATATTAGTTTAAATATATATTGCAGAATAAAATGTGGGTACATGGAATAATCAAGGTATGCATAATGATAGGGAAGGTGAGATACTCTGCTTGATTTATCTATGTTGATCCTGTCCAAATACAGAAGATTTGTTGATTTCTGTCTAAATACTGAGAATGGCAAAAGAGCTTCATTCTGAGTAGTGCTTGGCACATACATTTCCCAGTGATTTTAATGGCTTTGCATTTGTCAGAGGCTCTGCATTTGTCAGAGATCAGACCTTAAAAGCCCTCCCATGAGCCACATCTGTGGCCTGATATTTGAGCAAGCTTATTAATACATTTTGTGAATTATAATATGTATTTAATAGGAATTGTACAACATTAATTGGTGGACAGCAGAAGATTTATTCCAACAGCAGGACTTACAGTGTAAGTCATCATTAGGTAGCTTGGCATTTCTGCAGTGAATAGTTCCAGTAATCCACACTAATCGGTTCTTTGCTCTCCACAGGTGATTTACAGATATACAGATAAATCAGAAGAGGCAGCTCTGGCCACAAAAGGCTCCTGCAGTGAACACACACAGGAATCGGTTGCCTTTTTACTAAAATGAAGAGTAGATGATGTCATGCTTCTCTGCTCGCCTTATAATGTCCTTTTTTTAAATCTTAACCTCAGAAGATGGCTAAAAAACATAGTTAAGGAAAAGAAAGCAGCTCTATCAACCCTTTAAAGTTCATCTGGGGGTTATGATGTGATTAATTTCAAATCTCTGGTCCAGAACTTCAGTCCAGTTACACATGTGTTTCTTTTTTCATTCTCATTTGAATGGTAGCTTCCTTCATCTCTCTTAATTACTGGTGGGATTTAAAAGAAGAAATTTGTGTGTGATTACTTTGCAATCACATCCTTGGCCAGCACTACCTAGGATGTTTCGCCATTGTAGCTGGAGATTTGCAGCTACTGTGTAGGGTTGGTAATTTATGCCTTGTGCCATTTTGGATATGGTATTGTCAGACCTTGTGCAGGTGTGTTGCTCTCTGCACTTTGTAAGGAAAAGGAGGAGTCCAAAATAAAGAACATAGTGTTGACCTGAAGTCAGCAGACCTTTTTGTCCAAGACAGAAATGCAAGTTATTTTCTAATTTTTGGGATGCTGTTTCCAAACCAATTTATTTCAGCCCAAAAGATGAAGATGCTTTTATGAAGGATCAGGCTGGGTTTGTTGGCTCATTTCAAATTAAATTCTTAGACCTGTAAAAATTAATCAGCTTTCCTTCAGATACCTAAATTCTGATATTATTTTCTTTTTATCACAGCTATTTAATAACTCTAGGATCATTCTTAAAAACAATAATTCTTACTAGTTAATAACATGTTCTTTTCTTGATACTGTGTATTATTTGTTGATCCTCAGTTTGAAGAACTGTCTCATTTTAGCAACTGTCATTGCTAGTTCTTTAGAGGTGCTGCATTCTTCATGTATTCCTGCAGGTATCCTCTGTAAGGTTGTGATGTTCTTTGTGTCCCTTTTATCAGGTAAATTAACACACTTTGTCATAGATGTTTGGGTTTTTTTAGTGTTAAAACAGTGTAGAGTCTTAAGAGTGCCACTAGTGATACCTGGATTATGGGATACATTTTGTCTTTTTGTATGAGCTTTACTACAGAAAGCACAGGCAACTCTTCTTTATGCCTGCTGCAATATCTTACTGAAAACATTAAACACTTAAGTTTACATACTAAATAGTCTGTCATCTCTTAACAGTCTCTGAGTCTGCTACTTGCCAAGAAGTAGCAGACTTCTTTTTTTAAGAATACTGATATCGCAGCAGCTGCTTTTTCCTACAATAATTTACTCTATTATTCTGTACATATGTATTTACTCTATAACTCTTTACAAAAGGAGGGGAAAATCTGAAGTTTTACTCAAAGCCTCAGTTCAGAAAGTGTTTTTCATCATTAAGACTTGCCAGAATTATCAAGGAACCCTAGAAGTATGTGAGGTGAAACCCTTAACCCAAATCTGCATTCAAGAGAACTACCAACAGCAAGTCTTCAGGCACCTCATTTCTTGGAATCTCATGTTTCCTGTATTTGTTTACTGCGGAACCAAAAGTGGGAACTCCTCATTTCAAGACCCTCAGCTATGCCTCAGCCCACTTTTTTTTTTTTTTCCTGAATGTTCTGTCACATTCACACAGATAGGAATAGATGAACATGTTTTGGGGAGGGACTTCTATACAAGAAGAAACAGAAATACACTTCTTTCCATAGCTGGGGAGCAAAAGCAGCTTGACTTGATCTGTTCATTCCTATATTAGGGGCATTCGTTTACCACAGCAACCATAAATATTCAGACAGATACTCCTCCTACTGAAAGTGGAGTCTGGATTGCAATGCTAATGGAAGTTTGAAGTACTGTTGAAATTGCTGTCTAGGGAGCTCTGTGCTTGACCTTGTTTTACACCATTATTCTTGTTGGACAAAACTATTGTGAAAACTGAGCTCTCAAGAGGCTTCTGTTTGTGCTGCTGACTGTGACCCTTGAGATAGGTGATCACAGGACCTTTTTATTTTTTTTTCTTTGTGATTTGTTCTTCTTGCTCTCAGTAATCAGAGGAGGGGGAAGGAAACAAGATCTTAACCTTCTCTTATGGGAATCTATTCCTGTAAGAATACTACTCTTTTTTTCAGAGATGGACCATATATATGTTCTGTAACTACAGGTAGAGTTCAGATATGCACTTTTGGGAAAGTACTTTCATTATAGATTTTTCTCTGGATCAATATAGCTTATATTGGATAAATCACAGCAGTTTTAGCCTTATCTTAAACAGAGTTTAAAACCTCCTCTAAATCCCTTATAAATGGTGCCTAATTTACCCTAATTTGTTCATACTATGAGCAAATAATTTCTTGTTGGAGCTCAATTCTAAGTGCTCAGTATTCTGCTATATCATTTATACAAAAATTTCACATGGTCCTTTACAAGTAGATGAGGTATTTATTCTTTCTGTCCCATCTTAAATCTTACCTAACTTACATACTTGGTACATACTTGCATACCATATATAGGATTGAAAACAGAAATGAGAAGCTTTTAGGTACAGAAGCTTTCTCAGGTCTGAAATGCCAATTATTTTGAATTTGAAGGGGAGTTTGCATGTCCCAAAGCTTATCTTCCAATGTATTAGTCTAGTGAAAGATTTTTCTCTCCTTTGCAAGCCTTGCCTGCCTCTGTCTTCATTTGCAGATCATCATATATGCAGCAAATCAGTGATGCTTATTTGTCAGGCGTAGTTACTCTGTGTGCAGCAGTTTACACAGCATGTAGTGAGTATTTAGCTTATAGTTGTTAAAAATTTATTCAACTGTATCGGTAAAAATTTATTCAATTCCTTTCTAAAATTTTCTTTGACAGGGTCTGTCGTTCATATGTTGTCAGTCCCAAACACAGGGTGCCTATTTAAATCAACTCCTTGGGAGCATTATTCGACATTATTTTGGACGATTTCTCCCTTCCTCCCCGACTTTGCTTGGTACTGGACAGCATCCTCTGCTCACTGCTTTAGGCAGCTCCATCACAGCCCCCCAGCTGCTCCACCTCCGGAAGAACACTTTGCATGTCATAAGGTAAGGACCAGCGGAATATAAAACCTTACTCACTCAGGTTTCAGATTCAGATTTCAAGATTTCACAAATAGCTGATAAGCTCAGGCTTCTGCTTTCCTCTCAGCTGATGGTGGGGCTCTTGGAAGAGCCTGGGAGTTGCTGGGCAGGGAGCAAAGGAGGGACAGTGTTTATATATCAGGAGAGTAAAACTGGAAAGATTTGTGAGAGAGGAATTAAGGATAAAGGTCCTAGGCCACAACAAAATATATTGCAGGAGGTCACATGAAAAGCAAGTCATTTTCTAGAAAAATTGTGCTCCAACAGATATCATGACGTGTGTGTCCCAGGCTGTATTTAGGGGCACAGAGTTTAGTGCTTAGAGCTGCCTCAGTTACCTGTGCATGTGGGCCCAGGGCATACACAGGTATGCCAAGTGCCCTGGGGACATGGAAATCTGCAGGTGTAGGAAGAGGAAGACAGGCAGGGAGACAGGATTTGTTCACTGCGCTGTCACCACTTGCACGATATCAACAACAGCTACAAATCTGTGTTCCTGCTGCTGAGAGGCTGGCACTTGGTTTTATGTACTGCAGAATAGTGAACAATCTGTAGTTTTTTGTCCACTTTGCAAAAGGGTTTAAACTCCCTCAAATACAGGCTTATATCCACAGTAATTGGATCTTTATTTGGTAAAGAGTGGGTATACATATTGATCAGAAAAAGAATTTCAGTGCTGATCTTGGCTAAATGTGATAGGCAGCCCTGTAAGTAAAGTCTGCATTATCACATATTAATGGAGTGAATTAAGATTTCACAATCTTAGTTCTGACAAACTTCGTCATCTTATTAAAGTTATTTTTGAATGTGTGCATGCATGTGTGAACATGAGGATTAAGAGTGGAAAGTTCTGAAGGTGTAATGGCACTTGGTGATTTTTAGGATGTGAAACATTCCTTAGTGATCTGGGAAGAATATGTTAGAACTGAGCAGCACTCTGGTTTGCAAACTGCTGGGGGGTCATGAGGCAGTCATGGGGTCTGTGCACAAATAGGTGCAGTTTGTTCACCACTTTGCCATATGAAAGCAGTGAATTTATTGCTGCTGCAGAGAGGAAAGGGAGCCACACCATCAGGATTGTATTATCTGGATCAGAGCGCTGTTGTAGTAGAAGAACACACTCAAAAGAATTGTGGGAAATGTTCAGAATAATTAATGAGATACAAGATTTTGGAGTTGCTAATATTAAAGTAAGACTACATGATACAAGAACTGTGGATGTCACAGCTTTCATTTGCCAAGTCACACCAGTGCTCTAAGTATGCAGAGCTCTGAAAGTTGCATTTGAAATTTTTAGAAGCACCCTTAGTTTTTAATAAGGGTGCTGGTTTTTAATTGATGCACTGCTCAGTCAATATATGTGCCTTGAGTAGATAACAGTACCTAATATTTAATACCTTAAAAGGTTTTTTTAAGGTTCTGGGATTACTCTTGCTGACTGATGAATAAATGCTGTGTTCTCTTTCACCTGTGAAATTTACTGTCTTCAGATTCCATTAATTTGTGGTGCCAAACCAACAGGAATTCACATTATTGTATTCTTTTGTGGAAAATGAACAAATCAAGGTGTTAAAATTGGAGCACTCCATATGTGTGATGTTAAAAACTGCTCTTGTTGCAGATTTGACAGGTCACCTTTTATCCTTGTGCCAGATTTTATATTGGAGATGTTTGTGTTAATTCTGACAGAACAAAATCAGTCATTGGCTGTCCTGTTATAACAACATACTGTTGACAAAAATCAAGTAACAGTACCAGTGTAACAGCAGAGCTGTTACTGCAAGTATGATTGTGAGTTTGCAAAAGCCCATAAAGCTAAATAATGTCATTAAATAACAGCTGTATTATGCATGTTGGTTTAGGATTTTAGAATTTTGATTCCTTCATGAATTCTATGATATTATGAAGCTACCTATTTAGCTTCTAATAGTCACACTTGGGTTTTTAGCTGTAATTATGATGGCTCTTACTTCTCACTCCTCTCTGAAGAGTTAGAAGAGATCTGTCCTCTGACAAACTGGGAATCATTGCTATGACTAAGACAAATAGAAGCCATTATTTGAGCCTAGATAAAGATAGAAATCTATGTAATAGGCCTCCTGCTGAAATATCAGTTATTTTAAGGTATGGTGCTTGCCTTGCATGGCAAAAAACCCCAAATCATAGACTGTGTTCTGGCTTGCCATGTCTTTCCAGGGAAAGCTACCTGCAGTTCAAAGGGCATGCTCCACCTCCTCGCTTGGCCTCTGTTCTGGCTTTCATTCTTGAAGTACTTCAGAGAACTCAGAGCACTGAACTGTGTGACATCGATTTGGTTCTCCCAGCTGTGTTGAAATGCTTGGTGCTGGTTAATGAGCTGCAAGGTGAGCTTTAAACTTGTTTGCTTTAAGTACATCTCTCCACGCCTCCAAGATTTCTGCACTGCTGAGCATCTTTCATCCCAGTATTTAAGAATCTCAGATGAGGTGAATAAAACAATCTGGCTAGCTAAACTGGGTGAGGATTTTTTTTTTTCATTAACTGGTCTGGGACTTCTGTCTCTCTGGCAGAGAAGTCCTGCCTCATTTAACTCTCTAATGAACTAATCAACTTCTCAGGAATCTGAAGGCGTTTCATTTTTCCTCATCCTTCCCATATAATCTCCTCCATTAGCAATTGTGGAATTTCTCTTCCCCCTAAAATTTTGAGACCAAATAAGACTAGTGTATGTTCTCCCCACAGAGGCATTATAAATGGATTAAAAGTAGCATGTTGCTCTCTGAAGATATTTTTGAGTCTTCTTTCTTCTTTTAGCATGCTTTGTTTTGCAGCAAGAACATCTTTATTTTTAGCTACTTAAAGAATGAAACACTCTTTTCACCCCACCATTGTATAACAAATGTACCTGAGCTCAAAATTTCCATTTCTTGCTGCTAGAGAGGCATTAAGCAAAATTTGGATTCACCTCTGACTTCTCCTGGGAATATTCTCTAATAAAGTACTGTATGATTCTGGTCTGTAATAATTTCAAGAACAAGATGGGCTTAGGAAATTGGCTCAGTCATGACCAATTTTCTTCTCCCTCTTGCCATCACAGCCATATCTGCTAAAAGCTGAGTACCCACCTTGCAATGTGCCAGAAAATGAGGTGGAAGTCCTGTGCTGCTGTAGCTCCCTGCCTGCCTGGACAGGGCTCTGCCACAACCTTCTAGAAAACTCCTTGCAACCCAGTTCCACCTTTATAAAGGAAGAGCTGTATCTTGCAACTTGGATATTTATTTGGAAGTAATTATTGAGAAAATAGTGGGGGAGGTTGTAGGATTTTTTCCCCTATAAAAAAAGAGTTCAGGGTGCATTCCAGAACAATCTCCACCACTAAAAGTGCATGCTAATAGATCCACAAAGCTTTGAGAGGACTACCTTTCTTTTGAATCAAATATGAATGCTAAACAATATAAACAGAACTTACATTTAAATAAAACCTCTATTTCCTCTAAATATATATATCTCTTGGCTTTAACTTAACAAGACCATAGTGTATTTAAAAATCTGTTTAAAGGATAATGGTGGTGAAAATAAGACTTTTGCATAAACCTGTGACTCATTCTGTTCTTTATAGCCAATCTAAGTGCTCTCACGATCATTTCACTTGCATCAAAGAAGATAAAACCCTTTTCTCATTTAAAATTTTTTGTCTTCATGAAAGACATTCTCCAGATGGCCAGTTCAAGAGCTCTGTGTGAATCTTGTGATTTTTCTTTTGCAGTTAAAAAAATATCTACGGACATTGTACAATACATGGTAGAAGACTGCCAAGCAGGGTCAGGAGGAGAACATGCCACCCAGTTGACTTCTGTGTTTAGGTAACCAGAAAATATGCCAACTGGCAGCAAAGCTGCTGCAAACCAATTGACAGCAAACATGTTTTCTTAAAATAACTAATTATCCTAACATGCTGCATTGTTGCTTGTTTATGGTATTTTAGTAATGGTACTTTTGGCACTGGATTTGAACACAACTTTGCCAAAAAGCCAGAGCAGAAAAATAGAAGTGAGAGAAATACCTGCTTCCTCATGGATGAGTTACTGTTTTGAGAGGCATATAGTAGGGAGGTGTTGCTCCTATGATGGGAAAAACTCTTCAGGAATGCTGATGGTGCTGTGAAAGATGATGCCTAATTTGAAGTGCAGATAGTGTTCATATAACAAGCTTAGCTTTTTTTATTTGATTTTGTGACAATAATAGATTATTATAATGTAAATTATCCTATAAAATTTAATAGCTCTGCAAAATGAATCCTGTATCTCACATGGATACAGTAGAAGAGCTGCATGACCTGGCACTCAAAGACATTCTGCAACCCTTCAGCACTGCTGCTGTATTGGTCTAGTTCTAGGTGAAAGCCTCAAGAGGGACTCACTGGAAAAAGAATGTTTGTTTGTGGGAATTCCAGCCTGTATGTGATACATCACTTTCATAGGATGTGTCATCCCTAGGGTGCTAATTTTGATTTGAATGTAAACTGTGAGCTTTAAGGCCTCAGATCCTCAGGATGGTGAATGGATGTGTTTCCATCCAGTGATCTCCCCTGTTTAAGATCCAGGGAAACTTTTTAAGAAATGCCAACGTTGTTCCTGCAGTTTTGAATCTAAAACTCTTGTTTTGTTAGTCTTTTTACTACAATTATTTTTTATTAAATAAGAAATATATGGTTTAGTTTTGCATTTACGCACATTACGAAGTGAAGTGCTCTGAAACAAGGCAGTCCTGGTGAAGCAGCAGCAGAATCTGCCAAATTACATGAAAATAAATGTGTGGAAATTTTAGCATTAGGCTTCAAAACCATGGCTTTGTTTAGACAAGTATTCCAGGTAGAGTATTCCAGTGCAACAATATGAAAATTGCTATGCAGCAGATTGCTTGTTCTGATTAGACTCTTCAGTTATTGTTGGCATGTTCTCTGCATCTGTTTTGACCCTGCATTAAATGCCACTGTATCCCCCTCAGGCAGTTTATCCAGGACTACACTGCTGTCTATGATCACCGGGTTTTCAACATACTGGAAACAGTGGCAGTCTTGGATCAGACTTTGGTTACCAGGCTGATTCCCACAATCACCCAGTCTCTGAAGGATTCTGAGCACAAACAAGGTCTTGGAAGAAATGCTGCACAGAGGTTTGATTTTCATTTCATATTATTTTTTGACAATGGATAGTAGAGGTTTATTCTGTTGAAAGAAAGCAATGTTAAGACAGCAGCACAGACACTCAAAAATGAGCGATTTTTAGGTGTTTTCAGCCAGAAATCTCCCTTAACTCAAGCCTTTTATGGTTTTAAGCCATCTGTATTTGCTAAATATTTCCAGAGAATTTTGGGTAGTAGGGTCCACAGATCAGAGTAGAATTTCTTGTGGAGCCAGGTTGTCTCTAACACTGTATGTTGCAAATTAGAATTAAGAATTTCTTACCCAAAGAATTTTCCTCTTAGTTCCTGTTTCAGAGGACTTTATGGGTTATATGTGAAACTATAATATAATCAGGTATGGTCTTGGAAAATAAATACCCCCAGCTTAATATCAGGAGCTCTCTCATGATCTAAACTTAGAAGAGTTTTGGGTGTCCAGGAAAGGCTGGCTCAGGGTCATCCTGGTGTACCGTTATATGCAGGATTTCTACACTACCTGTTTCTCATCCTTTGACAATGTGTTTCATAGCTAAAATTTTTGTTTTTCTTTTGTTAAATACTGTTAATATGGTAACATTCCATTCCCATTATCTACAAAATTCTGAAAGCATGCAGGTTGTTTGAGCTTCCTGAAATACATGCTTGGAGATGACTGAAGAGCTACATTTCCTTTATCCTCATCACTTAAACCATATATATTATCTAATCTATTGTCAATGTTTTCTAGTAGTAATTTGTATTTAGAATGTGCTCCATTACCTAGCAGTCTGAGGTGATCCATGAGCATTTTATTGTAAGAACACTAATTTTCTCTCTTCAAGAACACCTGATTTTCTCTCTTCAGTCCAGACTCTAAATAACAGTATAGTAACATATTCAGTGCAATTACTGTAGACATTAAAGTGCAAACTCATATCTATATAAGAATTAAGGTTCAGAAGTTGCATTAAATGCTTATAGTGGTGATGTCCAGTGTTGTTCTTGCAAGAAACTGGTATGAAAACTGCAGTTTTGTTTGCTCAAGTTAGTATTTCATGACAAAAATAGGTAATTAGAAAAGACCCAAATGTCAGAGGTAGTACTTTGACAATAATTACATTGTCTGGGTTGGAGAGTAATAGAATGAACTTAAGGTGAAGTGTCTCATCAACACATACGCACTCTTCTGGAAAATCCACTTGAGTGACAGTTCCCTTCTGAATTCCAGGTTTATTTTAAAACAGTCATTGTCCTTGGTCGAGGATGGTGGTCTAAATCTGGGTCAGTGCTGGGCTGTGCACCCAAGTGCGAAGAACTCACGTGACTGTGCTGTGGTGAGAGTCACAGGGGTTGCTTAGGCAGAAATGAGAGAGCAAACATCATCGAATCTGAATGCTAATATTATCTAGGCCTTGGAAACTCCATGTTTTTAAATTAGGAACTTGCATTTCACAGCAGTTTATTAAACAAGTAGGCTTCTAAGCAGCTCCACTACACTTGTAGCCATAAACAGTGCATTCCTTATTCTTCCTCTGATCTGACCATGCAAAAGAATCAAGCAAACAAAGCAATTGAATAGGTGGGGAGAAGTTACCATGTTTTAATATCCCAATATCTAAACATTGTGTTTGGGAATTACACACTTTTATTCCTAGGATGTGTGAGATTGTTAAAGTAACATGTTACATGTTTCATTTTTTCCCCCCAACAGAGAAGCCTATAAGAGACTCTTATCTCACCTTGCAGAGGCTGGACAAAATGAGATACAAAAACTGGAAAATGAGACAGATCAGTAGTGTGCTGGTGATTAATCCTTTCCTCTTGGACATTATGACATTGTTGGTACCTAAAACTACAGACTACGACAAGCTAGACAAGTTCTTTATCTTTACAATGGAAATACATGTATCAATTTTGTGGTTGTTTTTTCTCCCAATTTATGTATTAATTTAAAAAAAAATTGTGGTATTTTATTATTGTCACACAGTTGAAGATTGACTCAATATCTTGATGAATAGCAATAGAAAGACTGAAAGCTAATTTATTACATATGCAAGTATCTGTATAAAGAGAGCCTATATTACAACATACAAGATTTCAAAGAATTTCACAAATTAATTCACTTTGAATGACACCTGTCCCTCTTGATGTACTTTTGAAAATCTTACTCAGTTTGTTCTTAAGAAAATCATAATTTTGTAATTTCTAATTTATTATTTTAGTAGAATAGGAAAAATGTGCTCTCTAGCACTCAACTTGTTGAATGCAGTGCATTCACCAGGGGTTGTGCCAGTGTGATAGAGAGCAGCAGAGTGTGTTAAGAGAGAGCTTTTCTTTAAATATGTTTCTGTTGCACAGATTGTATATAGCTGTCTTTAACTTCCACTTGTATTAAAACATTTCAGTATTTTATATTCTATTGTAAAACCTCTCTGTTTTCTTTGTGGGTAATAGAAGAAAAGACAGGTTCAGATTTCCTGTTGCCTTCCTTTTCAATGCTTTGCTCTAAAAACTGACCTGTAATTTCCAGGGGTCTCAATGGTCTTTTAATTAGTCATGATATTATTAATTATCCACTTAGATTAGGTGTGAAAGGTGAGAGGGAAAGAGAGGATAGATTTCTGATTAAAATACTCATCATTTGGTGATAGGCTAGTAATTATTCCTGTTTGTTGGTAAAGCTGCATCATTCAAATATTTTGCTGTGTTATGGGTCTTTCAAGGGTGGATCTGGCGCTGTAATTTCCTCTACCTTTTTTTTTTTTTTTTTTTTAAGTGCTCAGGAAACTTTCATTAATGGCTGTGATATCAACACTTTTCACTTCCCTCAATAACCCTGAAGTTTTCTGAAAATTTCTGAAACTACTTACTGGACTTTGAAGTGGGTTTACCATTAATGGGAACACCAGTGAGCAGGCTCTTACTTCTCAAGTTATTCACATTTTAATTTTACAGTGTTAAGGGGAAGGAAAAATTATTTTTATGTCTAATAGCTCCACAAAAAATCCCTAAAATCTTGTTCAGAGCAGCTTCCCTTTCGTTACAGTAATCTTATCAAGTCGAACTTGATAATCTTCTTGCCTAAATCGGCTATCAGTACTTCAGATAATGCAGTAACTAAAAGCCTCTTTAGGCTACTTAATAGTGCAGAACATGGAGGTTCTTTTCATTATGCAAGTGACTTACTGAACTTGCATTGTAGCTTCTCATAAGCTTATGTACCTGGGAGTTTTATTCATCCCAGGAGGATTCTGCTTCTGAAAAGCTTTTTCAAAAAAAATTAAAAACACCTCTCTCAAAGAGAAATTAATTGAGATGCATTCAAAATTTGAGTCCTACCACACAGTAGATCCCAGAACAGATTGACTGTAGTATTACTTCCTGAAAGTAAAAACTGTGATTTTAAAGGATAGAACAGATATTAGCATTTAATGATGTGTTCAGTAGGTTATTAAAGACATATTTAATACTATCTGTACTGGTTGGAAGTTTCTGAAAAAGCAACAGGACTTTATGTAAATGCATAGCAGCTCCTGGTACATGAGAAACTAATTTAAATATTATTGTTCTTTGTCACAAAATTAATGCAAAGAGAAATAAGGCATTTTACATCGTAGTCATCAACCATTTCCAAATGGGTGATCTGATGGGTGGTATGGACATTTGCAGATGTGACTGACAGTTCAGTAATATTAAAGAGAGGAAGATTTGCAGAGTGCTAGTTTATACTGACCTACCAAGCATACATCAAAACAGCAGTCCAAAACCAGTTAGGTGGAATGAAGAAAATGCTGATTTTAACAGAAATATAGAAAAAACCTAAAGCTAAAAAAATACTATGTTTTATATAAGTCTGTATAAATGCTGCATAAGGCAATAAACATTATTTAAATTAAACTTTTCTACCTTATTTTACATTGAACAGTTTGGTTTAAAAAAGGATATATTCAGACTAGATATATGGAAGAATTTATTGTGAGGATGGTGAAACATTGAGACAGGTTGCTCAAAGAGTTGGCAGACACTCCATCCCTGAAAACATGGAAGGTCAGGTAAGATGAGGCTCTAGACAACCTCGCTTAGTTGAAGATTGCTACTCATTGTAGGGGTGTTTTACTTATAGGATGGCAAGGGTGTCTCCCAGTATGTTGTTTAAAAACAGCACTGCTTGCATGGACGGACATTTTCTGCAATTGTAAATTCTGCAACTGATGATGAAAAGATCCCAAAAAGCAAATTGTAGTTAGAGTACCTAATTCACAGAAATTTCATTATTCAAACCTCTCTATATAATGAAAAGTTGGTGATATTAAGCTGTTTTAAATATTATGATGGGTTTAACCCCAGCCAGCAGCCAAGCCCCACAGAGCTGCTCCCCCACCAGTGGGATCAGGGAGATAATTAAAAGGAGAAAAGGGTAAAACTCCTTGGTTGAGACTAAATTTAATGGGGAGCAAGGAACGAATTCACTGCTTCCTAAGAGCAGGCAGGCGTTCAGCCATCCCCAGGACAGCAGGGCCTCATCACAGGTAACACTGTGGCATGTAACATGGGAAGACAAATGCCATCACTCCAAATGTCTCTTTCTTCTTCCCCCCACTTTATATACTGAGCCTGATGTCCCATGGTCTGGAATATTCCTTTGGTCACTTTGAGTCACCTGCCCCAGCTGTGTCTCCTCCCAAGCAACCCCAGCCCCTCCCCAGTGTGGCAGTACAAAAATCAGAAAAGGCCTTGGCTCTGTGCAAAGCCTGCTCAGCAATAACAGAAACATCTCTGTATTATCAACCCTGTGTTCAGCACAAATCCAAAACACAGAGCCATACCAGCCACTGTGAAGAAAATAAACTCCACTGCAGCCAAAACCAGCAGACATCTTAATTAATTGCTCATAACTATAGAATCATTGTTTGTCAGTGGAGTTTTAACAAAGTTTTTCATTTCAGTATTTTTTTTTTTTTTGCCCTAAAGCCTGGTGCCCAGTCTGTAACCAGATTGTCCTTTCATTTGGAAATGCTAATACTGGTGATGGGAGACCTGTCTGAAATGGAGTCATCACAAGCCTTGCCAGAATTTTCCACACTGATCTCCCTGGCCACAGACTGTTCCAGGATATGAGTACTATGTGTGTATATATACCAAGCACCCATTTTTACTGCAGTGTATAGAATTGAGATCTAAATAGACAGTATTTAATCTTTATATTTCCCCTATTCCAGAATTCAGGATACCAATCACCTCTGACCTATTATCATCTTTTTGATATGAAACACATGTCCAGCACATGATGAACAATGGCAGGAAGAAGGAAGTCTGGCTTATCTTTCCCTTAGTAATCTTAACAAGCTAATATGAAAATAAAGCCTTCTGTTCAGAATTCACTTTTGACTTCCACTAGTCCCACAAAGCTCGCTCTCTGTTTCATAAGAATTTTTTTTTTT
>PYHW01010334.1:5025676-5072489 GCA_013186435.1 Turdus rufiventris
TAATCATCTCTATTGGAAAACCATTCTTTATGGGGACACTTTATCCCTTTATAATGTGTCCTTGGGGGGAAAAAAACCCTCATTTTGCAAAAATAGAACTGCATGAGTCCTTTATACAGAGTTTATGTGCTAAACTTCCTGCAGTCTTCCTCCCCTACAAACTCTGCCTGCAGATGAAGTGTTTTAACCTTGCCCTCTTAATTTATTCTACATTTTAATTTACAATAAACAGATGCCGCCTCTTTTTGCTCTTGTTTCCACATTGTTCCACATTCTGCCTGGGTTGTTTCTGCATGTGTGAATATTCAATTATCTGTTTCTCCATGATTCTGCAACTGATGTACTAAATGTCTGTACAGGTTTGGGGGAGGGTAACTGGGGAAGGCAAAATTTAGATGAAAAATGAGTTACAGAAGTTTCAGCTCTTCTGAAAGTCAGGAACTTGGCTGAAAAGCTGTTAAACTAAGAAGAAAATCATAAACCACAACTAGAATTTGAAGGATTAAAAAAACACTACAGAAGCAGAACAGCCGCACACTGGTTCATAACATGTGAGCGTTTCTTTAGTCAGCACTTGGGTGTGAAATGCTCAAGAGACACCAAAGTGGCAGAAGAGGCTTCTGGTGCTGCTACTCCTTGTGAAAATTGGTCGTTTTATGGATTAAAATAGAAAGCAGCTGATTCACTTGTGGTTATTTATAGCTAAAAGCTGATAACACATTTTAGGACTCAAAGGTAAGGTATTTATTTGTATACTTTAATTAAAGCTATATAAAGGATAGACTATTATTCTTTATGGGAGTGGCCTGAAAAAGATCAGAGAAGAGCTTTTCAAGACCTCGTGGCCCAAAAGCCTTAGCTGCAGATATAAATAAGCCCTAATGTGTAAATCTAAGGAGTTCAGGGCACAGAACTGCACTCTCTGCCAAACGGGACAGTCAGTGACTGCTGCATTATTCACTGGTAAGAGCACCTCTCCCTGAAGCAGTAGTGAGTTCTCACTGCAACTTGTCCCCTTACCTTGTGCACTCCCAGCTGGATAAATGACTTGTGTTGGCATCTGCTCTCACACTGTGATGATCAGACTCGCAACAGAATCAGCAAGCGTGGAAATAATTCTTGTTCTGGACAGCTTTATGGCTGTGTGGAAAAACTGAGCTAAACCATGTGTCAGAGGTACATACCAAAACCAGTAGGGTGGGTAGGGACGAAGGTTAGGTTCAGAGTTGTATGTCTGCCCAAAATAGTACAAAATTTAGAACATCACAGGTGGATCAAGAGGTCACACACAGAATTCTGCAACCATGGCAGTTCTAGAAGCCAGAGACAGTCAATGGAAGGATGGCAGAGCAAGGACATGTTGGTTCAGAAACTTCAGCTCACCAGGCAGCCTTTTCAGGAGTCCTGCACAGCTGCAGGTGGCAGGTGAAACCAGCTTACTCTCCCATCCTCACTTCTTCCAGCTGAGACCCCTCAGCCACAGCAGGGTGCTCTCTGTCTGCTCTTGCATCCACACTTTTCTTACCTGGCAATTATTTACTGAGTTTTGCTGATATGGCAAGGGCTATGAGGCATTTTCTGACTTCGGGTGCAGCAAAACACCCTCCATCTGTCCCACAGGTCCTGCAACAAAAGCAGAAAGACCAGATAGGAAAGCGTGACACAAAAACTTAAATGACTGAGAGATTGCTTTGAAAGACCTCTGTAATCAGTGGAGCCTGATGATTAAGAACCAGAGCAGGATCCTGACACTAATAGGAGCATATGTGTTGTCCTGAGGCTCTGTGGCAGAGGTACCCCTAACCAATATAATGCAATTGCACAGCTGTTTAAAACTGCCATTCACAGTGCAGACAATTGGTGACAACAACCAGAGCAGCAGAAGTGTCCAAAGTGCAGAACAAACATGATAAATAACCTTCTTGCCTTTCAAATCTCGAATCAAGAGGCACATGCTGCTTTGCAAAGGAAGCTGCCCCCCTCTGTTTCTCAAACCCAGGCCATGCTGCCACTTTCTGCCGCTGCTCAGCAGTCATCCTGATTCATCCTAATCCCTCCCCTTGCTCTCCAGAAGCAGCAGTTTAGAAATGATTCCATAGCTACAGCTGTGGTAAGCTATGAGACCTAGGAATAAAAGTCTCCAAACTAAGCTAAGACAAAGAAAACACATTTTGCACAGTTGTCCAGAAGTGCCCTGGGCTTTACAAACAGCAAGTGTCAGTTCTGCCCCCAGAACAAAAGCAGATCACTCACCTGGTGTGGTACCTTCGGGATGAGACTCAAAACCCCTGCACACATATTTTGGTTATTTTAGCCACCCTCCTCTTGAAAATGAGACGTACCCCATTTGTGTCCCTGAAAGTCACACCTAAGTTAAATACTTACCTGGCTTGGGACCTGCAGCCCACACAGGAAAACAATTTCTGTAAATGAACTGTTCAAAGAGCTGTGCCTTGCATGCAGATTTCCAGGAGTTCAAACAAATTAAACCAAGAAATTAAAATATGTCTTGATGTGCAGCCTATCCAGCTCCCATGCAGCATAGAGAAAACTCCTGCCCAGATATAGGCATGCTTGGTGCACAGAGGGAGATAATGTTAGCAATTCAAGTCAGTGTGCCAGGCAAAGACTGCAACTGCACCTCTGCTCAAGGCAACAAAAGTGAGAAAGCTCGGCAAAAAAACCCCAAAATGCAAATAAACAACCAAAAACCCAACCATAAAACATTCTAATCTGATAAATATGGAAAAAGAGAGGTGATGCTCCCCCAGTACATTGCCCAGCAGGAGACAGAAACGATACTGAAGTTACCTCCCTGTAATCAGGCCCTTAAAAGACCGTTTTGATTGGAAAGTGCTGCTCACTGGACAAAGTCAAACCTGTTCCCATCCAGCAGGCACAGGCTACTGCTGCAGCACATTCCTCATGTGGCATTAGCAGGAGCATCAGCAGGAATTTGATAGGTCTGCTCAGGCAGCACAGTGGCAGGGAGCTGATCAGTAGGTGAGGCAGAGAAGTGCAGAGTATCCATAAATCAGAAATAGAGAAAGATTTAATTACATGCTTGGTTAATATTTACAAACATTGACATTTTTGTTCAATATGTAAATAAAACACAGAGATAAGAGACAGGGGCTGCAGTAGCCAAGCAAAGCCAAAATATACCAGGTTTGAGTATTTGCTGGCATATGCCGGGAGAGTGGAATGGAGACAAACTGTATAAACTGAAAGAATAAATAAATAAATATTGACATTGTTCTACACCTGTTTAGCCTCTGGAGACCAGTGATTTGTGGGACCATATGTTGGACAAAATGAGACTGTTCATTGATAATTGTAAATGTGGTGACCCCTTGCAAACTGGATATTAAAAATATTAAGTAAATGGCACATTTTAATTATACAGTAAAGAGGCTGATCTCCACCATTAAAAGACTGCAGCTGCCAGGAAGAATTGATCATATGACAGAAGGTAACATTTATTTGGTAGTAGACCTTGGTAAATGACATCCCAAACAATCTTTAGATTCTAAGACAAACACATTCAGTTCAGACTTGAATTTAACCATGAGGCTTCATTTTCTTTGCCTTTCAGCTGAGACAATTTTTATCTGTTCATCATATGCCATAGGGCTTGTTTTTTATTTTTCTTTTAATCTGTTTTGAAGTATTTAAATTTCAGATGAAGCGTTATTAAATGAGAAACTGTAAACGATGGAGTTCGGAATTGGAAGTCAACACATTTGTTATTCTTTTTGCCAAAGGTATTGAGTAAGTTGCATAATCAGCACAGTATTATATCATCTTTGTCAACACAAACAGAGCTTTTTTATTGTCTTTGAAAGCGCCACTGGTGAACAACGGAATGTGCAGACTCCAAAGAGCAGCAGGGAGAGCTCAGAGCGTCCACAATACCTGACAAAGTTGCATAAGGAAATGAAGAAGACACGTAGCAAATAGTCAGTGACCAGCAGAAATGCACAACGCTCTCACATATCTGCTTCTACGTCTGAGGCCGAGGAGAGAAACCGCACGCAGGCTTTGTAACTCCCTGCCTGCCTGCTGTGATCCGACTTTAAGACAAATGTGTGATGGTAAAGCAGCAGCCCAAGCGGATTGATTCTTCTCACTGACCCAGATAAACCCAGGGTTTGATGTTTTCCGCCTCCACTTCTGATGCTGTGAAGCACAAGGAATGTGTCACATTGTGCCAATCCTGTGGTGAGGCACTTGCAGAGTCTGAAGGTTGGGGCACGTGAAATAAGGAGCTGGAAGGAAGCAGGCTGCTATTCCATTGGAAGCGAAGGGGAGCGTAGGCCCATAGAATACCTCTTCCTTCCCCTCCTTGCTAACATCCAGCACCTGCATGGCAAAGCATACAAAATATTTTTGGGATCACAGAAGAAAGCTGAAACAAATTTGCTGGCACCCACCTCATGTATTTACAATTATTTCCAGCAGAAAAGTAGTTTCAGATAATTTTTAGATTATTTATGGATCTGGTGATCCATTTGCTGTTCTCATCACCCAACCTAAAACCTGAGTGCTGTGGCACTCGAGAGCAAACAATGACATTGGATCCTGCTTCCTGGCAGGAGAATGTGCAGCCCTGAAAGTGGGTTACTCTGCGCAGAAGGGCTCCTGTCAGCACAGAGCACAAATCGTTTGTCAGCTGCAAGGTATTTAGGGGGCACAGAAGGTCTAGAGAAGATGGAAATGCCAAATAAATTACTGACCTAAAGTAAGTAAAGGTATTTGAAAAAAGTGGAATTTTTTCTTCCAAAGGAGAGAGCAACCTCAGTTTTCCTCAACTGGAAGATAAAAGGGCTAGTTTTGCTGGTTAAAGCCAGGCACACTGCCAACAGCTGAGCAGGGACAGCACACACAGCTCTGCCAAATCACTCATTATATTTCTTTTCCCTTTTATGTGGTGACTGTGTCAGGCTGCCAGTTCACGACCAGTCTGGGGGTGTGGACAAATGTCCATTTAAGAAAGCAAGATCCCAGGATTATTTTTGCTTGTCACTAAGCCGTATTAAAACCCAGGTGCAATACTACAAACTACCTGTTAGATTATAAATGATCCCACTGGTGGAGCACAGCTGCTACACCTCTATACTGTGCTATTACTCCATCTAAGCATTATATGTCAGCTATATCCAAGTCAGCCTGAATCAGTTTTTCCAATAAATTTTTTGGTATGATACCCAACAACTTGCTAAAACATAATTATGCTAATGATCAGAACATGTTTTTAACTGCTTATCTCACATTATCTTACTCTTTACAAATTCATCATACTAAGTGTTCAATACAGGATCAGCAGCTTGGCAACCTAATATACTCCCTTCTTATGCTAAGCCTAACTTCTAGTCTTATGGGACAGTTTGGAGGTGAAATTCTAAAATCCAAAAAGTTGGAAGCTAATAAGATCATTGTTTATCAGCAAAAGTGCAGAAACTGAGAAATAAACAAAAATTTCTGTCTTCAGCTGCCCAGATGGTCACAAAACAGTGGCTGTGATGCAGAACTGCTTCACTGAGAAACACGCAGAAAGATAAGAATTCCTTACTTCTGCACCAAAATATGCCATGAAAGCCATGGATCTGTAGGTGAGCTGCTTTTATAAAAGATGGGAGAGCAGAAGAGTTTGTTGGGACAATCCCATTGCCTATGGCAGGGATCAGAAAGCTTCCATTGAAGCTTTAAAGCAGTAAGCAGTAGGGCATGTGGCAGGCTGACTGTGCTTGGTCAAGGAACAACTTGTTAAGTCTGGCTGTCCTTCAGAAAGCTGGAAAGAAAAGAAAAATCCCAATATGGGCATCATCCATTTCTGCAAACCCTTTAATTTTGAACTTGAATGTGTAACCAGTGAATATATACACATTATTTTATCCAAATCCTGCCAAAGGAAAGACAATTCAATCCTGGTTTACTGGAATATCTTAGAGGAATTGCATCTATTGGCTCATCTGGAAACACTTTTAATATCTACAGTATTTCCTCTCTGTTTATGCAGGTTCAGTGGCTGCATAAGAAATATCCTTAATCTCTCCTCTTCACATGTATTTTCCTTTTTTAATAACAGCTGTGCAAAACTTATACTTGCAAAATTATTGGAAAAGACTTTAAAAGAAACCTAAATCGCTCACCTGGATACATGCCAAAGGCTCATTTGTCCAAATCGAATAGCCACCAACTAAATATATTCTACCATTGTGGACAGCAACTCCAGACTCATTTTGACCTAAAGCAAAGAAGGAAATAGAAACCACTTTCAGTGTTCAATTAACCCTTTTAACACCGAGTGCTGCACTTCTGTAATGGAATGCAAACACTCCTGCCAGTAACTTGACTGTTTCAGAATTCCCAACGTGTTGGAGTGAAAGTGAGGTGTGGGGGCAGCTCCTTGCTCTCTGCAGGGGCCCTGCCTGGTGCTGCCCAGATGAGCAATAAGCCCAAAGGAGCATTAATGTGGCTGTGCAGGGGACCATCTGCTCCTTCCTCACGTGTGTCACAGGTGACAGGCACAGTCCCCACCTGCCCCTCAGCCTCCATCAGACACCAACAACCAAACAGCCTCGGAGGCTGAGAGTGCCCCTCATGTGCTGCCCACACCTGTTCAGCTCCTCCAGGTACAAGCACGGTGAAAATCACAGGAGCTGCTGTGCAAGTTCATCCCCATGGCAACGATCTCCTGACAAGTTTGGAAGTTTTGAAGGAAAAATACAGCCTTAAAAAAATCTGCACTACACAGTTCACCAGGCACATTTACTGCCAGTTGGACTGACAGAAAGAAAGGCTCAGACAGCTTCTTAAGGCACAGGTCACAAACTGCAGGCAGTGGAGAGGAGGCTGCCTCACTGCATTTAGTGGGACAGGGTCAGCTCCAGAATAAGGAGGCTGCCTGTGGGGCCAGGGTTTTGCAGTTGCAAATCAGATTACATCCTTCTCAAAGGCTGTCAGGTCCTCCAAGTAATAAAATAATTAATGAGTGAGCAAAAGACACATGAAAAACCAGATCTGTTTGACCATGTGCAATTCCTTTTTAATCTATGCCTCTCTCCATAGTGTCCATCAAGTACTCTGATGGCCTGACTTGGAAACCAAGCAACCCTACTGTTGGTGCTTCTCTGAGTATAAGTCACAAACCTGTCTCGAAGCATGGCCAGCAGGTTCAGGGAGGTGATTCTGCCCCTCTACTCCACCTGGTGAGACCCCACCAGGAGTGCAGTGTCAGCCCTGGGGACCCTACTACAGGAGGGGTAGTGGTCTGTTGGAACAAGTCCAGAGGAGGCCACCAAGTTGATTAGAGAGATGGAGCACCTCTCCTATGATGAAAGGCTGAGAGAATTGGGGTCTGTTCAGCCTGAAGAAGAGAACGCTTCAGTGTGACCCAATTGTGGCCTTCCACCACCAGCAGAAAGCCTACCAGAGAGCTGGAGAGGGACTTTTTAAAAGGACATGTAGTGACTGGACAAAGGGGACTTGCTTCAAGCTGGAAGTGAGTAGGTTTAGATTAGATATAAGGAAGAAAGTCTTTACTCTGAGGGTGGTGAGGCCACCCAAAGAAGTTGTGGATGCCCAGTCCCAGAAAGTGCTCAAGGCTAGATAAGGCTTTGAGCAACTTGATCCAGTGGGAGGTGTCCCTGCCCATGGCAGGGGTTTGGAACTAGATGATAATAAAGGTGTCTTCCAAACCAAAGCATTCTAAGATTCTGTCTCTCCCTCGGATTCAAGGGGATACTACATCTAGGAATTGTATCAGGTGGAGGTGAACTTTGGTAGACTGGGTGCCAGGGACAGTGAGCTGCAGTGTTTTGCAAGTTCCAGCTGTAACAGTTCTTCCTAATAAGTCAAGAAGAACTTTACAGATCCTGTAGTTAACTAAGCACTCAATTTCTGACTTGATGGAATTCCAACAAGGACATGTCCTTTTGGGTAATTTATTGAGAAGATACTGTTTAGAAATAAGTGAGAGTTAACTGATTTCATTGAAAGCTTTGCCCTATAATGCCAGCAGAAACCACTACAAAATGACATTACATGGCAAAGATACATCAGTCTCTTGTACACTCAAACAGGGAGCTAAACCAATACCACAGGCAAGCTTTTGGAGAATCAAAAAAGAGTACTGGTAATATTATGACAAATTATTTTAGACTGCTTAATTAAACAAAATTTATCTGCACCTTCTTCAAATGTTCTACAGACCACTGAATGCCAGAACTGTAATGAAAAGTGTCTTTTTGGCTAACAGTGGTCCCTAAATTGGAAGCATTACTAGCAAGTTCATGGAGTTCCACATAATAAAGGCATCTAAAGGGAAAAGATGTTTCGGTGAGTAGTGAGCATCCCTTTTGCCCAGTGCTCACCTGTCAGCATGTTGAAGCTGCAGCGGGTCCACTGGTCGGTGTCTATGCTGTAGGAGTCTATGTGACGGACCAGGATGCGGTCATTGTTGTAGTCCAGGTCATTCCCACCCAACACGTACAGCTTCCTTTGGACAGCGGCCATGGAGTGATACACCCTCCTCTGCAGCATCGGGCTACGGCTCGACCACTTGTTCTGGAAAGAGAGAGAGCTTGTCTAAGCGCTGCTCAGACATACCTATAGTGGCAGTGCAATGAACAGTAGCACAGTACTGGTTTCTTCTTACCCTTGGTCAGGAATCAGAGGTGCATATCCCGGTTCTGTTCATATGCTAGATATGTGCTGGTTGTAACACTGAATGAGGATAGTGGACTTTCAATACGTGGTTTACAGTTCTCACGTTTAAGTTCATTAATTTAATGGCATTTCTTGTTCTATTTTTTTTTGTCTAGCTCATCATGTTTCAAATATATATTTTTTTCTCTATAACTCACTAGCAAATTCTCCTTAAACCAGATTATTAAATGTCTCCTTTGTATACAGTGCTAAAATTATCCGTACTGTGAGCTCTGTTACGAGAGAAGAGAGATTCTTCTGCCTTTTGTTATTCAGAAGCTTATTTGATCTTATCCTTGGGGAATAAAGCAACAGGAAAAATAATTTCCTAAAGAATCTTCTCAAATTATACATTTGGTCTAATGTCAATCCTTTATTTGTGGCAACTTAGAAAGTTGCAACCTTTTGTGATTTTTTCTTACTCATTAACAATATTCAAGAATTTTATCTGTTGAGAAGAGAGGCAGGAAGACATGGAAGACAAGGGATTAAAGCAGAGTATTTTATACCTGAGAAAACAATTGCTCCAGCTATGTCTACCAAATCAAACAACCTCGATTTAAGTGGAGGAAGTTAAAAATGTGTGAAGAATTCTTTTTGTGATACATGTGCAGCAACTCCAGTGTCTCTAAGCCTTCTGCCTTTTAACCTCCACAATATATAGCTATACATTTCAATGTGTAATAGTTGAATATTGGGCATTAATGCTTGCATTAGTAGTCCAGTCTCTTAACACCAGACTATAGACACCATCTGCTTTGCAAAGCCTGCCTGCATCCCCTGATTATATCTTTAGCTTCCTCCACTGCAGTGCCTGCCAGGTGAGCCTCAA
This sequence comes from Turdus rufiventris, assembly GCA_013186435.1. Lineage (NCBI taxonomy): Eukaryota > Metazoa > Chordata > Aves > Passeriformes > Turdidae > Turdus > Turdus rufiventris. The sequence goes on from PYHW01010334.1 coordinate 5,035,218, forward strand.
AGCACTGCAAAGGCAGCGAAACAGAGGGGCCTGGCAGGGTCATTTCTAATAAGGCGGTGTGTGAATACTAATCAGCGGTGGGGAAGCAGAGGTCAGCGCAGCCGGCTTGTTGGCAGGTAGCTGTGTGCTCGGTGGCAGATGGCAGGCATTATCGACTCGCCACAAAGGCCTCGCGCAGGAGCGGGCGCCGGCGCTCCCTGATAGAGCTATTGAGATTCCGCGCGAGATGCGAGCAGATGTGATGGTTTCCAGTAGCCACCGTAAACAATATGCCAGCAGAATTTTTAAAGAGAGCTGGTGTGTACAAACACGAAGCAGACGTCTTTTGAAGAATGCGAGTGCACAATTCCCCTGTAACTCTTCACGCGCCAGGGCGGGCTCCTCGCCACCAGCACGGCGCACTGAGGCAGTCCCAGCAGCAGAATTTTGGGGTGCAACTTTCACAAGTGAAGAGCCCAGGTGAAAGGTACACAATTGAGACATGGCATCCAAACAGGTGCCCCCCTCACAAGCAGTGTAAGATTGCTGCCTGTAATTGCTCCTTGGATTTAGGACAGTCAGCATTTGTAGTCAATGATAAACCTGCACCTCGAAAAGAATGAGGCAGGTGTGTCATCTCCTGCTTTCTGCCCCGTGTGTGTGATGCTTTAAAAAGTCTGTGGGAACCACACAGAAGTATCTCCTGGAACAATTTTGCTCCAAATACAGCAATCAAAGCCTCTATCCTACAATCAGAAAAGCCAATACTCTTCCACGTGGGTGTAAATCAGGCTGTGCAACTCTGATTGCAAGCTTAGGACTTTTAATTCCTAATACAAGCAAGAGGGCACAACCATGCCCTAACCCTCAGAAATGGTTACTGAGCTGCGCTAACCTAATCAAAACACATACATAATGTATGAAATAATCCCTAAAAGATATTTTAGGTGCTTGGGTAATGAAATGATAGGCACCCTTGCAGTCAGCAGAGTAAGTCAGGGCCAGGTAGTACAGTTCTCAAAGTATTCAGGAAACAAAAAGGCCCATATATGCAATTCAAAACAGAAATGCCAATGACAAGGACCGGTTTTGGAACACTGAGTACACATTGCCCAGGGCTGCTGGATGACAAAAAAAAAAAAAGCAGCAGCAAAATAAATAATGGTAAATACAGGGGATTTAAAGCACATTTCTGTGTTTAATCTAAGATGTTTCCAATTCCTGCAGGCTTAAAAAACATAATAAGTTGTCAGGGTCTCCATTACTCTGTTAAACTGATACATCAGTACAAAGTGAATTTAACACACCACTAATTCAAATGGTCAGCACTTTTAGCCTTATGAAATCTTTGTATGTATTTACCAAGAGATCTGTTTGAAACAAAACATATATAACACAGATACTCACCTGCTTAGGATCATAGACCATGAGCCTATTTTGATATTGTGCAGTGTTTGTTACTCCTCCTATAAAAGAGTTTATACAGGTTACATTTTTTCATATAAGCATATCCAGGACCAAGATCAGTACAGCAAAATAACCAGTTCTAGAGTTCATTTGCAGATAATCATTATATTGCATACCACCACTTCTGCTTACATTCCACTGCACTTCTTAATCTGCTTACAAGGGAAAAAGCAGCTCCATTTGTCAAATATATAGAAACACAGCAGCATCAATAAACACCCCATAATTTTAGAGCTAATTTCTTGGGCCAAAATGAGTTAAAAGTTGATCTGTTTATACATAATTGTGCATTAAGCCTTCATCAAGACACAAAGATAAAACCCATTCCTGTTCCAAGGAACATACAGTGTGTGACACAGTTTAAAAGAGGAAGAGGTGGGCTTGCATCAATGAGAAAGAAGAGGTCAGAGCTCTGCCTTACCAGGAGCATGACAAGGGATACCACTGCCACTTGGAAAGCACAGTTCAAGACTGTGCAACTGTGCTTACCTAAACATTTGAAAGAAATTCTCTACTTAGCTTGTATTCTAGAGAAAACATCTCCTTGTTTAGTTGTAAACTTAGGTTGGAAAATTCCTCCACAATGACCAGAAACAAACTTACCCTTTACTTTCCAACAGTGGTCAAGAAAGCATGGTGTAAAGTACCTCAGAGAAGCTCAGAACAGTCTGACCCAAGTAGATGCTGCAAACCATCTGTTTACCTCAACACAGTAAAGAGACATTTAATGCCCAGTCATCCTCTTCTTGTTTTGTTTTAAATGGCAGATTGCACTAAGTAAACATAGAAAACTTCTTCATCTATAATCCTACCTGTGCAAACATGGTTTTGAATGTGCTCAAGCCTTCTGGGGACATGGTGTCACTGCAGCACTGCCACAGATCCAAGTTTCCCTCTGTCACCATGCTGGGCCCGTGGGAAGATGGAATCAGAAATAACCCTGCAAGCTGCACCTCAGCTTCATCCTGCCAAGAGGGCTGGGCAGAACTAGGGCATATCAGTGCCCACACACCAGGGACACTCATAGTGACGGACAAACTATTTATATTACAGTTTTAAAGACATGTACCAATAGTGGACAAAATCCATAGCAATGAAAGGGAGGATTTTCATCTTATTACATTTCATTTTGTTGACACTTCCCTTTTTGTGATCATACCCTGTTTCAGCTGGGACAGCAGCACAGTGACTTACTATCCTGCTGGCTGAGCTATGGCCCAGTCCCACTAAGCTTGCTGGGCTGTTTTTTCCCCTTTTATCCCCAAGCTCTGTGCTAAGGAATCCTCATTTTGCCACCTGCCAGCTAGGCCAAGGCCAGCATTTTGGTTCAGAGCCATACTGTGATTTTGAAGCACTCTGCCAACTCCCCCATGTCATTTTAGGCTGTAAGTTGGGACTGGTGCACATTCAAGTTAAACCAGAAGCTCTGCTCCAGATGTGCCAGCCATGCTCCAGTTCCTATATCAGCATAAGGGTGTGAAACAATAACTGGTCTTTTGGCTCTGTACCATCTGAGTACTGGGAACATTTGAGCCAGAGGACCAGAACAAACCTAGTTCAAAGCAAAAAATGCAAAGGGTTCATGGAGTAAACATAGAGAACTTGGTGCCAAGGTTTTACCTGCTGATCTGCTCCTACTGGGCTAAGCTACTTGCTAACATTGAAGTGCCCTCTGATCACTCCAAAAAACTTGAGTGGGGCCAAGAATCGATAGAGAAACTACAGATACATCTATTTTAGAGTCTTTTCTTCAACTGCAGCAGCAAGGAGAAACAATGATGTTACTTGGGCACATCTCTGCAAGCACCAGCCTATAATGGGCACCTGCAGAGGGATGGCAGCCCAAACTCCCAGCTCAGAGATGCTCACAGGCTGAGAGACAGCGGGGATGAGATGTAGTCTCTCCAAACTGTTTCCATCACACTGTGCCACACCCTGCCCATCACAACACATGTGAAGGGCACACACAGGAACAGGCACTGGAAAGCAGACTGCCCCTGTGTCTGATCTCACAATCTGTTATTTGTCTTTACACTGTTGTTCAGCCTTCACATTCCTAGTGGTCATCAGCCACACAGACAAAACAATCTTTTCTAATACCTGTTTTGTAAATTGATTTTTTTTTTTTACATACAGTTATTTTCACTCTCATCACAATGTCTGAAAAAAGGCAACAGATTAGTATTCTGAAAAATAAAAATCATAGTTATTTGGATTATTACCTCCAGAATGTTAAACTACAGGAGACACATTTGAAACACAATGCTTGGCCATACATTTCCATTCTGAAAGGACACCTTAATCTGGGGGAAAAGATGTGAAGAAAGAAGAGAAAGAAGAGTGTTGCTTCCTCGTCAAGTAATAAAATAAGCAAACAAGCAAAATTATTTCCTTCTCTTCACAAAGAGCCCCTCACATCAAGTACACAGCTTACATCTTTTCCCCTGCAATACTACTCATCTCTGGTGTTTCATCATTACATTCCCTTCACATACCGCTCTTCACTTTTAGATTAATCTGCCAAAATGAGATGCTAAGGATTTGCATACAGATTTGACTACACAAAAATAGATCTGGAATTAATAACAGTCTCTATATGTTTTAATTTCTTCTAGACTGGAGTACCCTTGCCTCCAGCAGTATTCTTGGCTTTGAAAGTCATCAAGCTGATTTGTCTGCTCTTAGGTTATGATGCCACATGCTGCTACACTGTCCCCTGCAATCAAAGTGCTCACAGAGATAGATTCCATGCCTTCCCCTAACAAGTATATTTTATAGATTGGCAGTTTTGATCTCCCCTCCCCAGGGGGATAATCTGCATCTTAACAGGTTTCTATAGATACATCTGTCATTAAATATGCCATCTTATATCTGCATCAATTTTCAAACTCTAGTTCCTTCTAACTTTGAAGTGCTATAGCAAAAGTTTAAAAAATTCTGCCAAAATTCAAATTTAACAAGTCTGCAATGTCCTCTTGAACTATTTTTTTTTTAAATACTACAGACAGCTGGGAAAGGGCGAAAGAGCAACAATATGTCTCTTAAAAATAAGAAAGGAAGGGGGAAAAGAGTTTAAATGGTACTAAAAATAATACATACTTTCTCAGAAAATAAATGGGGTAATTCTGAGAGAATTTCTTAAACTTCTCTGCTGTGTTTTCTATGAGGACAGGACAAAGAGGCATCATAACAAGAGAAAGTAGTTAAAAATCAAACTACACTATTAAATTTGATGTCAAGCAATAACAACTAACGTAGTAGTAACCAACAGAGAAGGAGGAAAAAAAGTCTGTCTAGTTAAATGACAGAAAATTTACAGTTTGGTCAGCATTTGCTGTTTTTGCAAACAGAGTGATGATTACACTGCTTTAATGTGGGCAGCTTGCTTTGAGGACTCCAGTTTCTGGGAGGCAAGGAGCACCCTCAGGACAAGACTGTCTTTCTTGCAGACAGGAACACACACTTGTGGAAAGGTCCATGGGCTCACAGTGCTTTTACACTGCCACAATAACTGTCCCTTACTCCCTTGTAGGCTGCAAATGTTGCTTTTTAAGCCTTCCAAGACCTGTAAATTCCTAATTCATGCAACAGTGCCATTCTACAAGGAGAAATTGCTCAAGGATTCCAAAACACACCTCGTCCATCCCTTTCCCACACTTGAGAAACGTTTTGTGTTATTACAATCCCCCCAAACACCCCCCAAACTGTACTGAGAAACTCCTTCAAGACACACTTCTAAAAAAAGAAAGGTAGAAGGCCATCAACACTTAACATTTTCCTAAATGTTGATTCATTTAGGATTCAACATTTTCCTTAATGACGATTTATAAGCCACATTTGTAACATGGCCTACCAAGGACCCCATTTGACTTGAGAAATCTAATCCAGTCCAAATCCCCCAGAAAATATCACAACTCTCTCCGCAGTCCCTAAGCGCTAGGCTGTGTGCGGGAATCCAAGTTCACTGGGAGACGTGTAAAAATACATGCTGGCAAAGAGTTCCCATGTGTGCTCCTTCCAGAAAATCCAGGGAATAGACAGAAACCCACGACATGTACCCTGAGGTGCTCTGCTATTTTAAAGCAGAAATCTCTCCTCCCTTAGGTGTCTGTGTGTTAAACACAAGATAAACCTTCCTCAATGTGCAAACTGCTGCCTCTTGCTGCAGCCAGCCCAGGTGCAGTGAGGAGAGCTGAGCTGGAGCATCTTCTCCCAAGCTAAGGAGTCCCCTGGAAGAGGCCAACAGCAGCTCTAGTGCTCTTTGGCTCCAGATGCAATCCAGCCACAAACAGGAGGGGCACAAGCCCTAGGTTTGTTTAAATCATTAAAGCTGGATGTTTACATTCAATCTAAGGAGAATCAATGGCATCAAACCAACAATGTCCATCACTGAAAGGTGTGAAATCTTTCATTCAAATACAGTAAAAATGAAGCCTGTATATATATGGAACATATAGAGACTAAGACTGGGCCTCAAGGCAATTTTGATGCACTTGTTAACCTCCCATTCCCAGCAAATCCTGTGCCAGCCACATTGTAAAACTTGATTTGGATAGATTCTGTGAACTCATATTATTCCAGATCTATTTTTCATAAAGTAACTTTATAGGCTTTTGATGAGAAAAAATTCTTTACTTCATGACAGCCTATGGATAGTAAGGCCATACTTTTCATCCCAAATCACTTGCAAACTCAGAATAATTCTTCAAGCTCTCATTTCCTTAGTGAAACTCTTCACCATTAGGGAAAAAACAACAATTTTAAAAAATCAAAAGAATAAATCTTGAAGTTTGAAAAAAAATATTTATCTCCTATATTAAGTACAAAGCAATTGTACAGGGATGGCTTGTTTACCCCCTTTCCCCAAGCTGAGTTTTTATGTGCATGTCAAGATGTTATTTTAGCTGACACACTTAAGGTCAGACAACTCAGGCCTCTGCAAAACACCAGTGTAACACTTTGTTTTAAACAAGACTTTTCATGTGCTAATCTCTGGAGCACCCAAGGCAAAGGGAAGTGTCATTAACCCAAGATGCAGGTGCAGGAATGGCCCAGAGCTGGAATGCCTGGCAGAGGTTCCCTGCCCCTCAATGTCCCGAGGGGCACTACACCTATACTGGTGGAGGAAGGTTAAAGTGGATAGAAAAGGAGGTCTCCAGGTTTGCATGTGCACTCCACAGAGGATGCTGGGAAATGGGCATAGTTCAAGTCCTTGCTCTTATGGAAAATATTTCCCTGCTTTTATAGATGTTAGTGATTGTTAGTCATGTTGAACTCCAAAGTGTTTCGTGTACTTTGTTTATATTTCACTGAAATACTTCACTTTTCAAGCACTGTGGCACACAATTAATTTGTGAAATGGGTCATGGCCTGGAAGAATCACCTTTCTATAAAATTTCCAAACCATCTTCCCAATGCAATGTCAGTACATTGTGGTTTAACTTCAGTCAGCAACTCAGCCTCACACAGCCACTCATTCACTCCCCCAGCATGGGATGGGGGAGAGAATTGGGAAAGCAAAACTGAGAAAATTAGTGGGTAGGGATAAAGGGAGTTTAACAGGTAAAGCAAAAACCAGGCACACAAGCAAAGCAAAACATGGAATTAATTCACTGCTTCCTATGAGCAGGCAGGTGTTCAGCCATCTCCAGGAGAGCAGGGATCCATCAAGCATAATGGTGATTTGGGAAGTCAAACATCAGCACTACGAACACTCCCCATTTCCTTCTTCTTCCTCCAGCTTTACATGCTGAGCACGACACCATATGATCTGGAATGCCACTTTGGTCAGTGGGGGTCAGCTGTCCTGGCTGCATCCCCTCCCAAACCCTTGCCCATCCCCAGCCTCCTCACTGGTGGGGTGGGGTGAGAAGTAAAAACCACCTTCACTCTGTAGAAGCACTGCTGAGCAATACAAAAACATCCCTGTGTTAACCAGACTATTTCCAGCACAAATCCAAAACATTGCCCAGACTAGCTGCTGCGAGGAAAGTTATTCTATCCCAGTCAAAACCAGCACATTATTTTAATAAATTCTCATGTTTTGTTTTTCTTTAAAGAAGAAAATAAAAACAGGATTGTGCCCGAAAAACAATACATAGTGACATAAACATGAAAATATGGAGTTCAGAAAACTCAAGGGCTGAACCCACTTGTGCTAAGCAGAGGGACTGACTAGGGCCAGTGTGCAAAAGGCTCCCTCTTTTAATCTGCTTCTGTCAGGTTAAAAAAGAGGTGGTAGCAGCTTAGGAGTCCCTCTGTCACCTGAACACCAGCCACCCACCTCCTATTGCCAGAGTGTAAACTCACAGTGGTTTGTTCTGTCCATTTTCCTTTCCTGCTGCCTTTGCCATAATTTTATTATCTATTATTTTTGAAGCCTTGTCATATTTGTCCCAAAGGAGCAGCAAAGCAAAGCTGAAAATGAATCCCAATAATAACAGAAATCCCTGAAGTCTAGTTAGCTTTTGATCAGCAAAGCCTTAAAGAGGGCATGAGGCTGTAGCAGAGGCACTGAGTAAGTAAATGGTCAGTGTGCAGATCAAGCTTTGATGACTCTCTCTACAAATAGAAGGGCTAGAAGCTTATATTATCACTATTTAATTTATTCCCTCAATAAAATACTGGGCACATTTCCATAGTTCCCTTGCCAGCTGGTAGTAGCCGACTGACTTTGAGAGCTCTTTGCTGATGACCTGTACTTCCCAGAAAAAGCAGCAGGGATACAGCTCAGAAACATTTCTAACTCAGACTAATTTTTTAATTACCTAATTTTAGGCCACATACTTCAAAATTAGGTTCCCTCCTGCATTACTAATTACTTTTATGCTAACATCTTATATTCAGTGATGAACAGTGGATTTTCCAGCAGTGACTAAGATACAATAAAACACCTCTCTGTACTATTCCCCAGCCCCTGAAGGTACATGTACCACGAGCTACATTCTGGTTCTAAGCAATTAATTAATAATAGAAAGCTAGCTACAGTTATTACATCTTCATCCACTTTTCTTTTTAAAATAACTCTATTCAATACACAAGCAGGTTTCAGTGTGAGAGTAAAAAAATCATATCGATCTCTACTGAAATGTAGTAAGAATGCACTCGTACTTCACAGTAACCTGTAATAATTGAGCAACTCAAAACTTCTAAGCACTTTCTTAGAACCTAAGAAAACAGAACTGAAAAGCTGAAAGTGTCTACCTTATCCCACTGTTGGTAGCCTTTTCAAATATAAATGGAAAAATACTGATAAAATATTTTTTGTTGTTTCACCTAGTTTTAAAGCAATCATTCAGTAGGCTTCCACTTACCTCCTCCACTGACTCTACAGCTCTGCTAGAGGCATATCCTTGAACACAATACCACACTGCATCATTTTCTAAACACAAGTGGAATTTAAAACACACAGTTATGTATACCTTTCACCTACATAACGAAGCACATGAATTAATCCTCAGGGTAATTTCCCCTTTCCCAGTAAATCTGGAAAGATTAAATTTAATCTTCAACCAGCCCCATCTTTGACTTAAAAATTGCTATCAAATACTTTCTTGAGTTTTGATTGTTTTGTTGTTTGGATTTTGGTTTTTTTCATGAAATTAAGACCAAAATTATTACTTTTTTCATTTACTGAAGGAAAGACCACACTGCTGGATTTTTAGCGCACATTCAATGATTTTATGTGAGACTGCTTAACACCATTTTTCAAAAGGTCCTATTCTTCTTAAACACTGACAAATGTAAACCACAAAACAGGAAAAAAACCCAGCAATCAAGACACAACAGTATTAACATTCATGTATTTGAAGAGTCCACTGCAGACACACATCCCTCTCTGCTAATAAAATAGGAAAAGTAGTGACTAAAAAGGATAATGCTAAATACACCCAGCTGGTAGCCTAATGCAGAAATCCTGTCCATGTACTGTATCTGGGACTCACCTCAGGATTCACAGAGCACAAACTCTACAAAACTCCCTAAATTATGGTCACTAGAGAAAATGACCGAAAGGACCTGCCAGGGATCTTGGTGATTTTCTGTGTTCTGTCCTGCTTTTAATTCCAAAGCCATCATTCATTACTTTAGTGTGTATGCATTAAAATACCTGCTAATTCCCCTGCCAATGCTTGGGAATCCATTCCCATGAGGCACTTAATCCATAGGGACAGAAAGGTACATCTGCTAGCCTAAACACACTTTGAGAAGCACAGCGAAGGCCTGAAAAGCTAACTTAATCTTCCATTCATATTCCATCTCTTCACCAGAGGCATTCCAGACCATATTAAAATCCCCAGAGGGTATCTGCAGGGAAGATACCAATCACTGAACATTTACCTCAAGGGCTGGCCCCATTTACTCATTAGCTTCCTTAATAAGTATTATAAATATATAACCTTCCATGGCACACTTCTTAGTAAAGGGGGAATATTTTTCTGTCAAATCTTCTGTAGGGAGCATCGGCCATATTCCAGAATAACTAATCCCCACTACGAAGACTGAGGAAACTAAGTCCTCCCACCTCCATCAATGGCACATAACAACTAAAGACTCAGTTGTAAATGACACATTATTTTAGATCTACACATTCATCTATCAGTGCCATAAAGCTGTGATTACATCCAGACAGCCTTGTGTACTAGTTATGGACAGAGCCATGAATGATTTCTAAAAATTGTCATCTTGGCATGTTGCAATATCCTGAAGAGCAAATGCGAGCAAATCATGCATCCACCTTCAAGCCCTGGAATAACACAAGCTAACAGGTGCTTAATTTTCCATTTCATCATCAGGAAAAAGTGAATCATAGAATTATAGAATATTCCGAGTTGGAAGGGACCCACAAGGATCATCAAAGTCCAATTCCAGGCCCTGCACAGGCTCAGGAACCACACCATATGCCTGAAAGTGTTGTCCAAACGCTTCTTGAACTCTGTCAGGCTGGTGTTATGACCACCTCCCTGGGGAGCCTCTTCCAGTGCCCAATCAACCTGTGGGTGAAGAACTTTTTCCTCACATACAACCTAAACCTTCCCTGACACAACTTCAGGCCATTCCCTCAGGTCCTGTCACTGTCAAAAGTACCAGATCATACTACAGAAACAACGTCTGTTTTTGTTTGCTTGTAGGAAGCACAGAGAATTTATCATTGGAAATTTGTCCAAAAGTGCATTATAATTTCAGTTCACCGTGATTTATGAATGGCAACTGGAGACAGCACGTATGATATCAGCAACTCTGAAACATTGAGTGTAACATATACATTATGCTCCTATACTTCTAATGAGGCTTCAGTTCCTTTGTCCTCCCCAAAGAGAAAAGTTATCATGACATATAAACCACAGATTTATTACTTTAATTCAAGCCAGTATTTTGGTATTTTGTTAGTACCTCAAACTGTGTGAAACGTTTTCTACCTGATATCCAAAGAAGACCATCCACCACATATCCTGCATGGCATGAGAGCGACCGATCAAAGGACTGTACAAAGGTCCACTTGTTCTTCTTGGGGCAGTAGCGCTCAACTGTGGGCAACACTTGACGCAATTCGTTCCTGCCCCCTACGGCATAGAGGTACTCGTCCACGGCTCCCAGCACAAAGTGCTCCCGGCAGTTCTTCATCGGAGCTATCTCCGCCCAGCAGTTAGTGCGGGGGTCATACCGACAGACAGTCCTCACGGCACACGTGCGCCCTGTGGAGTGCTCCACCTCTCCACCAGCTACAAAGAGAAAGTCTCCCATGACAGCAATGCAGTGGTGGCTCCTCCCCACTGGCATAGGCGCCAGCTCGCTCCAGTTAGCGATCCCCGCAATGTGAACGTTCTCCTGGTCTACTGGATTGAAGTAGCGCAATTCCTTCACTTTGCAGACTTCTCGTTTTTTCCCACCAATAATATAAAGAGTGTCAGACTGGAAGCGAGGCTTTGTCCTGGCAGTTTGCCAGACTGGTTGTGCATAGACGCTCTGGTGGTAAGCCAAGGCCTCATTAATGAGCGCTGTTGCAGTTTCACTGGCTTGGACAAGAGGATGAGTAAGAGCTACAGTGTGCAGTGTATCCACATCCATAAGGCCAAAGCGGACGTACTGGAGGAGTTCATCCAGGTACTGGTAGCGGCAGTTGTGTTCCAACCACCTCACAGCCAGCTAAAAGTGGGGGGAAGGAAGGGAAAAACAGGACACACGTTATTTGTGTACAGTTCTGTCAAAATATGGTCTTTTGAAACTCACTTGCATTCCAAGAGCAGATATACACTTGCCTCAGTGGTTGTACCTACACATCTAAAAAGGAGCCGTGAAAGCCTATTAGTCCACATAAAAAGGTACAGTGTATATACAAAAGCATTGTATTGCACCAGCTTCCCTAAACAACTTCCACAGCATTGTCAGCTGCTATGCAATACTCTTGAGCAATCTGTTAGTGTTGCTGGAGATCATACTATCTCTGAATCAAGCTGCTGGAAAAATAATATAAACACTGGGGCTATGGGATCACTGGATACTACAGGTACACTAGAAAAAAGACTAATGTCAGAAGATTACAAAGAAAAGCCTTTTCTGCCCTCCATATTTAATCCTATTTATGACAAAACATTGAAGAACTGTAACACGTTACATACTGAATCCCTCAATATTTTTTTTTCCTCCTTAATTCCATTTTATTTATAAAGTGGAGAAAGGTGTAAGAAGACAAAAAATAAAGTCAGAGAAGAGAGAAGTACAGAAAAGGCCCTGCTAGTTAGGGGCAGACAGAAAGCAACAATTCAGCAATTGCAGGTAGCATCAACATTCAAAATTTAACATAGCATTCAAATCACATAAAGCTTATTGAATCCAATTGGTCCTAAAAGGAGATCAGGAATGACCTAAACCATTTCAAGAACTGTTGTGTAAGTTATTCTTGAAAACATTCAGCAATGAAGATACCATAACTTCCTCAGGAAAACCATTCCCATGCTCCGATATCCTCTCGGACAGATTTTCCTCTTATATATGCAGAAGCTTTAAGCCCTTAAACTCATCGTTCCATTTTCCACCTTTGGGTTTGTATACCAGAGCAAAAAAAAGAAAAAGATTCATCCATATAGAATGAAAAGGATTTTGTTACCTTCTTTTTCTTCTCTCCCTCAGATGCATTTTAATATTGGTGCAAGTGTCCTCTTCAGTGAATGAAAAATGTATTTCAATGCATCTTAGGTCATATTTTCTAAATCTCTGTTGCTTGGCTCACAGTTTTCTGTTATTGAAATCTTTAATGCTTGATGTTCAAAACTGGGCATAATCTTCCTCTTAAGGCTGTAGTAGTGGTGAATAGGTTGGAAGAATCACTTTGGTAGTAACAATCCATGCATTCTTGCTTGTACATCACTGTGTAAGACTGTCAGTGCAATATGATGTTGCTGATCTTAATTTAAGGTTATGACTGAGTACTATTCTCACCTTTTTTTGTTTTTTGGGGTTTTTTTTTGTTTGTTTGTTTGTTTTTGTTTGTTTATGAGGTTTTTTTGGTTTTTTTTTTTGCAGAACTTCCACAGAGTATAGTGCTTTCGCTGTCATTACTAAACTCTCTACTATTTCTTTAGGCCACTGCTCCAGTGAAGATCATTCTCAATCCAAACTGTATTTTCAAAAGTGCTAGAAAACCATTTCACCTTCTCATTTTCTGAGAACATAAATCCCTTATTATTCTTTCATCCAAGTCATTATCAAAGACATTGACTAGTTCGGGATAAGGACTAACTACTTGATACTTCAAATCATTTTGACACAGAACTCGTGAAGTGGGTGTTTCTAACAAGCTGAGTGCTAAAAAAAAAAAATTTCAGCTAAATCTTATGGCCCTGTGCTGTGTTGTTGGGAATGCCACATAAAGGAGCTGAAAATAAAGTCTGCTCTTATTCATGGCTTTCATATATGATGTATTAAATTTATTACTTTTTCTGTATTCTGTCAGAGAGGGAAGATGAAAAATCAAAACCACCTTCTTGTTAAGATTAATTTGAAACACTTTTTCTTCACTGTGAACCCCTGTGAAACAAAGAATCAATGAAGGGCATAAAAAACGCAACAGTAGTTCAGTCAGTTAAATGCTGTATTGAGTTTCAAATACATGCATTAGCTATATGTATTTTGACTTGACAGCAAAAAAAGATGGTAATTACATGCATTTGAAAATGTTTTTGGACTTGAAATCATTGAGCTTTATAATCAGGTGTTCTAAGTCCACCAAACCCATGTGTCAGGTGTCTCCTACTGAGTTTTATCAGGCAACTTCCTATTCCGTGTCTTTAGCCATGTGAATGATTCCTGAAAGGCACTTAGCTCTCATCATTCAGGCACTTGAAACTGAGGAGAAATTCAGGCTACCTTCAGCATATATCAACCAAATGATATGTGGGCTACTATACTGAAACAGAAGAATTTACAAAAACTGAATTCTTATCTGTCAGCACTTGCATCCAAACAGACTGGTTACTTTTGGAACTATAAGTTCATGCCTTTGCTCATACCTAAAATGGCATCACAGAGTATCACTTGGGCTGCAATGACAGACATTACAGACTCTGTAAAAGGCAGGCACAAATGTAAACCTGGACTTGGCAACCACAAGTCTTTTAGAGGAAGTTTAATATTAATGCCTTATTAATATCTTAGAACTTCATCCATCTGCTTTCCTTTATTGTCCTGCCTTTGGTCCCCCAATAAATACTGTATAAACACATGAGCAACACCATGTACATTCATAACTTCAGAGAAATGGTACCTGCATTCATTTCTGGATATGGGATGTGTGATGATCTGCACAGAAAGCATGGACATTTCCGTTACAATACATTTTCTCTGCTGTAGCAAGTTTGGCATATGCAACTTGGTTCATATTGAGTAAGGTCTCTACTGAGAATAGTCCTGGAGTTGTAAAAAAATGTTTAACTGAAACCAGTAATGTTTAACTTTTCCCTAAACCACTACAGCAATGGTTGCAAAACGATACAAAGATTCTGTTGGCACTTACGAGATGAACAATCTATTTAGAGTCTTGAATCTGAAATCACCTCTATTCATTGCACACTATTTTATCCCCACTCATCTCTCCTGCATCTTTTTTATGAAAACCTTTGAACTTCCCCAAATTAAGTTTATTGCAGCCTGCTTGGGATTCTTTACATGCTGCACCTCAAGGTATCTTTGGCCTACACTACTTCCACCTTTCCCCTCTGGCAAGCAGCTGCAATGGGGAGGGAAATGTGAACCCTTTGAGAATGAACGGGAGGCTGTCTCCTGTGTAGGTTGCTACTGGTTCTTACCAGACTCCATAACTGAGGTCAGTTTGTAGTGGAAGACTTCATTTTATTGTATGAGTTTAGAAAGCAGGGCTAGGAAACCTGCACACCACCTGGATGCTCTGTAAGCATTTGACAGAACACAGAGAAGCTGCACTGAATCCTAGGGAAGCAACAGAGGTCTGTGAATCACAGCATGTTTAGAAGCTCCTGTCCAAATCGACTCATGCTACGTTTGAGTACAATCTGACTACAGTGCCTGCGTGACCCACACCTAATCTATGACACTCTAAGGCAGAAAAAAAAGACCTTAAAAGCTAAAAGCTATATTGTTTTTATTGCCTTGTCTTGCTATTTGTGACAAAAAATATTGTTTTAAAATTCATTTTTGGTCACTACCTAAAAATAAGTGCGAGGAATTTAACCTGCAAATGTAGTTTTCTGTATCTACAATTGGAGAATAGAGGACAAACTCCTAAATGGTGACACAAGGCTATGGAACAGGTTGTCTGGTTTCAGGAGCACTCACCAACTGTGCCTTAGACTTCTACACTGGTTTTGCAACACACTGTTATCATGTCCTGTAGCAGAACATGATCTCATACTATGGAGGCATGGAAGAAAATCAGGTGTGGGTGAACAGTCTAGCAGCTGTTGGAGCACTGAAAAAAGTTCAAAGAAAAGAAAACTGAATTTTCACGCAAGTCTTTTCACTTGTAGTAGAAGTAGTCCCTGGTGACACAGCTCTAACTTTCCTTCAGTGCAAAGGAGGCAAATATAACTCACATTAACATATGGCAGACACAAACTTCCATGTACAAGACCAGCACACATCTGTATATTTATCAATACAATTTCTAACACCTTTACTCAGGTTTTGTTTAATCTGGACCCAAAAACCTGGCACCTACAAAAAAAACTCCAGAATTCACCCCATGTATATACTGATTATAGAGCTTATGTTTTTGCCTCTCTGGCAATAACAATTAGCAACTATAATCAGTATTGACAAAATAAACTCAAAGCCATTATAGACTTTATGATGCTGCAAGAAAAGACATACTGGCTTCTCTAAGGAAATACCAATAGGACTTGAAATTACAACTATGTTTAAAATGCTAAGAAGCAAGCAGACAAGCAAAAAAAAAAAAAAAAGACAATCCACAATTTTGAGGTGTACAATATTTGTATCAGTGCTAAATAATTTACAAAAACAAGGAAAGACTCCTACTCCTACTGCTATATAGGCAAATTCTGTTTAAACTGCTAGAAGCTTCTTTTCTATTAATTTTAATGTATGATTGTGTGAGTAAAGGAAGCTACAGCCTAGTGCCTATATCAACTTTAATAAATAATATATTTTGCCATATTCATCTTCTAAACTAAGTAAATGACAAAAGTAGACCCTCAGAAGGACAGTATTTTCAAACCAGAATAATTCTCCTATTCTAATGCCTTAACCCAAAGGATTTTTCTTCTCCAAGGCTGCATTATGTGATTTAGTGATGGAGTGCATTCTCAAAACAGTAGAAAATAGATGGAAAAATATGTTGTGGCACAGTTGGAGCACACATCAAAGTATATCTGCATGTTGGATAGCGAGTTCATTGCTTTTCCAACACCTGCTTCTGCTTCCAGCACAGTGCTTGAACAGTCCAAGTCACACAGGCTTGGAGCACAGTCCTTCCCTCCCTGCTGTTAACGGTGTACACACCACACACATCCCACAGCCAGAGAGGCCACAGAGGCGGAGGAGGTTAAAGCTGAACTAGGAAATTCAGTCCTGTTGAAGACAACACTGCAAGAACTAGCTACCTGGTCCTTTGGGCTGCCAGTATCCCAGGGAGCAAGAGAGCCCATCACAACTGTGCCTCGCCTGTTCAGCATCCCCTGCAGTCCTTCTCAAGCCACTCTGCTGGGAAACGTGCCAGACCTCCACTTGACACCACACCAAGTTTTCTAATCAGAACAGCCAAGCCACTTCATGAGTGCAAAAAGCTTGACATACTCATATTTATTAGACTCAGGCTCACTTAGAAACTACTCTGAGTCACAAAGTCAATGTCAGGGAAAGTTTCTGTTGACAGAGTTCCAAGAAAGAAAAAAAACTTTTCTAAGCCTGGGCTGTGAGAGAGGAAGGGGCCATGGGAACTCTATTAAAGTCATCTTGGCCAACTCTTAAGTTGATGCATTCATGTAGCCCAACAGACTGTGAATATGCTACTTCACATCATCCAAGGTGTCTAGCAAATGAGATGAAGTCAAAAAGTGACAGCAGTGGAAAAAATGAGGCAGTTGGAGTGTTTTTTTCTTGGGTTTTGTTTGTTTTAGCAACAACAAATAGAAGGGAACAAAGATTTAAGGTTTTAAAACAATTAATTCACATTATCTTGTTGAAACAAATGGAAATCTTAGTTATAAAAAACTAGTGAATGTCCTTATTTTAAGACAAAACAAAATTTTAAACATGGAAACAAAAGTGGAAAGATACATTTTCCTGGACTGAGATCAGATATGCGCTACACAAATGACCCAATTTGTGTGTGACCATCCGATGATGATATTAAACCAGGGGAAGAGAAAGAACTACAAACCGCACCTGAACAGTTTTTCTGTTCCTTAACAGCAGCAAAAGTGTTTGGCCAGGGGAAAAAAAAAAATTAATATCTTTGTATCCTTGGCATATTGGACAGTGCTATAAACCTGATTCTATTGATTTTTGAAACTAAGAAGAGTCATGAAAGCAACACATTTACTACAGCAATCACCTTAAAGCACCACCAAGGGAACTTGAAAAAACTTGGACTTTACTACTTCGGTCTTTGAAACACTAGGAATATATATTTTGGCTGTAAACTCGCACGCAATTTTGTGTTTTATCAGATTTTATCTAACTCAGCAAGTCTAAGGTGTTCCAGACTGGGACCTCCTGTCTCAAAGCTACATTTCAGTTGGCAATTGTCAGCAACACCCTGAGTCTTCAAATTTCAAGTACAAGAGCAGAATCTATGGATAAACCAGGACATTTACCAAAGCTCTAACACAAAGTCCACTGAGGGCTGTGGAGGAACTTTCTCATAATCTAAAATGAACAGGGATTTCCAAATGGCCTGAATTTGGATCTCTAAAGGGTCTTTGTCATCCTCTCTCTGTCCCCAGAGGCTATAAAGGACAAAATCCAGGGGGTTTAGGATATTCATTCAATGCTTAAGCATTTTAAGCAGAATGAACTAAATTGGTCTGTATCATCCATTTAGGAAGAAAAATGTAAGAATTGTTGCTGAGGGAAAAAGTCCCACCATACAACAAAACACACACACACAATTTTTCAAAGCCATGAGCTACACATGAATATTTTTAGAAGTTAGTAACCAGGCAGTACAGCCTCCAGACTCACCTTGCAATTTTATCAAACAGGTACTGCCTTAGAATTGTGGACAGCATGGAAAATAAGTGTCTTGAGCCTAGATGCAAGACAGCCTCAAAGAGAGAAATATTTTTCTTCTTTTTATTTTGAATTTAAAATGTACATAAAAATAAGACTCTAATGAGCTGCACGTAGAACAATCAAAATTATGAGGTATTTGCATTTCTTTTGCACCTTGAGCCAAACAACTACAAAATCATGCATATGATTCTCTCAATCTGAACACAGTAAATATTAATAATCTGTGAATCAGCAATTAAATGCCTTTTGCCCCTGAACCCTGAAGAGAGACTTTCTAACTCAAAAAGTTGCAGTACAGTCACTGAGACCACATTTGCAAGCACCGAGCTAAGGCAGATGTGTGCAGCCTGTGAAAATAAAGCTGTGTCATCCCCCACCCTCTTTACACAGAGACATTTTTAAATTACCTGTTTGTCAGTTTTACAAATGTGTGTCTACGTAAGTAGCTCCCTGTGTGGTGCTGCGTTAGCAAGCAGGCATGCTTCCATTTGCACATTTGGATTCTACAATCAGAATTAAAACATTTGCTCTGTTCAGGGCGAGCTGATAAACAGGGGTTTTAAATTTTCCTTTTTTTTTTTTTTAATGTGAAAAATGAAAGAAAAACGTTCGTCTAGATGTATTATGCCTTTGGGTCCATGTGAGGGAAGCGAAAAAAGACAGAGAAAGCTACTGTGAAGGTCACAGAGTGAAAGAACTTCCTCAGGGCACAGAATAAATTAAATCCCAAGGAAAAAATAAAATGTGATTTCCAGAGTGTGAGGCACAAACTCAAAATGACAATGATTGACAGACAAACTATATCCGTGCAATATCGAAGACTGCACGTTCTCATTTACCTCAGTGTAGCCAGCAAGCGCCCATTAAACATCCGTCTGATGCCCAAATTAACCTTCTTGGCAAACTGAAAGAGGCACAAACTATCATAATCAACCTTTCATTATCACAGCAGCCTCTAGTTAAAGGGTCAGAATAATTGTGCCATCAGAGCCCTGATTGTTTTCAATCAACAGACGACTGGAGTGACAGCTCAGTGATGGAGTAGTTTGATGAAACCGCACCAGGCCTAATCAGAGCAGATGAAAGGAAGGCATGATTGGTGCAAATGAACAGTCGTGCCTCTCTTTTTCATTTACAATCTGAAATTACTCTTAAATTTACGGGGTTTTTTCTCCCTTATGAGTACCTCTGAAAGAATGTTTGACTTATTATGGGTTCTGACAGTGCAGAGTTATAAAACACAGGTAGGGTTTTCAGCCCAGGCTTTAAGTGGGTATTCAGCATAATTTTAACAAATTCACTCTTGAAAAGCACAAAATGACTAAAGACTTCCAATGACCTAACCTTTCAGTGCTGTTTGATTAGCAGAACAATTTATCACAGTTCACATTCTTCATGATAAGAGAAGATTAAAAAAGTGGGCAGGGATCGCTTTCAAATGTTTTCTCTTAGCTAATATATTTATTGTATTATTGCTCTCTTGTTCTCTCTCTCTCTCACACACATCAAAAAGAAAAATATAAATTAAAGAACACTGCATTAATAACCCTTTTCCTCTTTGAATGAATAATAGAATCCAAGCAAGGGTTTGTTTGGAGATGAAAGCAGAGACCAATTATCACGCCACTGACAGCATCAATATTTAGTTTTCTGGTGGGTTGGGGTGTTCATTCCCATTTTAAAGGACGGAAAATTAATCAATCCTACTAGGTGTTTCTTACCTTACTCATCAGCACTGATTCAGAGTGTCTCACAAGTAAACAGGGGAAAAAAAACCCACAAAAACAGAGGAAAAAATGTAGGGGCTTCTTACACAAAATTTAGAAAGAATGAAAGATTGAAGTTTCCTGCACCTACTCTGTGGGGTTCACTTCCTCTCTCAGACTCACCTTGTTCCACCCATATGGCTTCCCCTTCTCACAAGGCTGCTGCAAGGAAGGTGAGATAAATAAAAATAATTTGTTTGAATTGTACCTCTGTAAGAAGCAAGTATTTCAAGTAGTGAGTGGGAAATCTTTTGTTGTGGGATCTTGGTCATCATCAGATGTTCTCTAGTTTGTCAAGTATTATAAAATTCCTACCAGTGTCCACAGCATACTAAAGCACAAAAAAGCAGCCTAGAAACCAAGATTAAGATTTGTCGGAAAGAGGAGTGGATAGAGAAGTTTGATACAAACACCAAAGGCCTTTAAGGAATTTTATGTAGCAGTATCTCTTTTCACACTATAGAAAGGACGTTTTACTTCCTTAAAAGTTTGGGATTGTAGGCAGAACATTCACCTAAGTGGAAGTGTCCTCAGCAAAAGAAGCTGTGAGCAGGCTTGCACATCCTTACTGACACACAGGATGCCATTTAAAATTACTGAAGTCTATACTTTTCCAAGTATTAAGGTGCTGTTTATGTATATATGTAGCAAACTCTTGGGAATGAACCCCAAAACAATCCTCATAAACCAGTGAAGAAGGGAAGTAAGAGTTTGGGAAGCTGGCGACACATTTTGTTGGATGCAGAAAGAAGACTCCAAAGCAAACATTTCTCCACATAAAAAGAGGTGTCTCAGATTCACATTTCCCCCCCAAAATGGACCACTGCACACATTCAAAGATCCTGTCATTCTGCTATTTGTCCCCAGCTCCTACCCAGCCAACTCCACACTAGACCTCTGCTTCAGCAGTGGCACTGGCATTGTGTACACAGGTGCCCCTGAAGTCCATCCTCAAACTGAAGACTGAGATCACAGCTGGCAGGAAAGAAAAAATAAGCATCCTTCCAGATCCAAATATTATCACTGTGATGCAGTCAGACTATCAGCTTCACAGATGGACTGAGCTTGGAGGACTGAAGGATTGGCTCAGGCAATAAAGAGGGAAGCCAAATATAAATGAATCGACTTCAGGAAATACACAGCCCCAAAGGAAGATGAAAGAACACCAAGGTTCATTATCTCTGGAGAGTGAAATCACTTGTTAGAGTATGTCCTCCTGACCTCTGATCAGGCTCTGCAAAAGCTGCAGTAGATTTGTACAGAGTACTACACAGGAAACTCCTGAGCTAAGTAAGAAATGCCGTATCTCTTGGCTGGTTTGCTGGTTTGGGATTTATGTGATGTTGTGGTGACAACCTGCGACTTGCAGAACACAAGCCCTGCAGTCTGTAAGCCACTTTACAAGAGGCAGATATTTGCTTTTGATCTTTCAGCTGAAAAGCACTGCAGCAAGCAGAGTTATTGGTCGAAGTCCCTAGCACCAAAAATTATGCATTTCATGATATTATGCTATAATTAAAGTAGCCACAGATAATGCAGGTGTATTAAAAAAAAACATTTTTTATAAAAAGTCACAGCATTGAAGTGAATCACAATCTATTAAAAATACTTCTCAGTTTTTCTCAACTGCTGATAAGACCTATCTCCTTAAAGCATATAAGCAGGAGAGCATCCATCACCAATTGCTGGTAGACAAAAACACTGTCCTGCACAGTGTTTCAATAGGTGCAAGGAGGAGAACACAACCTACAGTCTTCGGCAGATTTCCAGGAATAACAATTTTAACACCTGTGTTTCAGTCTCAGAAATTTTTAATAATTGTTTCTGCACAACATCTTTGTGAGACTGAGAGGAATTCTTTCTCTAAAGACAAATGCTCCACCAAGTACAGTCCCTTGCATTGTCAGTTCAGTGCTTTACTGCAAGTTTCCTTTGCCCCTAGTGCTACGTAATTATAGTGGCCTTCTCCAAAGGGGCATTATTTTATGAAAAAGGTTTCTGAGAAAGACAGTGCTAGTTTCATTTTTCCATGTATGTGTTTCCTATGAAGCACATGGAAAAAAATGCCAGTTTTATAATAACAGTTAACAATAGAATATATGCTTTCAGAATTGTATTCACTTCTTTTACACACTTTACCCATATTTTATATTTGCTGGCCAAAAGAGTAAGAAGTTTACCTAGAAGACATTGATTAAACTCAATAAAGATATTTCATCTTTTTAGCCTTACAATAAAATAACTATGATTGCAAATCAGCTTTATAAACTAGCTGAACTACACTATTATGTAACATTATATGTGGTAAGTAATCATATTAAAGCAATGAGTTGCTAGAATAAAAAAACTGAATTTCTCATCTCCTGGAGCTCAAAGTGAAGTAAGGTACAGACAGAAGGTAAACTCTCAGCTGTTGTAAATTATCACAGCTCATGAAAGCTTGCCATTTTACACCTTCTGGATTCAAAATTATACAGAACCTTCCTTCCAAGTATCTAAAAGTAATTTATAAGCAGTAAAACTCAGACTTCCCCAAGAGAAGTTTACATTTCAATCACTTTCTCAAAATGGGAACTAAGAGAAAAATTAGGCATCTTAATCAAAATCTTCTGTACCCTCAATCTGTCCAACCGAGTCTCTTTATTCCACTACAAAAAATCCTGTGGAAATTTTGGTGCTCATACCACAGAACCAAGTCTGGTGATAGGCAGGTATCTGAAAGTGAGGACAAAACAGTTCCCTAAGTATCATCTGCCAAAAGTACTTGAGATACTTTTGCAGCTGAAAAGTGCATCTCCACACAGGCACTAAACACTGTATCCTTTGTTAACCTTGGAGCAGAAAGACAAAACTGTCCCATAGTGCGCTTCCAGAGAAGTCTGCTCTTGTGAGATCAGGTCCTCAAACCATGGAGAAATTTCCTTGGAGCTTCTCTAGACAGATTTAGGAATGTGCTCCTCATGCCTAACTGGTTCTTCCACTGTGATAGAAGGGGCAAGCAAGGTCCTGTGCAACCCCTCTCAGTGACACTCCACATGTCCAAGTGTGTGTTTAAAAGCTGTATGAGCTTGTGTGCAGCTCCTATTGCAAGAGACTTTACAGCTGCCCCACCACTCACAGCCCCTCTGTTTTCCTGTGCTCTGCAATGGCTGTCACACCTGGGAGTCTACACACATACAATAAATGAGCTGGGAATGATCACATTGGAAAGGCTCTACTTACTCTTGCAATCAAGGCAAATTTTGTTTTAACAAGATCATCAGAAAGGAGTGTGGAGGGCAACAATGCAAAGCTAACAAAAACCAGAGAAAAGCAAAGTAATAAAAAACAAATCCAAAATAGGGCATCCAGAGACACAATCTCAACTTTTTCCTTTGAAACAAGTCCAGTCACAGAGAGTTAGAAATGACAAGGAAGTCTCCTCATCATAAACATGTTGCATATAGGTAAAACCTTACAAAGGGAAGGCCTTGTAAAGCCATGGGCCAGGTCTGCTGCTTTGGCTAAGTAGAAAAGGACTATGGGAAAGTGACTGCTGAATTAGAATTGTTTATTATGTTGGTTGAATTATATTTGTTGTGAATTAAAACTATGTAGCTGATAACCAGCTAATTGCCTTAAGAGGCTGGGTTTTTGCAATAAAGTGCCTCCTCTTTGCACTGCCTGGGGACGCTGCAATGCCCTGCCTTGTCACATCAACATTTTAAAAATGTTGCTTCATAGGTCTATAAAACCTGGCTCTCTTTAATAACTGGATCAAATAGCAAGAAGCCCCAAGGTAAAAACTTTTTGCCATCTCTTTTCAAATGCATCACAAAATGCTTAAATTTGGATCCTCCATCATTTGTTGTGATGGTGGAACCAACATTGCTAGATGCTTTATATCTGATAAGTTTTTCTGAAGCTGCAAAGAACAGAAGCTTATCTCTTCACAAATACAGCTGTTTAACTAGGGCTCTTAACTGTGATTTGATTTCAGTTTAAGGAGATTAGGGTTTATGATAGCATTTATCTTTTCTGAAACAGGATAAGGACAGAGAACATGTGAGGTGGAAAAGGACCTGCCTCCAGCAGGTTTAATTTCAAAATCTAGAATTGCTCATTTTTATTTTTAGAGAAAACATTCAGGCTGACATCAAATGCATTGAAACTTTACATAGTCACATTTAGCACTAAAGTAAGTTGCTGGTAAAATTAATAAGCAGAAAAGGCAATTTTCACCATCTGATACACACTGTTTTTAGTGCTACTCCTCTCTTGTTATTTTTCCCTCTGAAATATATTTTAGAAGTGTATCAGCTCACTACAGAAGAAAAAAATCTACAAGCTTTCATCAGAAAAAATTGTTAGAAAATGAAATAGGCACAAAATTGACAAAATTCTATAAAAATGCAATTCAGCTCTGTGAAAATTAGTCTAAATGGTGCTTGAATGTAAAAGGATTCCTATTCCTTTCTTCCCTATTGTTAGGGTATAATTTTCTAGGGATTTAATAGGCAAATCCAACAAATCACAAAAAAAGTATCATTTTCTATAATAATCTTTACAACAGCTATACAGGACTTGTATGTCATTAATATCTTTGGTCCCACACAAAAATGTACTTCAAAGTATATGCTCTCCTTAGCTGGTTTATAAATATGCATGTGTTCAACACACTGTGTTGCTACAAAACCACAGACATCAAATTTCCCAACCAAAGTCACAGAACAGTTTGGGTTGGAAGAGTCCTTAAAGATCACCTAGCTCAAATCCCCTGTCATGGACAGTGTCCATTAGACCAGGATGCTCAAAGCTCCATCCAACCTCACCTTGAACACTGCCAGGGATGGTACATCCACAGCTTCTCTAGGCAACCTCTGCCAGTGCCTCACCTCCTTCACAATACAGAATTTCCTCTGTATCTCTGATCCAAACCTACCCTTTTTCAGTTTAAAGCCATTTCTCCCTGTTGTATCACTACATGCCCTTAAAAACCATCCCTCTCCATCTTTCTTGTATGCCCTCTTAGATACTGAAAAGCTGCTATAAGGTCTTCCTGAGGCCTTCTCCAGGCTGAACAACCTCCACTCCCTCAGTCAGTTTTATTGACTTCTATTTAATCTCCACATGATGGGCTTCAGATTAACTCACTGCTTAAACAAATGACTCCTGCATTAATTTTTCAAAATCAACTAATTGTTCTAAGAAGGCTATTTCTTTCAAAATGTGACTTAAACACTTAGAACCACATTTGTAATTGCATTTGAGATCCCAAACGTATCTGATGAATGGGGAATGTCAGATCTTCCTCACTACAAGATTAAAACAAACATAAATTTATTATATAAACCTACTAAATAAGACATGAAGCAAACTGAAACACCTGTAACTGCTAGAAGATAAACGTTGTAAAATTATGACCTATACAGTTTCACTCAAACATTAAAACGGGCTCCACCCTAAAGGAGCACTTTGAAAGCTCTTCAGCACAGATTTTCACTTCAGAGACTGTGATCTTTCGATCTGTCATTACTATTCCACATAGACCTCTAGCTCGGAAGCCACTTCACAGGAAAGCTTCGTAAGATCTTTTTGACAAGTGTATTTGTCGTAATTTCTTCCATTTCTCCCTGGCACGAGGGAGTCCAAAGTGATCAAAGCAGTAAAAGGAACCCTTTGGTACAAGGCAAGGAAAACCCCAGCTCTGCAGCTCACTTGCACATCTGGAAGCTGAAAAGGGTATCCCAGTTGGAGTAAGAAAGGCTGTGCAAGAGTGACACTGCTTTTCCATCTTCTTGCCTCCTCACCTGCCTAAAGCCACCCGAGTCCTGATCCTGGGATAGCACAGGGCAAGTAATGTTCAATTGCAAACAATTCCAGCTAATGAAATCTCAGAAGATCTTGTACTGAACCAACACACTTGTAAGCAGGTCCAGACACACGAGTGTGACTTCACTACATTTAAATCAGCACTTAATCCCAGAACTAGGTTCTAGCTGTTTTAACAGATCGATGACCATGTGCATGGCTTCAGGAAACATGGAATTCAATTTTCTTCCACTATCTTCTTTGGTTTTGTGGTTACAAATAAAAGTAATGCTTCCGTCAGCTCCCAAAGGAAAATTTGTTGAAATACAGAGCTGGAAATTCTCAGAAGAGTTTCTAATTTCCTATCATTTTCCACAAGCTTAAATTCACTGGAAACAATGTTAAACATCTTCACTAAGATTTTGAAAGAGTAAAGATTACTAAGATAGTAACAACAGACTGCCGTATTTTATCATCCATGGAATCTGTGGATTTTAGACTCCATGTTGTTTTCTTTAACTTAAAAACCGATGTATATTTTCAACCACACATGGCTTTAAAAACAGCTTCAGCAACTTTTAAAAAATGTAACCATATATATCTGTAATGTTTATACAATTACACTTCAGAAAAATCTCCAACAGATCTGAGCCACGAAGAGTGCAATATGCAATACAAATCCCCCCACAGCAGACAAATTCAAATGTAGAATGCAGCAACACAGAAGAAGTTTTGCTGTGTGGACACCTTGGTGTCTTTTTCTGGCTTTCTAAATCAAAATGCTCATCCACTGCTTAGCTGAAGAAGTGACCTAAATTTAAGAGCTATGAGCACAGCACCCTTCCTAAATATTGGTGTGATGCTCTGTGTACTTCTGAAGGTAATCTGGGATAAATAAATTGAGGTAATATCACTGTAGGACAGCAAGACAAAAGTAATGCTCTCCAATAATTTTCCAATGATCACAACAACAGCAGCAAAATAATCAAGTTTTCTGATTGGAACTGACACGAATCAAAAAGAAAATTAGAAGAACACGCAGTTGCTACTAATGTAATTTTAATACTGAAAAACCACTTTTTATACTGTTATACTTGATAAATAGCAGTAAAAATATTAGCTAACATTCAAAAAACAGAAGTCTGAAACTTTTGAAAACTTTTAAAAGTTCAGAACAAAAGCATATATAAAGTTCACAAGATATTGCTCTAAAGGACAATATTAAGAGCCCATTTGAATTAAGCCAAAGCAGACAAAGGGGAAAGATGTTTCATAAAATAAGGGAACAGTGCCAGCATTCATTTTCCCTGTAAGCCAAAATACCATTACTATTACAAAATTATACACTGAAATTATATCAGGACAATAGTGTGTGAGCTGAGCACATCAGCTGAACAGTGAGAGTTTCTGCTGCCAGCATCCACTGCCTGACCCTCTGTATCCTGCATGAAACCTGGCCAGCTTGCAGTTCCAGTGGACACCAACCTCCTTGCTGATCTTGGACCACAACCACCTACCTTAAATGGATGTCTTCCCAAGAATACTGCACAGGCCAACACTTCTAAAAGTTAATCCCACCCAGTCTGGAGAGAATCTAAGGAATATACCATTGTATAGAGTCAATTCAGGTGAGATACTTATGTTTATGATAATTTGACTAAGGGAAAGGAAACTTACCACAGGTTATGTTTCCATACTACTTTTATTTGAGGTTAACCGTGTGATTTTGCTTGCAGCTATTTGTGATACACACAGTGCAACCATCACAGGCACAGTATGCTGGACACTGGCATTCACAGGTTGGTCTCTGGCACTTTTATGTAGACTTTCATGAAGAGGGTACAAAAAAGGAAGTAAAAGCACAGCAAAACACGCATGGGCAATATGTTAATTTCTCATTTAGCCTCACCAATTCACCTCAGCCTTGATAGGCATCAAGCCCCTTTTTTCTCTTCTATGCCTTTCCTGATGAGAGGCTGACAGCCACATTTTAGAGGTAGTTTTCCGCTTAGGGTAAATACTCACTAGGAACAAGCATTAGAGTAGACATTATTTCACTTATTGCCCAAGAGAGCACTTAGGTTTATTTCTTGAATAGTGAAAGGCTAATATACTGCTTAAACACAACATTGATTACTGAGATGCTTTCCTTCACATATATTTTATGTTGTTGCTTGTTTGGCAGTAAAACTTAAGTTCACATTTAGCAAGGCACTTAGGCCACATTTCATTAAAATATATACATACCCCTGAGAAAAATGACTTTTGCTCTCTCCATATGAAAAATTGCTCTGCAATACTGAAAGATTGACAGGAAAAAAAAAATCAAGTACCACTCTGAAGGAATGGCAAGCTTGTACCAGAGTATGACAACCCACTTTAAAAACTGCTGCTCTGTAGAGGTAAATGCAGAAGGTAAATGTATAGGTGCATTATCAGAGATGTATGGAAGATGTATTCAGATCTGTCATCAGCATAGAACTGTTCCATCATAGCAGGCTGCTACAATGGGTACACCACAAAATTTTCTGCAGCACTGAACTGTGGGATTTCTTCTGAAGAATAATTTTGGCCATCCACAATGTCATTAGGAAATTCAAAATGCAGCTCAAGTGTAAGAAAAAGCTGTTAGAAATAGGGCACAGATGAGGATAAACAGGACTGTAATAAGAAAACTGGATTTGTACAATTATTATTTTCATAAAAGGTACATTAAAAACTCATATTGATGTGTAACACTGCAGTCTTCGTGTCCTTTATTTTTCTATTCATTCAAGCAAAGACACTTCTCTAATGCAGAGACCAAACACTGTTTTTGTCCATCCACAGGGATAAAAGGAATAACTAGTGCTACACTTTCACACATGGAACATGTACTTCATTAACACACGTTCAGAAGTTACATACAAGGAATTTAACAGCACTGATTTCAATGTCTTGGGAGACTAGCCCTAGAAAAGGCACAACACATTTGCATGCGTTCTAGCTGAATAAACCACTCATGCAGTTTTAGCTATCAGTTTTTCCTACGCTGCTTGCTTATCAGTTGATTACCAAGAAACCAAGTTGCTCGGCAAAAGAAAAAAAAAAAGAAAAAAAAGAAACAAAACTAAGGGAGAACTTTAACCTTCGCTTCTGAAGAAATATTGACAAATAATAAAATTTATCTGCTCTTATTGTTAGCTGTTTCAAAATCCTATGCATCCTTTAACAACCTGCTTAATCAGTAGCAGAGATGGAAGAAACTTATCTATACTTATCTCACATTAAGATTTTTTCCAAATATGATTTAAGAGTCCACCTTGGATCAAGTGCAGCATTTAATACAGAACCATGACTGCAGCAAAATAGAATAACCCAGTAAATATTTCTCTCTGTAACAAATAGTATGATGTTTGAAATACGAATAGTTAAGCCTCATGACACTGAAGTTCTAATAGAAAACATAACTCATATCATAAGTAAAGCTAACATTAGTTTCTTACCTTTCTATTTGCTAAGGTTACAACAACAAGCCCTCTACCACTATATTTTTCTGGCAACATGTTCCATCTTACAGAGTTGTTTACTTTTTCAGTTATCAAGGCAAAGAATTCACCTGCTTCCTTGAAGTACAGCCAATGAATCTTTCTTGTAATGGGCAATTATGAAAAGATTCACTTTTCATTTTATGGTAAACTAGATATTTATGTCCTTGTCATGACTGCTTCCTGTGGAAAAAAAAAGGGTACTGCACAGGTTGTGATGAAGAAGAACAAATCCGAAAAAAATAGTTTATTTTCCACTACCTTCTTCATGATTCTTTTCTTTGTTTTCTTCAGTTTTAAAAATTTAATCCTTTTTTCCATGTCATTGACTTAACTTTACACATTTTCATGCAGCTGACAAATCAAAAATTTCTCATATACACAAAAATTCTCAATCTCACATACTAATAAAATGCAAAAATCAACATGAAAACAAGTCTTATGTCAAAAAATGATCATAATTACTAGCTTAGCTTACTTAAGAAAGACCTGATTGAAGAGGCTCATAAATTGATCCATTTTCACAGCCTACACAGGCTTTCTGGTGAGCTTTTTGTTTTTTATTTTTTTTAAGAAATACATCACCATATTCCTTGTCTATTGTCTCTACTTAAAATAAGACACATCAAGCCAAAGAGTCTGAAAAATCAGCAGGAATTTCAGTAGTGGTTGGCATTAATCCATATCCTAGCGCACTGCCACTAATATTACCATTTAACTTTCTCAGACTTGGTTTGTTCACAGATATATTTCACCATACTCACTAGAACTAGCCAATTGTGAATTGGTAGCCTACAAAGATCCAAAGTACAACAGGTAAGAGCTGCAGTCACTTCAGTTTAAATCATATTCAAGCATCGCTCCATGTACACATTTTGATGCATTAAAATAACTACCTTAATCTTTATGTGCACAAGGATCACATCACCCAGTGGACATTGGGAATTCAAACTGTGCTCTGCAGACAGTGGCACCCTTTCCAGAGGTTCTCTGAGGGAATCTTTAATTTGTGCTTCGGGCTTCATGGCAGCCCTACTAGCAAAGGTGCCTTGGGGACATGCTGAATTCATATTGCTGTGACATGCAGCCATGTGTGTGTGCAGAGGCCACACCAGTCACAGGTAAGACAGATAAATCAAATGGTAGCATCCCCCCACCAGCTTTTCTATTATCTGCCCCACTTTGTGCCAATTTCCTCAAGCTTCCCCAACACCTCTTGCTTTGCTGTTCTTCCTTAAGACATGGGATGGGGATTTGTCAAAGTCAATGAGCACTTTATTACAGTGAGAGTGCTCAGTAATGAACAATTCAGCAATTTAATGAGATTCTGTAGATCTGTCTCCAGCCTGTCCATCAAGTTTCACTTCTATAAAGCACCCTGACACTAATCCTCTGGCATACCCAATCTTCACCCTGGGCTGAATATTAGATTCTTCCATGGTATATTGCATTACCACTATAACCTTAGCAAAAATGATGAACTTAACTACACTTGAGGCAATATAGCTGCTCTGATTTGATTTTCTTCTATTGGGTTGACTATGAGGGAATTACTTATTTACTAAGATAAAGCAAGAAACCAGTTTCTTATTGCCTTCTGAATGCCCAAATTGGTAAATATTTATATGTCTTTTAATCCATTCTGGGGACCTGGAATATTTATAAATACATATTTATTCCTAGTTTCACAAACTGAATTAAAAAGATGAATGCACATTTTGCCCGCAGCAGAAAACTAGTTTAAAAAAATTCTTCAGAACAGCATTAGTAACCTTTAGAGAGGCAATTATGATCACACTTAAATGGACAGTGCAGAGTTTGTTGTCACTCAGAAAGCAGCATATTACCTATCTCTCCCCAGTATGACCCTGCAACAGAAACAGAGGCTTTGTCGTATTTGCCTCATGAAGTGTTCATTGACTAGAGTCCACACAATTAAGAAAATTACTTCAGAGTCTGAGTCTTTCCTGCAGAACAGGACAGCTAGACACTAACGAAAACTCCCACTTCCCAAACATCATTACAGCAGGTCACAGAGGGCATATTACTGAGTGAGTATTAAGTTATACTAGTGTGACTTCCCACAGAAACTCTTCTAGCAAAAGTATATCCAAGCATGTAGCTAGGGGATTCCACCGGTCCTGCAGAGAAATTATGATGAAACCAAATCAGCCAATCATCTGTGTCCCATGTATAAACTTGTACTTCAAAACTTGCTTCTGATAAAGGGAATATGGCTAGGACTCTAGAGAAGTGTGCCTTAAAAACCTAAACCTGCAGGTTCTGTTGTACAGGCATTCTCCTGTAGACTAGGAGAGGAAAAAAATCAAACTTCATTTTGGTATTTGCAGAAAATACCATCTTTGTAACATACTCCATACACTAAAGTCTCCAAACTTCTGAAAAAAATATGCCCGCTGCAATACTGAAGGGTTATGTTAAATCTTCACAGTGGTTTTGTGGTTTGAAGAACTTAACCTGATACTTTTGGTTTTTTGCAGGATAAAATATGTATTCTCATAACATTATTCATCCACAAAACATAAAGCATCCCACTGATGAATACACACTTTACACTTTGAGAAACTGATGGCATCTAAATGTAGTTATTTCCTTAGAATAATCCAGAAGATAAATAGGTAAATAATAGGGGTTGAAAAATAAATCAGTTTTCTGAATCAGTGTCTTCTCTGTTGGACCAATATAACCCATTTCCCAAAAAGAATGCACAGGTTTGTTTTCAGCAAGTTTCCTTCTACCTTGAAATACACTGAAATACTTTCTTCTCTAAAACATGACAGCAAAAAAGAAACAGAAAAACATCTTTAGGTAATTAATATTACAGATATTTCCTTCCGCTCCATAGTGAATTTTTACAGACATATGATGGGAACATTTCTAAGGACAAATTTTGGTTTAGTTTTCGTGTTTCACTTAGCAGGCTATGTGTTTTTCTCACATTAGATTTTCTCCCAGCCCATACATAATAGAGGTCACAACACAATGCTTTTATCTGGTTAATGCTTTATGGCTAGCAACTTGGTCTTTTTCTAGACCCAGCTATTTAAAAGCAAGTGATCTCAGGCTTCTTGCCACAAACATTCCATTGAAGCCTCCATTCATCTTGGAGCAGAGCTGCCAATGTGACGAGTCTCCCATTTGCCTCAGGCAGTCAGCTGTGGTGGCCCAAACAATTTCAATGACTATTGAAGTTAAACAGCTAAATTTGTCTGAAGTGAATGAGAGAAACTGCAGAAGCAAGTTTGCCACCAGAGTCATGGCACTAGCCTCATCAGAGGCAATTATAATTGAGTTGCATGCATCAGCCATCTCTTCCCACCAAAGAAGTTGGATCTGGAGGAGAATCTCTGGCTGCATTTAAGTAGCAGAAGTTAAACAGCACGACAAATTTCTCTCTCAAACAAAGTAATTGCATTAACACAACACAGCATTTTTAGAATTTCATTTAGAAATTTCCCTCAGTTGTTATTCACAGTTTTTGCTCAAGTGCTTATTCTCCCTCGAGATTGCTCCAGGGTTTCAAAACAACAGATTACTGCTATCGTTTATAGAGTGTCACACATTCTGGTTGCTCACCAATCTCCTTACCTGCCAGATTTGTTCTTCACTGAGTGAAGTGAGTCTATCGCTTTTAAAAACCTCTCGAAGAAGACAGTATGGGAGTGCCAGAACTTCTTCAGGATGACTCTTCAATAGCTCAGAGAGATGTTTTACTAAGAAGCCAATGACTGCATTCTCCAACAAAGTGAGGTTGAAAAGATCCGCAAGCTTGTACAGGTCCAAGTAGTTAAAACTATTTAATTCCTAAATGGATGAAGCAAAAATAATTCATGTCACAAAAATATCCCAAACACAAAACAGAGAGTAAAAAAATCTACAGGTCTCAGATAATGAAAAAAGGTTATTGTTTTGGACCTCTGGAAGGAAGGCAGTATAATTTAAAGTTAGTTAACACAGCCTCATTCAAAATGCATATGTGTTACCATTGCATATCCAAATATATATGATAGTACTAATTTATATTGCAACTCCTAAAGTTATATATGCATAAAGCATCTGTAAGAAATATGGATTAGTACATAATATAATAAACCAGCATGATTTACACTGTATGTCAAGAGCTCACAAGAGCTAACAAGTGGATTTAAAAATGTATTTTTTAACTACAATGGTTTGTTACAAAGCAATTGTTTTTTCATTATTTACTGTTTTGATTGAACTAGAGCACCCGTGTAGCACAACTTTTCATTCCATGAAACCTCACAAAATACAAGATGTTGAGCTACATTTCATTATGTATAAATTTTCCTTCAATGAAAAAATGAATCTTTTTTTCCTCCAACCACTGGCATATAGTGGATGTTGGCCTCCTACCCCTTCTCCCTCTCCTTCTAGCAGCTGAAAATGGGAGAAGACAAAAGCTACAGTAGCTCAAGGCAGGAAGTTTTGTCCACGCTGCTCACAGATAAGTGATATTTTATGGGGAATGTTTTCAGTTTGGCATCCCTCCTAAACAAGTATCTAGACAACTAACTACCACTGTTCTAGACCACACTGCTCCCTTCAGGGAACAAGCCAAGAATTCACCTCTATTAGACAAAAGTACCCAGGGCACCTGGGAAATGATCACCTTTACCCGTTTTCTCTGGTCTTGCTACATGCTCACACCTCTCTCCCTCTCTCCCCCGCAATCCTGGTTTTCATCTTCCAATTTACCACATTGCTCCCTATCAGCCGCCTTCTCCTTGACCAGCCCCATGTGTGAGAATGACAAGGAGCCTCGTCAGTCTCACTTTGCTGGTGCGTTAACACGGGGACCGGAGCAAGGAAGAGAAACAGACTAAATTAAGTCAATTTTGCTTTCGCTGCTCTGCTGGATGGAATGGCAGCACCAAATGAAACTGACAAGAAATCTTGTAAATGTCAAATGAGCTGCACGGCTGGCAGATAGAGCAGAGCAACAGGGAAGATTGGGAAGTGCGAAGAGGGGTTTTTTTGGAATGGTTTATGGACTACATCTTGAACGTGTGAATCGGGTGCCTGTCCCAATGACTGTGGAGCTGTTTATGCATATGCAATGGAGAGTGGAGAAAGAATTTTTTAACCTGCTTAGAGGAGTCAGTACTGGAGGAAATGAAATCATATTCCTGCAGAGGTTCCTGCTTGTTACATAACCTGCCAGTCTGAACAGTGCACCTTCCCTAGCAGAGTTGTACACTCAAGATAAATCCTATTCATTATCTACTTAGACTTCTGCATAAGAGTTTCCCACGGTTTTCTTGAAAGAACAAAGCTAAGTTCTTTACATTGTCAGAACAAGCACTAACAGCCATCATCCCAAAAGCCACAGCTATTCTAGTGTCAGCTCCTCCTCACACTAACGCAGAGGAGGTAAGGATAAATCTGCAGTTGCAGAAAGAAAGAGAAAAGAATGAATTTTACATGAGAAGTATCTGGTCTGTGTGCTTTCCTGGTGATTCAGTATCTTCAGATCACAGATGGCACCTCACAACCCCATCCTCCTGTGATGGCCATGCAGTGGTGGCAATAACACACAGGAGCCTAATCAAAGCAAATATCACAGTATTTGACAAGCAACAACCACAGTTTATTGTCCCTGGTATAGAAAACTATCCTTTTCAAAGGGCTCACTGATTGAATAAATCTCAAGTGCCAGAAAGAAATTTAGAAGAACTCAGCACGTATTTATTGAGCTCTTTTGTGGTCAATGGTTATGTCTAGGGACATAAACAAATAAATAATCAAGCACTGTGAACTGAGGATCAACAGTCCCACTAAAATACATGTCTGATCAAACCATACTAAGTGTTGGTTGAAAAGGAGAGGTGGTTTTTAGCAGACTTCAGAGGAGGAAAATACTGCAGATAACATAATAGAATCCTTATTTGAGAGAACCAGTAATGAGATACACAAAAACAATCTATTACTGAAAAATCTTCACATTTTCAGTGAAATCTAAATGACACTGCTAAGCCTTCATTTTAAGTTTGGATATTTTTCATGAGTTCCAAACTCCCCTATCCTCTCAAACCAATTGAAGTTGTTTTTATGAAAGCTCTCTTACAGTTGAAGAGGCCAAACGTATATGGATGTATAAATAAAACGTTACAGATGTATAAATAAAATCTCACCAGTTATTTATACTGCATGTAATAACTTATTTCAGATGCTTATTTATGTATGTGTGTTTATTTATTTATTATTGGGGTTATGTGTTTACTTATTTTCATCGCTAAGTTTCAGATTACTTTTGGTGCTTCCTGACATAATGTGTTAGTTACCTGCTGAACTTAGAGTCTACTTCTTAATGAATATTGAAAGTGTGTTTTGTTAAAACTGACCTTGGCCTGGAATCAGTAATGTTTATTTCTGATTTTGTAAGGTTAGAGTTGTTCTACAGGTTTCCATTTCACAGACAAATAGGCAAATACTGAATTAGGTTTCGCAAGTGAAAATCAAGATCATATAGTACTATGCACTACTGTCTCAGTTATGATCCTAGAGGGCAAAAATGTCACACTGAGATTGCTCGATACATCTCCCAGATCACAAAACTTTGCTCTCGTAAGTGGTAAAAATTTCAAAAATAGCCTAAAATGATGTAAGTTAGTTGCAAGAAAAGTGCACCTTATGTTCTAGCTTTAAAAAAGTCCTACAGAAAGGATCAAAGTAATCACTGTCAGCTCAGTCTGATTTTAATAGATTGTTCATGCTAAAACTTTAATTATTTCAAAACTTCGGTAAATGGTGACATAGGTAACTATACAGGAAATTCAGGTGTGGTCATGAGTAAGAGTACTGGCAGTTCTGTGTTCCACAGATTTTATTCTATTGCCTTAACTGAGCAACTACAAAATTTTGAAGTAGTGTGCGACTTTCTTGTGGTACTGTATTGCAGTATGTGTTCTTTGAAAACATCCACTACAAACCAGGCTTATGTAAATTTTTGAAACTTTTAACCCCTTTTTTCATAAACTTTTATGCATATGCGACATATCTTTTTTGAACTGAAAGATGAAATATGAACACAAGCAGAACTGTCACTAAGAGCTGAAGGTAGTGATCTCTTCTAATATGATGCATGTTACACTGCTGAAACACATTCAGGCTAAGAAAATATGTATAGCAGCACTTAAAACTAAGTTGAAATAGTTCTGAAATCTAACAGCAAACTCCAAGCAATTTAGTAAATTGGGCAAATTATTTATCAGTGTCTACTTCAAAAACAAGAAACCACTTTAGATCCTGTGCATCCTACTTAGTGTCCATCCCCCACTGAAGCAAGGGAATCTATTATTCCACACTAAGGATCTTCTGATTCAGTAGTATCAACCTTTAGATGCCAAACCAATTCAACAATGAGCTGACATTTAAAAGCCTCATAAAAGAAAATATGTTCTCCAAACAAACAATCTGAAAGATGACAATATTAAACATTCAAAATAAATTATGTGACAAGTGTGAATATTTTGATACAAAGGTGTATTTTAATATAGATATGATAAATTGTCAAACAGGAAAAATAGATATAAACATTGTTTAAATTGCTTCCAAAACCATCTCTATTTGTTCGTACTTTAAAGAATAATTGCCTTGCACAAGCCACAGAAAAGGATGTAACAGATTGATAAATTAGAGTTAATCATAACCAAGTACAGAGCAGACTACAATATACCTCTATTCCTCTGTTCCATGTTATAAATAACAGAAAAAGCACAAGGAGAACTAAGGGGAAAGAATGCATTTCTTTATGACCTTATTTGAAAGATAAACTCCTTGGGGAAATACAATTTATTCAGATTATCAAGACCCTGCTGTGCAAATCTACAGTCTGGGAGCACACTACGGAGATCAAACAATATTTACTTTATTCTGTTGGGTATAAAAGCTTTTAATGAATGCATAATTAAAACAGCAAAAGTATATACAGCTTTAGAATTCCACTGCCAAGCCAAGCCATTAATATCCAAAGTACC